>VZRH01006088.1:472083-498822 GCA_013397555.1 Urocynchramus pylzowi
TTTTTTTTTTAATATTGCTGGCTAAGATGCCTTTGTTTCCTTGATCTGAGTGGAATATGATAGGATTGGAGATGATGTATTACTTCATGTTGTGGTGTTCTGACAGCCCTTGTGGTCTTTTTGAAGTACATGAGCCCACACAAACAGATAAAGGAGTGAAGCTCCTTCCTATGCACAGTATGAAATTGCACAACATCACTTGTCCCTACAGAGCAGGGAGGAGTCTGGGCACACATGGACAGGATATTTTCAAAATGAATGGAGAAAAATGGTTGATGTGAGGCAGGCCCTTATTTTGGAGTTATCTCTGAGTAACAAAGTCCATTAAATGGCTGTTGTAGTTCTAAAGCATGGTTAGGTACCAAGTTCTGGGAGGAGGCTGACAATTGTAAAACCTGTTTGGTGAGCAAAAGGCTTCAGTTTTCATTTAGCATTTACCATGTGCTGCATTTAAATTTCGCACACTGGCTGGCCAAGCATGTCTCATGCACTCCAGATGTTGAACTAAGTTCCATTTTCACCTCTAGAAGAATAAGCACATTTTATTAAAGTTGTTTTTCTTCAATGGTAATCAAAGCACAGCCCCTCTGAGAAGGAAGTGAGATCAGATGCTTCCTAGGTCATGCTTTTTCACAGTTACTTTTCTTTTGTGACTAAAAGTAGTATAAAATTCCATGAAAATTTTGTAATTAAGGAGTTGAGCGATGCAAAATCCAGTGATACTCCTTAGCCACATAACTTTTCAGATCTGTTATCCAGGGTGTTCCCCAGAAGGATGTTATGTCATGGAAACAGCAGAGTTTGGAATGAGTTAGGTCTGTGAAGTCATGTTTCAGTTTTTTTCTTTCCTCCTTGATGTAGTAATGAAAACATTAGCTGTATTTTTAGGTAATAGATCATCATAAAATAATAGATCAAATAAGAATTTTCCATGGAGTAATCACCTGTTGTGTCTAGATTAATCTTGACTTGGGGTGAAATGGCAACAAATCTTCATATCTCTGATGATACCGAGGAATCGTGTGAGTTTTTGGTTTTTTTCACTTTTTAAGTGTCCTGCACTTTCCAGACACGTAATATGGAGTCAGTCTGACACGTGATTAGTTTCAAACCTTCACCTGAGTGAAAGGAGAGCAATAGTTTCCTTTCACCTCTTGTGGTCAAGATGTATCTTAGAAAAAAGTGCTTCTGAACAGAGTGTTGGAAGTTGTGGAATAGCAGTGTCAGCTCTGGTCATTCCTTTCAGTGTTTTTGTACAGTGAATGCATCTGTGAGGCACTGGCTGGTAATACCCTTTCAGGTGGAGGTTGTATTTCTATATCTGATCACAGAAGCTTTCCCAAAGAGCTGCAGTCTGAAATACACTTTTGCACACGAGGAACTGAATGCATCTGTCAGCTGTAAACCATTTCTCAGAGTGATGTCAGTAAGACATGACCATTTCCAATATCCTTCCTCTGCACTGCTTTTCCTTGCTCCGTTGCTGTGTTGCAGGTGATATCTGGGCAGTTCTTGTCAGACAAGAAGATTGGGACCTACGTGGAGGTGGACATGTACGGGCTGCCCACGGACACGATCCGCAAGGAGTTCCGCACGCGCATGGTGATGAACAACGGCCTGAACCCCGTGTACAACGAGGAGTCCTTTGTCTTCAGGAAGGTAGGATGTGGCATCTCTGCAGAGCACAGCCTGTGCTTTGCTCGTGCCCGTGAGCTGCCCTGCCCTCCTGAGCCAGCCCTCCCTGCTTCAGCCTGCCTGCTCACATGGATGAGTGCTGCTCCATGGAAAAGGGTTTGTAGGGCCCCTGTTTACTGCTGTAAACAATGGAAAGCTGAAGTCAGCTTTCAAGAGGCTGCTTGGTTTTGGTTTGTTTTGGTTCTGTTTTCTTTTTAAGTTTGCTTTGGTTATATTTTTCTAACGGATAACCTCTGTAGCTATCACATGATTTTTTTGTTGTTTTTGTTTCCATTTGGCTTTTTCCTCCCCTTTGCTTCCTCCTCCCACTTGGAGGTAGCCACCTCCTCTGTGACCATGCCTGTGTTCAAGGTATGCAGTCTGCTCAGAATGAGCCCCGCTGGTGGACACCATCATTCCCTGGAGATTTCTTCTTCCCTGCCCTGGCAGTGGCTGCTATCTTGCACTGTTCCTTCAGCCCAGAGGGCAGGTGAGATGCTGCATCCAAAGCTAAGGTCAATGTCATTACATGGAAAAGTTGGAAGGGTGCTGTGTTCCTCAGGCGTGTTGCCAGCTCCCTCCTTCAGTAGTCCATGTGCATCATGTACCTTCTTCTTTATTTTTTTTTTCCAATACTAAAAGAAAAAACAACCCTTTTTTTCTTGGCATGGGGGATTTAAAGAGAGAGACCATTTGTCCGTGTTCAGTTTTTATCTCCCAGTCTTTATATATATATGATACACACACATATATATATATATTTATTTTATTTTTCTTTTGTTGCCTGGAGTTTCATCCAGACTACATGTGTTACAGTGCTGTCTTGGATAACATCTGTTTTGCTTACACCTGTTTTGTTGTCATGCAGAATTGTTGCTCTTTTATTCCAAAGTTCAGACTTCTAGTCCAAATTTCAGACTTTTTGCCGAGTGGTGATAACTCTTCACACTTGGGTATATTACACACTTAATCTGCTTTCCTAACAGCATAGCCAGTTTTTAAGAGAAATTTAGTTGATGCAAGAGTTTTTTCTGAACTCATATTCTGGAAGGAATGTGACTTCAAGTGCTTTTCTCTGTGTGAGGAGCACAGGAAGATGCTTATGTACAAGCAATTTAGCTGCCCATGGCTTGCTGGCCATATGACCAGCATCTGCTGCTGTCTGATTTCTTACATCAAAAGGGCCATAAATTCCAGGGTGCACCCCTGTGCAGCCTGTGTGTTGGGACATGGGTACAGAGGCTGAGGATAGTATTTCTCATTACTGCTCTTCAGTGAGCAATCCCATGGTCACACGCTCTCTTGAACTCACAGGTCAGCCAAGAGATTATTTTTCTTCACCTGAGGCCCTTATCATAGCTTAGCAATGTAATCAGCATACCCTGAACATCAAGCAGGTGAGTGGCAGGAACACAGCAGGAAGGATTCCTTCTGCTGGAGATACTGAAGGCACGGGGTGCACAGTGCTAAAACATCTTGAGAGGGTGGAAGTGCCTAGCAGGATACCACAGAACAAATGAATGCAGAGGGAACAATAAAGTCAGTCTCCACTTCTGCTCCCTTGCAAATCGTGTCAAAGACCATCATGTAATGAAAGATGTGCTGATCTGTGACCTGTAGGGGAGAGATCTTACCTTCCCTGCTTGGGTTGCAGTGTTCTCCACAGGCTGATGCTTAACCCTACACAGTTGTTCTCAGGTACTGTGTTTGATTGTTCTCCTGTCGTGTTTTCTCATTTTTATTTTAATTAAAATAAAGTTTCAGTCATTCTGACCTGGGTTCCGTGTTGTCCCTCTGTTGTGTAAGGGGAGGAGGGAGTAGGTGCTGGTGGTGACCTGTGCTGGGAGTGCTAAGCTGTAGTTGAGTAGAGCAGGATGTCCATGAACTGCTCACGTGGGTTCAGAGACCAAAAGCAGCCTTTATTTTGTGCCCCCCAAGACTGAGAGGGGAAGTGGCAGGGGGAAAGTCTAAGGGAGAAGGCAGACACAGCTCACTGAGGTCTTCCCTTTTATGCCACAGGCGTTGGCGAGTAGCACCAGGTAGGGAAGGAGTGGGAAGTCTTTCCCAGTGTATGGTTGAGGTGGGCTGGCAGAGGAGCTGCACCTCTGTTAGCCTGCCTCCTCCTCACTGCTGCATGCACAGAGGCAGCACCCCTGCTGCAGGGAGGGCAGGGCATCTCTTTGTTCCTGTCCTGGTCAGCCCAGCTGGGGACTGACAGCTGCAGGAGGCTGCAGCATCCCTGCTCCCTGTGCATGCCTTGAACCCCCATGTCCTGAGTGCAGCACACCCACCTCTGCTGGCAGCACAGCATTTCAGCAGCTCAGACATCCCCAGCAGCCTATGCTTGCACTCTCCTTGCCCTTTTGGATGCATCCCAAATCCCATCTTTCTGTCATAATTGCTCCTGATCCAGCACTACCTGCCCTTTGATTGCTGCTGTATCTGTCATTTCCCATGCAATATTTACCTGCCTTCTTATCATTGCCACCAGTCTTCAGTAATGAAAAATAAACACGCCAGATATTTAGCTGGTATAACTGTGAGCTGCAGGATTTACATAACCTGAAATCTACCTGTTATTTAGGGTGAAAAAAGCTTTTCTAGGAAAGATTTAATTTTGAAAACAGGGGTTTGCAGGGAGTGACCTGATCTTGCAGTGCTGATAGTTTCTGGCATCCAGAGTTCACGCACGGGAGGCGGGGAGGGAGCTGCTGTATCAGTGTCATTAAATGTCTGCATTTCTGGCTTTCCAGGTTATCCTCCCTGACCTTGCTGTCCTGAGAATAGCAGTGTATGATGACAATAATAAGCTGATTGGTCAGAGGATCCTGCCTCTGGATGGGCTGCAAGCAGGTTACAGACACATTTCCCTCCGGAACGAGGGCAACAAACCCCTTTCTCTTCCAACGGTTTTCTGCAACATTGTGCTTAAAACTTACGTGCCTGATGGGTTTGGAGGTGAGATCAGCCTTTGTCTCGTGTGCTGTGGCTCTTGAGTGTTGGTGTGCAAGTCCTGAAGTGCTCCAGGGTCACTGTGCCAGCCAGAAGCACACATGCAGTGCTGAAGGATGGAAGGATTCAGTATTTCTAACTTTCTGTATCCTCCTGGATATAGAGGGAAGAAATCTGCTTTTTGACCAAGTGCCTGCCTCAGTGTTGATGATAAAAGCATTAATCTACTCAAATGAGAAAATAATGTGGAAGATAAGCTACAACTTCTTAGCTCAATTTTATTTTCTCTGTTGACAATTTAGAGCCTTTTTTTTTATTATATATTGTCTGACATAAATATCTGTTAGGTTAGAATGCATTTTATGTATATTGATTGGCCTATAAGTATAAAAAAATACATGCAGAAACATAGCTTTTTTTCCAAACAAAATCAATTTATATTCTTGGGGATATTGGCATATTTTTGGAAATGGCCAGTGAAATAATTCGGTGTCCAGTACATCTCTGCATTTTTCTCTCCCAATTTTACATGTCTTTAGTGTGGTTTAATTGTTTTTGAGTTCTCAGAAAATTTAATGTGAGCCATGGTCAGGTTGGCAAAGCTGTGGTCATTTATACTAAACAGTGGCAAATTGCCACATGTGTGTGGGAGCAAAGAGCTGAAAATAATCATTACACCACTAAAATCTGTGTAATGCTTGAGTTCCCCCTGACAGAAAGGGCTTCTTCACCCCAGATGAAATTTGCTTGTGCATTGGACAATACATAAACCATTTAAAACTGTAAAGTAGGAGTTGCACATAATGCTAGTGCTCTGACTCTGCAGCAATTACCTCAGGGGTTACTGATGAAAGATATTGATCAAACCAATGTTTTTCTCTTCACAAAACCTATTTCAAACCTGCATGCAAAGAATGGCTGCACTTCTCTGAGTGTGATTTCCACAGTAGAAACTGGAGGAAGGGAAGGTTGACCTAACCTGTCTTCAAGTCTGTGTTTGCTGGTGCTTATCCAGGCTTTAAAAAATTAACAGGCTGAGACTTCAGTAGCAACATTTCATGGAAAAAAAGGTGTTACAGGAGCATTTGTGTTGCTCACATGTGAAGTCCTGGTTTCTGGCAAGTCAGCTGGAGTTTTGCCACAGCTCTTGGAGCACCACCATGCCATGATGCAGCAATATCATCCACAGTATTTAACTGCAGGGACTTTGTCTTGAGAGAAATGTAAGCTTCTGCCTAAACTTGAGATGCTCAAGGGTAATTGAACCATCAGTCTAAGAGACATGCTTAAGTGTGTCCTTTAATTCTTACCTGAACTGAAGCTTTTCGCAGCAAATGACTCAGTTAAAATATTTTCTCAACTAAGGACGTGCTTCTGATTTGGGATTGATGTTCTATGACACCAGACTTTTTCTAAAAATAGAATTTAAACTTAGCACTGAGTTCGATGTGGCTTGAGCTGCTGAGTGTGCTGAACCCACAAGGAGGAAATATTTGTTTATTTTATTTTTTGAACAGCATTCTGCACATGCAGAATTGAAAGGCTTGTTTTCCAAAGAGAATTTCAACACCAGTTTAGAATTTGCAAATTGCATGCTACACTGTCAGCAGTGCTGTAGGTGGTTTATTTGGTAGAGGTGGGAAAACATTGCTACCCCTAAGTAACAGCTTTGTTACAGTAGAATACTACTGGAACAGGAGGGCTGGTGATTGTAGTTTACTGTCAGCAGTGGCAAAAGCATTCTCCATAGGAACAGCAGCTAAATGAGCTCAATTCTAGTTCTCCTCTCCCTTCCCAGATAGGCTGGATGTGCCTCATGTGTTTTCCTCCTTGATACAGAACAGCAGCATGATGAACAACTGGGAAGTAACTTCTGACACTCAGGTGGAATCATTAGTATTCTGCTGGCATGTGGTTTTTAATTACTTATCATCTGCAGTGAACTTCTCATTGTTTTATGAGCTATCATTAGGATCTCCATGGTTGTTTTAGCAAACCTGTAGGAAGGTAGAGCTCAAGTCAGTAGCTGCCTACTTTCCTTTTTCTTTCTTTTTTGTTTTTTTAACCTGTATGAGTAAGATTTTAAAATGTGCCCTGAATAATTACTAGAACGGGTGATGCATTGTAGGCTTTAAAAGATGTGGTTTCCTTTTCTTATTTTATAGCTTTGCAATTTCTTGTGGTTTATTTGCATCAGCCCTCTGTTCCCACTAAAATCACAATAATGTCACAAATTGTTGCAAATGAAACAGCATTCTCCAAAAAGAAACTTCTATTCTAGAAACCTGTAGTGAGTAAGCCTGGTGTCAGGTTAGTGGTTGGTGCCCTCTGTAATGCACTCTTCCAGTGATTCTCAGAGTTCTGTATTTAATAGCAGCTCTCCCACAGAATGCTGCTCCCCACCCCCAGCTCACCTCCCTGGGGAGAAAGGGGAGCATAAGCAGAGGACAGGGATGAGTCAGCTCCCCCTGAAGTGCTGAGCCTTTGGGGATGTGCTGGTGTGGTTCCT
This sequence comes from Urocynchramus pylzowi, assembly GCA_013397555.1. Taxonomy (NCBI): domain Eukaryota; kingdom Metazoa; phylum Chordata; class Aves; order Passeriformes; family Fringillidae; genus Urocynchramus; species Urocynchramus pylzowi. The sequence continues at coordinate 479,219 of VZRH01006088.1, forward strand.
TGCACAGCCCACAGAGGTCCTGCTCTCCCAAACACGTCAGGCATTTTTACCTAGCAGCTCGTGATCATCAGGTTCACTTTCCAAGTGACGCACGGGGCTGGCAGGGTAGCCCTGGGTTTTCACTGAAAAGTGTGTGCCAAGGACAAAAGGGCATCCTTAATGAGTTTGGGAGAGTAAAAACAGTCCGTGCTCAGCCACAAGCCATTGCCATGGCTAAAAATAAATCCTACATGGCTTTTGTCTGTGTGAAATAAGCTTCAGAAGGCATCAATGGGTCACAGCACTTACTGGAGATGACCTGTTCATGTAGATAAACAGATCTCAAGGGTAATGCTGAGTACTTTTGTGGGAATGGGAGGCCTGTCTGAGCTGTGCTTCAGAGCCACAGAACAACTCAGGTTGGGAGGAAGATAATAACAGTCCAGCCCCTACTTTAAACAAAAAGTTTCTTGCCAAACCTCTTGATGGGCTGGATATTTTCAATTTTTTTTTTTTTTTTTGACTGTTGGAGTTAAGCACAGGAAGAGATTATTTAATATGCAGGTAAAAAATTCCTGGGATTTTGTCATGCTGTGAAGCTGTGCTTGCACGGTTATCACTGCACTGGAAAACAGATTCAATAATCTGTGTGGTACCCAGGGCTGTGGTACCACTGGTGGAACTGTGTCATGTTCCTAGAAAAGCCATCTCACAGCCTGTCGTGTCCCAGACGTGGAATATCACAAAGGCTACTGAGAATAGATTTACCTGAGAATAGATTGCTTTAGTCCACCTGAAACTGCTCTTTAGCTAGGAAATATAATGGCATTTTCTGCAATTCCCTGCAATCCTGAGTCAGTCAGCACCCCTCAAGGGTCAAAGGGACAAAGTTAGTGCTTTGTGGCTCAGGAGATCCCATCCTGGTCTCAAATTCTACAGTCAGCAACTGAGAGGAAGTTAGAGCAGTCTGACAGAGTCACTGAGTTTTTCCTAAATAAGGTACCTGGATTAAAACCATACCTTGGTGCATTAAGAACTGTTCCATGTTCCAAGTGCTGTGGAAATAAGCACTTGCAGTCCTGCCCAATTCACTACAGAAAGCTGGACTCCTGTTGCAAGCCATGGCTCATAATAACAGGGATAGAACACAGCTTTTGTAAAATACTAATTTCTGGATGCCTCCAAAGCTCACAAAAAAAAATTTTTTTTTCTTACAGATATCGTGGATGCTTTATCAGATCCAAAGAAATTTTTGTCTATCACAGAAAAAAGAGCAGACCAAATGAGAGCTATGGGTATTGAAACTGTAAGTAGAATCAATGACAAACACAACTGCTTCTGTCCATGCTGTGGTCTTTAAATAAAGTAAACTGATCCTTCTCCAATCAATGCACCTTATCACTTCTCATTTTCAAATATAAGCTTCTTTGTCTGGCTTATGTCATTAACTGAAATACTCAATGGCTTTTCATGGATCACATTAATGTCTCCTTTAGGAGGAGAGATTTTAATAAATGGGGACCAGGTTGTATTTTAGTAAGTAGCTACTTGGAATAGGTTACAAATGCTTTACTATAGTAACCTATTATTAACCTATTATTAACCTATTTACTATGCTTTACTATAGTAACCTATTATTAACCTATTTCAAACAACCTATAGTGTTGTTTGAAAATGTGTTGCAATTTCATTATATTTAAAGTAAGCCAGTTCAGAAATTTTTCCATCTTTTTACACTACTGGTAAAAGAACAATCAATTTATTCTGATGTTTCTTTCAGAGTGATATAGCTGATGTACCAAATGACACTTCAAAGAATGACAGGAAAGGAAAAGCCAATAATCCCAAAGCCAATGTAACACCTCAGAGCAGCTCTGAGCTTCGACCCAGCACCACCGCAGGCTTTGGCTCTGGGACCGACGCTAAGAAAGGTACCCAAAAATCCCTCCCTCTGCTCTGAAGTGGTTCACAAAGCCACTCAGGAACGCTCATTATTCAGGGTTAATTCTGGAGTTATGTTAATTCTCAGCATTTTGCCATTGGGAGTTGTCTTGGTCTAATTGCAAATAAATTTTGTGTATTACTAAAATGACTGTATAAAGGTAAAGCAGCTTTATTTCACAAAGTGACCTCTTCATGTAGTTGTGTAGCTGTAGTATACAGATATATTTTTTTATTTTATGTGTATATTATACACATAACCTGCATGGCTCTGGGAATAGTTGACTAGTAAAGATTCCTGGAGGAGTGCCAATAGGAGTGACTATTATCTGGCATAGTCCACAGAAACTCTTCTGCTTTTTTCTTCCCTCACAAATCCCTTGGCAGGGTTGCAGATTTAAGTAATTAAAGGTATTTAGAATTCACTGGATTCTGTAGAGATTTCCCAACAATTAGAAATGTTTTCACAGTGTGGTTTTACTCTGAATAGTGAATATGGAAATGGCATGTTTATTGTTAAAAAAAAAAAGATTTAGATGTGCTCACTTATAAGTGAATAAGTATTTTTTCCTAACTCTTCACCATTCACTCTACAAAGTCATTTTATACAATCAAATGGGATTATTTGCTTCTCCCATATCATCACAGGTAATGAAGATTAAGTGAGAAAGCAAATTTGTACAGCTGAATGAAAGACAATAAATATTTCTGTTAGTGGGCCACAAGAATTAGGATGTGGTTCTCTCACTCACCCAGCTTGGCCCAAAGGTATTGCCAGGAGGGAAGAGGAGCACAGAGGGCTCTCGTTCTCAAATTTAAGCACACATGGCTGAGTACACTCTTGGGAAGGGATCTCTTGAGAACCCAGGTGCCATTTCTCTGGAGTCACTCTTGGCAATGAATCAAAGCCTCAGGTTGTCTCAGGCACCTGAACTCTTTCAGAAGTTCTTCCCTGGTGTGAGCCCCAGGTCACTTCATGCAGCGAGGTGTTTTCACATTTCTTGTATCAGGACCAAGCTGCACAAGTGTTAGCTTTAGTGTGCATTAAGCATGAAAATTGCTGGGGTTGACAACAGATTCCTGCTGGCCATGGAGCCAGACCTGGACAGCTAAGGAAGTGTTCTATGTAGTGGTTCTATGCAGTAAATGTTTTAAAATAAAATCCTGAGGAAGTCTCTTTAGAAACCCAGCAGCCTGATGCAGGCCTGAGGTTTCAGTACTTAACACTTTCCTGACTGTAATTTTCATCCCTATCTTTGCATGTTAAAATAGAGCTGCTCATTTTTATATCCCATGTAATGATCCTTATTTTGTATTTCTTATGTTTATGATTTACTAAGATCTGAATAATTCTACCACTGTAAAAATACACAACTCATCTTGCTGTTAGAAATTACTTGTGCAGCAAAATGGGGCAGGCTTTCAAATGCACAAGAATGTGGGGTGTTTTTTGGTCCCAGACGTTCAGTAGGAGTCAAATCACTTGTGTTTTTGAAAACTTCAGCCTCTATCTGTGCCTACATCTGCTCCTGTCTCATTTACTAGACTAATTTTGATACCTTATACTTGAGCAGAGTCTTATGCTTCTAAGAAAAGAAAATATTCACATTACCTAAGGAGATTGCCTACCTCTACTCCCCTCCCTGCCTTCTTTTTTGCTTTTACAGTGTCTGAGCATTTTCTAGTTAAATTCACCTTAAAAGCCAGAAAGTCCTTTTCAAGGCAAAGGAAATCTTACAGTCCATAGACATTATTAGGAGCAGTTAACTAAGTATGTTTGCAGTGTATTTACACACAGGCCAACATTACTGTGTGAAACCTCAGGAAAACCTAAAAATTACAACTCTCATGGCTTGTATTGATATTTTTATTAACACTTACACGTAGGATGTGCTTAGTAGTTTTTAAAAAGCCCTTAATATGTCACAAAGCATTTATTAAAGCATAAACATTAAATGAGATCAGGTTTTGTTTGCATTACAGTTAAAGTGACCAAAACATTTTCATTCATTTCATTTTCATTCTACATAGTACTGTTAGTCTTGTGTGATTGAAATTTCATTAGAATTTCCACTTTTTTTGGTTTTCTGTTTCTCCTTCATTTTTTAACTCTCCTTTAGTCTTGGAGAACACTTCTGCTCCTTTTCCCATAGCCTGGTATTAAGCAACATGCAGATTTAATTTTTGTGACCACAAAGGCTGCAAGTTAATTTTCCCTCCTGGGTTTTTTGACCTGAGGAGAAGCACACCTAGCCTCAGGTTTGTAGTCATGGAGAGCCCTACCCAAGAAACCTCCCCACTGCAAGAAGTGGTGCTAGAGCAATTTCCAGCTGGGGACCAAAATTCTGAAGGTGTTTTAATATTCATAAATGGTTTGCTGTGTTTGCAAAAATGACCTTTTTTCAATTCTTAGATTGCTGTGTTTTGACACTTCAGTCCAGAACCGTAAGAGATTGAAATACACTCATTGATTCAATTCTTTTTCCACAAGGCAATTGATTGAAGAGTGCATGGGAAAAGGAAATTACTGTATCTTAGCTAGATCTTGACTAATAATTTTCTCGTGAACCTGTGATTATTTTTTTTCATGTGGTGAAAAACATTAATTAATTAATTGTTAAGTTAAATGTAGGTTGCTGTGGTAAAACTCAAATTTTAAATATGAAATATACTAGTATGTATAAAGTTTTAGATAAACTGTATCAATACCTTCCCAGGTATAGACCTTATTCCTCAAGTGAAGATAGAAGATTTAAAGCAAATGAAGGTAAGTATTGACACAAGTTTTTCAGAAGGTGCTCCTAATTTTTTGTTTTAAGTAGCCAGGATTTTACCTGGCTAAATTCAATATAGCCACAGAAAAATTGATCCAGCTTCTCTCTTTTCAGGCTTATATAAAGCATTTAAAGAAGCAGCAGAAAGAGCTGAATGCCTTAAAGAAGAAGCATGCCAAGGTATGATCATTAAGGGTTCTCTCAGCCTAATTTTAAACAGTTGCTCACTAGCACAGGCAGTTCCTAATTAAATTATAGGGGAAGACTAAGGAATGATAGTTGGACTCCCAAGAAAGGCATATCTGTTTTAAATGTACTGAAATATGCTGCAGTGAGCACACTTTCCCTTTGGCAACCCTTTGCATGTCTGCCTGAGGCTGGGTGCACGTTTGTTTGACCCATACAAACACTCAAGGCTGACCTTTTTCAGGTAATGATTTTGTCTTGCTCCCTCTTGCACGACTTATTGACAGGGAGCATGGAAAAACCAGGCAGTAATGATGGGAGGGAGGTGGTGCTGCAGTGAAGACAGGCCCTGGAGAAACTGCAAAATCACCAGAGAGAGCTGGGATGTGTAGCTGAGAAATGCAGAGCCCTCCTCATTTGTATCACTGTTAACCACTTCATAGTCAGCTTTTTCTTGGCAGTGATACCACAATTACATATATCACTGCCACTAATATACTCCGTGGTAGGAAATCACAGCCAATTTTGCCCTGCCCTCTTTCATTAGAAAACCATTACTCTTGTTACAGAAGGAGTTATAATAAGTGAAGAAAATATCTCAAGTTGGGAATTTTGGCAAAGAAAATCCACAAATCCATTCTGGGCTGTAGGGGCAGTTGCTCCCTTGCTCTCTTTGCTTACGAATTCACTGCAGATCTGATGTCATGTGGTTGCCTGGGCATTTCTGATACCAGTCTTTGTGTTTATTTTCCTGACTGTTGTTTGGGCGTGGAACACTCTGTACAATGAAGTATGGAGAAATTACTTTCCATAGTTGGCACTTTTTTGGGGTTCTTAGTATTGAAAGCCATGTAAGAAAATTAACTAGTTACATTTCAGCCTCCTTACTGACTGTGCAGAGGGGAAATGAGTGATTTCTGCATTTTTGTGTTGTGTGCAAAGCCCATGCTCAAAAAAGCGTCTGTCACCAACACTTTTTGATATTAGCAGTTTCTAGACCTTCATAAGGCTGATCTTTTTGGGGGCTTCTAATTTTTAAACACTACTTTGTCATTTCATTGGCCAACACCCAGCAATTTGCTGTAGAAACAGCCCTGTGGTTATGGAGAAGACAGACATACTTTAGGGGTCTCTCTCCCTCAAACACGTGACCCACAGGATATCTGAGCCAAGGCTGTGCTTGCTAGTATTAAAAAAAAAAAGATCCATCTGTTCAGGCTTGCACTTGCTTCCTCTGATCTGAGGAACAAATTGCCAGCCATAACCTGAAATGGCCCTGCCCTCAGAAGGGCTTTCAGCATCAGCTCAAGCCCAGCTCTTGCATGCCTGAGCCAGCCTGTGTCCTGCTGCTCCTAGGTGCAGAGGGTGAGCTCATCCTAACAACAAAGGCCTGGCTAAAGGCCCCAGCCAGGGCAGCTCCTGGAATGCACAGTCAGCAGTGGTCTCAGGGCACTGCTGGGTGTGCTCACCACTGGTCCTGGTGCATTGGATCAGCTGGGATGGAGCAGAGCACTGCAGTTGGTGACCCATGATCAGCCTATGTTTGAAGCAGGCTGAACCTAAAAGCACCAGAAATAGGCTGGCTCTCATTTACCCACAGACACTCCAGAGATCTGCAGAGTAAGTAAGCAGAAGGGAATTGTTCATGATGCTTAAGGAGAGAAAAGTCTAATGCTTTTCCATCTAAAACTGGCTTTGGAAAATGCATTATGGCCAAGAAAAATTAAGTGGTGCCAGGCTTCCCAGCACACAACACCTTGGTGGTGTTGTTCTTTAATGTTATTTATCTTCCACTTACTTACCTCTGTTCAGCATTTCAGCCTTTTTGGCTCCAGCAGCTATGGTAACATTCTCCAAAAATCCCTCTGTTGGGATTGCTGCAGAGCAGATGATTGCTCTTGGGAGCAAAGAACATGATCCAAACCCCAGTCCAGGAGGGAGCTATCAGCTGCTGGTGCTGTGGTATTCCTTGTGTTTGACTTTTGAGAAACGGTGGCAAATTCACATAGCTGTCACCACTTTAAAAAAATCTCCTTGTTAGAAATAAGTTCTCTTGAATTTTAGCTCTGGTAACCTGTGCTTTTGGTATTTTAAAAAGAATATGTCCAGTCACTTCTGCATACTGTGCAGAAAGGCCATTTTTTAAACAATATATCCATTTAAACACCTGCACTTGGCTGCTTTTGAGGTAGAGTTTTCCTGCCTACATTCCCTGAAGTAACCTCAATCTCCCAGTGTGAATTAATATCCATATCTTATATTCAGCTACAGAGCAGCTGATGTGTCTGAATGATGACCTTTAGTTTATATCTCTTCTTTATCAAGTTATATGGTGAGTACTGTTTAAGGGAATGACCTGGGGTGGCATCACAGGCAGGTGGGAAGAGAAAAGGACATTTCTCAGTCAACCAACTTCACTTTTCAGCAGCCTGCTTTTATGGGCCCCTACTTAATTTTAATATTTTTCAGAATTGTCAGGTAGTTTCTGTGCTCTTTGGGCTAGACAGAAGAGGAAGGATAGTGAGGGATTACCCTGATTTATTCTCTACTAGCCCAGCAGCTCAACAGAGGATTGTGGTGTACAGTTCTAGCAGTCTCAGACACAACAGGGATGGTCACAAGTGCTCCTTGAGGAATTTAATATGGTTCTAGACAGTAACCACAATTGCATAATAAATCTAAATCCCTAAATTCATTTGCTGCACATTCATATTGACATTGAAAATATGTACTGTTTGAATTAAAGCCTAGTAATAATGAACATGAAAAAATCTCCATTTCACAATGCAAAAGTAGGAGTACAAAAGATGAGGGGGCTGTAGACAAATAAAGTTCTGCAATTTGTCTATGGATTTTTCAACTGGAAATGTTAGTTCCTTCTTTTTACTTCCTCATACTTGTAATCTGTAATGAGAACCCTCCAGACCTCAGTTTTCAGCTATGCACAGTATTTATGTTGCTTTAGGGAGATACTGGACAGGAATAACAGTTTGAATAAGGGGAATTTATTCCCTCTTCCCTTTAATAGCCTGAACTGTGATTTCTGCACACACACACTCACTGTTCCCAAAGGAACAGTATATGACCCTCTGGTCTTTCCCCATGGATACTCTTGGTGTGATTTGAGTCTTTTTATACCAATTAGGTGGCCTCTCAGAACACTGGCAGAACTGTGGCTTCAGTTTGTAATGACATTTAATTTGTGAATATATTCATGTGATAGGTGTGCAGATTCAGTGGGCTTGAGGAAATCACAAGAACCTACCTGAGGAGACTTTTACCTGCAAACCTGTTCTGAATCAACCTAGAACATGTTAGCAACTGAAACTTTGCATTTGAAAACAAAAGATGCTACAGAAAACCACTCATGTTTCTTGAATTTTGGCAGAAGTTTGGGCAGAAGTCTCATGCTTTGCAGAGTTTGTTCTTACTCTTTTATTGAATTGGATAGCTCTGCTCATTCAGAGGGGAGTGGGTATTTTCAGAGATGCTCTCAGTCACTTCACCTGTGGCTGGCTGATGTTGTCAAGCTCCATCATTCCTTTCACTGTCCCTATTTCTCTCTGCCTGGTTAGTCACTGCAAACACCCCCTGGTGAGGCTGGCATGTTTGAATATTGACAGAATCAATGTGTTTCCCTTTAAATCCTCTGTGGAACAGCAAATTCAGTTCCCCACTCTGAATACAACACTAGGAAGCTGTATGTGTTCCCTGGGGAGGTGCTTGGCAGATGTTGGAGTGCTGGGGTACAGCCCAGTACTAGATTTTTGAAAGCATTGCAGCATTGGTATTAATGTTTTAGTAAAAGTGAGTGTAAAAGTATTTAATTAGCATTTTTAGAGGAAGTAACAGGGATAAGGCAAAGGTGTACAGAAAATAATAATAAAAAGCAGTAGAATAGCAAATGGGGAGAAGATGCAAAAAGAGCTATAAAAAATAGAGATAAAGTTCTGGATGAAGCTGTTTTAGTTAATGGGGTTCTTTTTGCCACGACTGGATAAAATGCAGGGCAATTGGGTATTAGTAAAATAACATGAATGAAAGAACCATTTTTCCTATTGCAGTGTAAATTCAATATTTGCTGCTCTCCATGCTGGTCAAATATTTGCATCACTATGAGCTGCTGTTCTGATAAAGGAAAATAGAAAGTTAAGTTGTATAGCACAGCTTGCTGTCACTTGCTAAAGGAGATGTCTGCCACAAGGTGGGATTTCTTAATGGTGAGAGTGCTGCTGTCACTGGGGATCATGGGCCAGATCTTCAGAATTGTGCTTAAATGGACATTTATTCCAACAGATGGCTTTTTCCCTCCATCATTGCTTTGTTTTAAAATGTATATTTTTAAGGTTCACTGCAAGTTTTAATTTTTCAGACAAAGAAGGAATGTTTTAGTGCTTGCTGTGGAGTACCTGGAATGTTTAGTACCACATGGCTAGACCAGATTAAATTCCATTGTCAAAATTGTCTGTTTGTACACTGATATTTTTTAGGCTGTAAGGAAATTGCACATCAAAAATCCAGCAACAATCCTAATGGTAAGGCCCTGCTGTTTTCCAGGAGCACAGCGCCATGCAGAAGTTACACTGCACACAGATTGACAAAATAGTGGCCCAGTATGATAAAGAAAAGGTGTCATATGAGAAAATGTTGGAGAAGGCCATCAAGAAGAAGGGGTAAGAATTTTTTTTTTAATTATTTTTCTTTAGGCTTAAAGTAGATTTGATATCTTATGCTTTTGTGGTCTGGAATGAAGTGTTTAATAAAAAAGGGCATTGCAGCTTGAAGCAGCATCATACATCAGCCTGAGAATGAGCTCTAGCAATGGGTCATAAATGCTGGACTCACTCTGCCTTTCTCCAGTCTTCTGCTATCAGAATTTCAAAAGTAAAAGCAAAGGATTTGCCTCAAATTTTTATTTCTGTGGTCTGGTCTGGTCTCACTGCACTCCCCAGGGAATGTCACTGTTGTGTTCAGTGAGAGCAGACTAAGGTCCTCAACAGCTCTAGACCAGAAAGTAGTAATATTTTGATTTTAGGGGAAAAGCTGGCTTTTAAATCCTGAATATTTGAAAATAATAGACTTTTGCTGTGCTGTTGAGTTGAGGTTTCTTTTTGACAAAAAACTTGCAGGTCCTCAGCTGGGATAAATGAGTCTTACTCCATTGTCTGGGGTGGAGTTGATTTGACTTGCACAATCTGATGGCCTGGGATATTATCTGTGTGAGTCTCCTATTTGTCCCAGAAAGGTTCCTGGAAGATGCTGATGACTTTAATAGAATGTCTAACTCTAATTTGGAACTCAGTAGCAGGACCTGCTGCTGCCTTGCTGCTCATCTGGCAGCAGCTTCTCCTCTCCACCTTTCACCATGTCACTGGAATTTCATTGAGACAGCAGGAATTACTTTAATTCCATACCCAGCTATGCTAACAGTTGCTCCTAATTTTATATTGTTGTCATCTGGCAACAACAGCTGGCAGCAGCTCACTCTCTGAATACTGAACGTGGATGCCTGTTTGGCACTGGATTTTTCCAAGAATACTTTTTCTATAAATTACTTGGAATGGTGGAGGGTTTTTGAGAGCACATGTTGTAAATTGCCAAAGGAACAGAAGCAGGACTGTCAGAAGTAAACAAGGTAAGGAGAATTCTCCTCACTAAATTATTGAAAGCTCACATTTCATGCTGCACTTTTTTTGTTCAAGACAGGAGAACTGTAAGCACACAAATACTTATAATCTACAGAGTTTCTTCCAGAGAATTACTACTTCTCCAAGCAGAGAGGGGACAACTGCAGGATTGAATAATTTAATGTGGCTTTGATTCAATTTCATTGAATATAACACAGCAGAAGGTTACTGATACAGCTGCATTTTTAGTTACAGTCAGGTTATTTACTACTGTGGCAGAGAAGTGAGCTCTGGGCATTGCACCATAATTGTTGTGGGGGCAGAAAGGTTTCCCTGTGCTCTGGTATTTAAGAATTTCAGTGTTCCTGTTGGCCTGAGAAGGAGCCAGTGCCTCTGCCTGTCCAGACAAAACAACCAAGGAAGGTGTGCCAGGAAGTTCAAGGTGGAAATGGCTGTCTCTGTGCAATAAATATGGGGAAGTTCTGGATAACAATGCTGTCCAGATCACCCCAAAATGGGACAAATATCAAAGCAGTCCATAGTTTGATTCACAGTTTGAGGTCACTTCATTGGCTACTTGCAGCATCTTTTCTTAATTTTATAATGCATGGACACCAAAGCCTTTGTGATAGTTTCATATTATGAGTTAAAAAGTAAAATTGGAAATGACCACTCCAGAAGCAGCTTCAATGCAAAGCCAGACACTGTTCCTTACCTCAATTCCATATTTTCCATGGACTCCAGAGCTCTCAGTCACCTGATGGCTTTTTCAGTTTTACAAAACTAACTGTGTGCATCTGATTAACAGCCAAATCAGAATCAGTTTCTGACAGACTTTCTGTGAAAACACTTTTTAATGCCACAGCAAAATATTTTAAGGGCTTCCTTCAGGGTGAGCCTTGAAAGCCCATTCTGCAAGGTACTTATGCCCACCCCAGCTGTGCAGAGTATTAAAGGACATGCTTAAAAGTGAGTACATTGGTTGACACTTAGAAATTTTATTGAACTTAAATGATCTGATGAATCCAGAGTGCTGGGTTCAGTGAGTACAGGACATGCTCCATTTCCTTGGCTATCATTCTGGAGCAAAGAATAAAAGTTGTAAGAGAACTTGTAGAACATGTTTTCAAGGCATTCATATTGAAATTGTCAGATTATTTCCTGATAAAAAGGCCTTTGATAGGTGTAAAGACAGCTTTCTCCTCTGATCTTGTTGTGCACTTTTTTTTGTGGTCCATTTCTGCCACATGGTGTGACAAATGCCAACTGCATATTGTTCAGCAAAGTAGGATTTTTTAATCACATGCTAATTCACTGACAGATGGACAGGATTTTGCTCCTTGTGCTATTTCTGTCATGCACTTGAAATGCTTACAAATCCCAGAGAGGCATATGGGAATAGGTATGGTTGTGTTCCCACTCTGAACTGGAGTCAGGGCACATGAAGATCCTTCTGATTGATTGGGACTGTCCAGAAATCCAAGTGTGTCTGTGTGTGTGAGCTTGGTAGGTGACACTGGCCCTGGCCACTTGTTCCCAGCTGTGACTCCATGGTTCAGCCATGGGCTCTGCCACCACAGCTGGGGGCAATTCCCATTTTCCATTATCCCAGGGTCCAAACTGGCTGGGGGTTGCCTAGGCATATGATGAAAGCTGTGTTTCCAGAGACAGGATCAGCTGGTGGTTTGGATGTCTGGGATTCTGAAGAGTCCAGTGATTGAACTAATGAGGCTACTTTGGGATAAAGTATGTCTGATTCACACCTAAGAATCAATGTCTTTCATACTGATCAACAAATCAAATATTCCATTAAAGCCACACCCTGATCACAGTATTATCAGACACTTTCCTTTCAGCTGTTGGGTTTTTTCAGGCAGAGGTAACAGTGGCCAGAACCTCTCTCTATGACTTTAGATTGCTTCCAAAGTGTCAAATCAGTGTTAGAAATACCTACAAAAATTCCCTTGCCCTGGGTAGAAAATAAATGACTGGTGGCCCTTGGGAAAACAAGTCACACTATTTTCACTAAGGGCTTTCCTGGTACTGTTTGATGATAAAATTTTCTGCTAATTTCCATAAGTTTAGCCATACTTTGATATGAAAATAGGATTTTAAGTTGTTAAGAGTTTCATAAATCTCCTTTTCTGGAGCAAACATGGATTAATGTTACTGCAGTCAAGCAATGACCATCCTTATTAGGGCCAGCTGCAGCTGATAAATGAACATGTCCCTGTCCAGACACAGAGCTGCATCACTTTGCATCAGTGGATGATCCAACTCAGAAATATTTCAGTGGTGTCCAAACAGACTGCTCTCAAGATACTGCTTTATTCCAGGCCCTTCCTTTGCTTTCACTTATTCTCACAGAGGGACACCCACACTTTCTGTAGGTGTCCAAATTTAGTACACCCACATCATCCTGGGAGGTAATTATTCAAATTGCATCGTTTTCTCTGCCTCAAACTAAATGTAAGTAACCAAATTGCTTTTCAAACTGAGTCTAAAATCATGGCAAGGTTAGGCCTGTAAGTTTTCAGGCAGAAACTGGTTTCTCTTGGCAAGGCATTATAAGCCTGGAAAAGGAACCAAGTGTCATAAATGGAGATGCCTGATACATCCTTGGCAACAGAATAATTGCTGGGCCAATCTAGATCTAATCATGTGGTGTTTGAATTGACTGATCATTAATCCAACAATATTTTGTAAGTTGTGAATGGATTGCCAGAAGAAATAATTTCATTCCAATACGGTGCAGCACTTCAACTTTGATTAACATTTTAATTAGTAAGCACTGACTGAATGGGGAGATGTTTAACTTGTGGCACACATTTGCAATTTTTCTTTTTTTTTTTTTTTAGAGGAAGTAATTGCGTTGAATTGAAGAAAGAAACGGAAATTAAAATTCAGACACTAACATCAGATCACAAATCTAAGGTAAGCAAACAGCCAATTTTAACACATGCAACTTCTGAAAGAGAGATTTTGAGACCCAAGTGGTAGTTAATTTTCTTGGAAGCATATGAATCATTTTCAGCAATAATAACACGTTGAAAAGAATGGGAATAATTGAGTGTCTAAAAGTGTTTCTTAAAAAAATTTTTAAAGCAACATTAATTTCCTGCTGTTTTGAAATTTTTGAAGAAAGCACCACATTCATGCCTCGTGAAGTGAAACTGGTCATTTGTGTCAGCTCTAGTTAAACAAAGAGAATATGTGTTATATGACATTTGGATGCTAAATACATTCCCAAAATACATACATAAAGAAGTTTCTATTTCATTTTCCATTATTGTTGCCTTGGTCTTGGTAATCAGATTCTTAGGGAATGAGGAGCCCAAGTTGCTCTTGAACCAAATGCCTTCTTATTTCTAGTGTTGTTTTGTGTTGTTTTTTTCCCATTGCTTCTTTGCTTTATTTTCTTCAAGGTCCTGGGGAAAAAAAGTGCCCTGGGACTCAACCTCAGCTGATTTGGAAAAGCTGTCCTCAAGCTCATGGCTGCCCTGGAGTTGCTCAGAGCTGTTTCCTCTGTACTTCTGTCCCACTGCTGTGTCCACTGACTTCCTCTTTCCTTTGGAAGGCTTATCCAGGACTTGCTGACATGTTCTGAAAGCTGTCCAGACTAGAGGGTAGCAGGGACACCAGGAGGCTCATCCCTGTACAAAATCAGCTGGAGGGAGGACAGTACTGGAGACTGACCCCAGTAAAAGCTGAAACCTTGAAAAGAATTGGACAAGAACAAAAAATACACACAAACACAGTCACATCTTTGAGGCTAGAATAAGTTAATTTTTATCTTGCCTTCTTTGAACTTTATTCCCTGGTTTTATTATTTCATGTGGAGAAGATCCTAATTTTATAAACAAGGTTTGCTTTCTTGTTGCTGCCCTCTCAGCTGTAAATGTAGCAAAACCCCCCAGGAATAAAACCCAAAGTACTCTCTTATCTCTCTATCTTCTTCCCCTACGAAAAGTCCAGAACCCTTTCCTGAAACAAAAGCAAATTTGTTAAGTCAAAAAACAAAAAAATTAATTCCTCTCTTAGTGAAACCAACTCTCTGAGGAGCACTGGCTCCCAATCATCCAGACATAAGCTCCAAAACTCATTTGAAATTACATTACACAGAAATTTATTTGCTCTGATCTCTCTCTCACCTGTATCACTCATAGTCTGGAGTTAGGTGTCATTTGTACACAAGGAACATCCAAATGTTCATTAATCTTCCAAATCCAATAAATGTGACTCATGTTCTCCCTTTCCACAAATACATTCACTTTCCGAGCTCTGTTCCTTTCAAAATCCTGCTTTCAAAATGGTTCCCTTTAATTTAATCCATACCTGCAAAAAAAAGATTGATTTTTTTTGTCCACTCCCATGTCAGGTTTTAGGATGACATTTTGAAAGGAGACTTAAATGTAAGATTTGAAATGTAAGACTTCAATATAAGACTTGAAATTTCAAGCTTCTGATTACTGGATAATTCCCAAAGAACTCCTCTGCAAGTCATCCCCCTCCAAGGATTCCTCTAATGATTTTCAATGTCCTGCTTACTGTGGTTCCATCAAAATTGTCCAGATTATTTACCAACCTCTTTTGTTTCAACTGTTGTGTGTGGGGCCTTGAATTATTCCTGGAGATCATTCAAAAGTTTGCAAGCAACGGGTTGGAAAACGGTGCTCAAGACCATAGGGAAATTAACTCTTATCTTAGATGAAGGTAGGTGCAATTAAATTAGATTAAATTCTGAGATGCTGAATGCATTACACTGATATAGTGGGAGTTTGATTAATTAACAGTTGTTCAGCATTTCTCAGCATTTGGCCCACTAATTTTGATATATCAGATTCTAGCATAATTCATCTTTAATTACAGCTCATGTCCTCCAGTACAGCTCTGTGCCACAACGTGCCTGCAGACACCTTTAGCACCAAAGAGACCTTTTCATCTCCATAACTCCTCCTGTCATGAGGAAACATCCAGCCCAAGTTTGACATAAAATATTGAAATTAAATCTGAATGTCCCAGCGTGTACTTCACACACAATTAACCTAGCAAATGCAAATTACTCGCCTGCATTAGGAAAGTAGGTCCCAATATCAAGCGGGTAGAGGATGAAAAGAAAAAAGAAAAAGGAAGGATTACTTCAAAGATCATTCCTGCTTGAACCTAGTGACTAAACAAACTTCTTGCATATATGCTGTGCAAAAGAAGGTTCCTTATCAGGATTTTAATTAGTCTCTTAGGCCCGTTGTAGGAACAGATGAAAGGACAGGCTTACAAACTCAGTCTGCAGAACAGGAAGGAGAGAAGGAAGCTAATGGTTATTTTTCCTATCCTTTAGGACAAGCAACACGGCCTTAATAGCAGAAAGTAGGACAAGAGCACAGCCCAGTAAAAATTAAATAATCATTTCAACTATGCTGCTAATAAATTGGAGAAAAGCAGGGATGTTTTCTGAATTTACTACAGCTGAACTTTGAAGCGTATCACAGATCTGCAGCAGAACTGGATTTCAGATGATTTAATGGTCATGAGTTTTAAGTTCTTTGGGATCTGAGTCAAATTGGGTATTTAAAGTCTTGTAACTGGTGTTTGGCACATCCCTTACATCTTTCTCGTCCAGTTATATACTGCTGTACCTGAAATGAGACTTCTGCCTCAGTGGAGATGTAATAAAAGAAAGTTTCTCTTTCACATTTCAAGCTTCACAGAAAAGCTTGTTTTACAAGGAAGTGTACCTGCTTCTTAGACTGCCTGCTGCTTCTGGAATTAGCAGCACATCATAGCACATCTGTCCACAAACACAGGCAGGGTGTTCTTCTGATTATTTCCTCCTTCTTAGATTAAATACTTTATCTAAGTATTACCACACTGTCACTTTGCAGGGTTTGTTTTTGGGAGTTGGACTCAATAATTCTATGAGGTATTATATGATCCTGTGGTATCATTGTACCTGAGATTCAGAATTCCTGCCTTCAGGTTCCTCTGTGGTTTATAACATTCACAATTTAAAAACAATTATCACATTATTCATTTGCAGTGAGCCTTGAGTCTCTGTTCCTCTGTGTTTGTTCTGACTTTGGAAACTCTTTACAATTAAGTCACAAAATACTCACTTCCACCATGGCTTCCACTATTTATTTCA
This sequence comes from Urocynchramus pylzowi, assembly GCA_013397555.1. Taxonomy (NCBI): domain Eukaryota; kingdom Metazoa; phylum Chordata; class Aves; order Passeriformes; family Fringillidae; genus Urocynchramus; species Urocynchramus pylzowi. The sequence continues at coordinate 495,868 of VZRH01006088.1, forward strand.
CTATTTTATTGTCATGCTTCTCTTTTCATGCAAAGTTCATTTTGCATTTTCTCTACGGTGTAAGGAAGCCTTAAATAAAAGCAAACTCTCTTTTGTTTACTGGAGTGCCTGTGAACAAGGTGGTGAACACTTGGCCTCCTGCTGCCTGGGCCACATAACAGCACTCATCTTTTGGAAATATTAATAATTTCTAACACTGTGACTGGAGTTTTCTGAGGGCACAGTCCCTTTGCTGCTGTGCTCCAAATTACACCCAGGATTTTGGTCTGATCTACCTGCACTATTTTGAATTCAAATTGTGGATGGAACTGACTCCATCTGGAAACTCTGCATTGAAAATAAGTAAGGAATGTGTTTTCCAAAAACCTTCAACCATGACTTTTAGCTCTCCTAAGTCCATCCTAGGTCCCCCTGGGGGTTGGTAAGCCAGATGAGATCACTGCTGGAGAAGAGATTCATACAACCTAACTCAAGTGTCTTGGTGTTTGAGGCCCTGGAGATGTAAGAGGGGCATTTCTGTGATTCTGTGATTTCCAGGGAGTGTGAGAGTGATAAATCCTGCTTTGGACTTGCCCACATTTTCACATCAGCAGTACAAGGAGCATGGGCTAAGCTTGACCCAAACTGAAGTGCCTTAGGTGGTGCCATGGGTGAGCAGGAGTGTCTGCCCCTCAACATCTCAAAAACCCCATCTGAAAAGTTAGTTTTTCTTCCTTCACAACATCCAAGCATTAATTAGTACTCATTTTAAAACTGAATCCTCATGTTTTTCAGGCTCTGAAGGCAGTACTGATTGAACACCTTATTAAAAATACTACTCCCACAAACTGCACCACATCCTTCATGTCGTTTCATGGTTGACAGGCTCTGGGCTTAGTAGTACACTTCCCCACATGCACAAAAAGAAGCATGGCTCATTTTGCTGGGGGCACACTGACCCTTAAGCACCCTGATCAATTGGGCTTGTGTTAGTCATACCAACTTCTGCCTCAAAAGGCTTTTGTTGTTTTCTGCAGAAAACTCCAGGTTGCTCTCTATCAGCTGCTTGTACCTGTTTTGAGATGAGACCACTATTTAGCTGTAGTTAAGTGCAAATCTGGCTTTCAGGTAGTAGTAGTCATCCTGCTCTGTTCCAGAATTACTCACTTCTTTATTTCATTAGGTCCCTTCTTTATTGGGCAACATGAGGTTTAGGTAAGAGGCCCTTCAGAGGAGCCTCTCCAGGGCAAAATGGAGACTGGGGTGATAAAGATCTCCACTTTTTTCACCTTCACCAACGTGTGCAAGACAATCTGTTCTTCATTATGCAAAACCCAGCTAAGATATTTAGCTGGAGTTTGCATAATTCTCTCACTTTCATTCTCTCACCATTCTCTCACTTCCTAAGCAAAATGGTGGCAATTTTTGTTAAAAAGGACCAAGTTTGCTTTCGTAGAAGATGACCCAGATGTTATTGGTTGTAGCTGAAATGATTACCTGAAGGTGGATTTATTGGGAGGCACATTTTGTATACCATTTATGGAAAAGTAGGATAGCATGTCAAAAATACCCAAAGATAATCATTAAAGGTTAATAAAACATATCTTTCTATTAGCTTCTTTTTGAAATTAATGAACACGATGTATTATAATAACAACTCTGGTGATTTAGGCTTCTTAACACTGTCTCTTGGGAACATTCCAAAACTTTAATCTCATTATTCTTGTGAGGCTTGGGAGATAAGCAAGAGAAGAATATTTGTCAGATTTCCTGCTGACTTAATGACTATAAAACAAAGATACGTAGCCCATCTTCAGATTCAGGTTGTACTAAATACAGGATTTCTCTGTAAATGCTCTGTGTTTGTGAAACTGTCTCCACAAAATCAAAGGCTATCTTTAAGCCCTCAGAGAAATCCTGCTTAGTAGGTTTTTCCATTGTTAAGTTCAGTACTTTCAATACATATATTTTTCTTGGCAACAGAAGTGTGAAACTGTTGTATTATTAGCTCGGTGTTAGAGAAGGTATTAAAACAATGGTGATACAGTGAAGAGCCTATTTATTCAGCCACTCTATTCAGGGCACTTTAGGTAATAGTGTCTTAATAGTAGGAGTTGGTTTGCTTTGTTTTTATACCCACCCAGCAGTGCCCTCAGTGGCTTTGCTATCTGTGAAGCAACTTCATTTGTGCAACTTCATAAAATCTCCCGCTGCTGCGTTCTTTAGAACCTGTTTTATGATTGGTTCTACATCACCTTCAGCAGCAGGAGGATTTGCTCTGTCTGGGAGCCTCTAACAAAGCTGGTGTTACCTCCCTGCAGGTCAAAGAGATCGTGGCTCAGCACACCAAGGAGTGGTCCGAGATGATCAATACGCACAGTGCCGAGGAGCAAGAAATCCGCGACTTGCACTTGAACCAACAGTGCGAACTGCTGAAGAAACTGCTCATTAACGCTCACGAACAGCAAACCCAGCAGCTGAAATTCTCCCATGACAGGTGAGCAGGGCAGTGCTGCCTGATAATGAGCACTTGGTTTAGGTCTGCTCTGTGTAATGCTTTAGTTTCTTGCATTGACAGCTCCAAAGGCACTGGGTGAATGCACAGGAGAAGTAGAGGAAGCAGCCATGCAAGGTTTAGGTAGTGTCCTGGTGAAAGACTGTCTGCCGGGAAAGGCGGGAGCCTCTCGGAGTGGAAAATGTGACCCCCTTCCCTCTGAATTACTATAACTCTGAAACCACGGGGCTGTCAGGCAGGGCTATGGGAAAAGGAGCAGCAGTTCTTTACTGTGTGTAACAAACAGACAGACAGACAGACAGACACACAGACACACACAGACAGACAGACAGACACACACAGACAGACAGACAGACACACACACAGACACACACACACAGACACACACAGACACACAGACACACACACACAAACACACAGACACACACACACACACAGACAGACAGACACACACACAGACA
>VZRH01006089.1:782-85831 GCA_013397555.1 Urocynchramus pylzowi
GGCGTTTGCACAGGGAGGTTTTCCTCCTCCCTGCCTGCGGATCCCGCACGCCACGAGCCAGGCTGCGCACTGACCCCTTCCCAAAAAGCTTCAGCGGTGCCTGTGTTGCCTCATGAGGGGCACGATGCAGGAGGGGGGCCCAGCCAGCTTGAGAAAGGGGTGTCTCAGCAGTTCCTGTGCAGTGGCTCTCTGCGAGGGCTCCCGCACCAGCATCGAGTCCAGGAAGCCCCGGAGCACCGAGGAGACCTGAAACACCACACTGGCATTAGGGTGGGAAAAACACCCGCTTCCAGCTGCGCTGGCTCTGTGCATGCTGTTTTCCTGGGAGGAAAAGGGACACTCTGATCTTCCCTACTGCCCAGGCAGGTGGTGGAGTCACCGTCCCTGGGATGTGTTTAAGAAAAGCCTGGATGTGGCACTCAGTGCCATGGTTTAGTTGAGGTGTTAGGGCATGGGTTGGACTCGATGATCTTTAAGGTCTCTTCCAACCCAGTCATTCTGTGAATTCTGTGAACAGCTGTGCTGAGTGGAAGGGCTGTGGGTCTTTGCTGATGTTTGGAGTATCTGGGTGTCACTGGGGAGCAGAACAGCATTAAGGCAGGCCGAGGGCTCGGGTCTGATGGAAACACACCCTAACTGGGAGGTGCCCAAAGGCTTTGGTGCCTCACGTGGCTGTACCAACCCACCCGCCGCAGGGCCGGTGAGCTGAGCTCGGCAGGGTGGGAAGCACAGGGAGCGTGAGGCTGAGCCCAGCTCCCTTTGCCATCACTGGCTGCAAAGGCAGGGCCAGGGTCAGGCACAAACAAGGCTGTGACCGATGACTTCGGCCTCACTTCCTCCCCACAGGAGCCCACGGGACCGTGCCAAGCCCTGCTCCCAGGGAAGGCTGACCTTGTGCACGTCCTTCACGCGGGGCGGGAGGTTGTCCCGGATGCGGCGCATGGCCTGCAGCGGCGGCTCGTTGAAGTAGGGGGGCTCCCCATCGATCATCTCGATCACCATGATGCCCAGGGACCAGATGTCCACCTGGAACACACACAGGGCTCATGGGCAGCGGGGCCAGCAGGCTCAGCGCTGGGGCCCGTGCAGAGCCCGGAGCTGGCTCCTGCTGCTGCCTGCCGAGCCAGCGGTCTGGAGAGCCCGCACCATCCGTCTTTCTTTTTCACCCAGCCAACCAGGACTTCCCTCTTAGCAGTGAGTGCCCTGACAGAACAGACGAGCAGGGGCTTACAAACCAGGGTCTGTAGCTGGCTTAGGTGCTGCCCACTGGAAGCTCCCTGCCTTGGAGAAGCCGTGTCCTGCTGCCCTGCATTCCAGCTGCACTTGCACCCACTGAACGCCACCCCCAGGCTGGCTCTGCAGCTGCTGGAGAGCAGGGTACACTTCAGCTGCTGTGAAATCACTTACTCTACTGGGGAAGCTTAAAGACTAGGGGAACTCTGTTCAAGACCCCAAGGCAAATTCAAGCACTCACTACACCCAGGCTTGTTTACAGCCAGCACAGGTAGCACGTTATGTAAGAGTTTTGGAAAGTGATTCAGCTCCAGCTCATTAAAAAAAAAATAATTTTTTTTTTAGTCCTGGCCTGCTGCAGAGCTACTCCAAAATCCCAGTCCTCCAGTCCTCTGATGACTGTAATTCCTGTCATTTGCCAACCCAAATACTCCCAGGGCCAGTTTATTCTGCTTTTGCTCTTTTGCCAACACCATCCTTTAGCTTAAATACTTTTTTTTCCCTTTCCCTTCTGGTGGGGAAACTTAATGCAGCCCTAAGTTCAGCCACTTTATAATCCCCCTAAGCTATTAATGGGCTAATAATAGTTGATGCTATTATCTCTGGAATGTCTTCTACAACTGCACAGATCCTGGGTGGAGAGCAGTGCCTGCAGGGTGCTCTTACAGTGCCGTGCCAGAGCAGTGTGAGGATGGAGCAGCTCCTGCTCAGCTCACCTCCCCTTCCCTGTGTACATCTGCATTTCTAGATGTCTGTATTCTCTATAGGTATGTGTATGTGAAGCTGTGTGTAAACATACCGTGCCCTGGCTCTGTTCTCTGCAGCAGCTCTGTCCCCAGGCAGAGGAGCAGAGGCGGCCGTGTCCCCGCAGGGGAGGCGTGAGTCACTGTCACGGCTGAGCACAGGGGATTGCTCTTCCCAGGCTGCCAGGGCAGGAATGCCGTGACTCACAGCTGCCTAATGGATGGGGAAGGGCACTGCAGAGCTGCCGGGTCCCCCCCTTCTTGCTGGGCTCCTCTGAAGGGTTCCAGTAAAAATGTGTGCCTTGCCTGTGCCAGAACACCTGGCAGTGCTTGAAACAGCTCCCACAGAGGTGCTTTTCCCACCCCAGCTCCCAGCTGATGACAGCAAAGACTGCAAGGAATGAGCCCGTGTGTGGAGACCAATTCTACCACAGAGGGTGGCAGTGCAGCCCACCCAGCTGGCCCCGGGTTTGGGGCCCTACAGCAGCCGTGCTTCCCTGGCACTCCTCCGGAGGAGGGGAATGGCAGGATGAAAGCAGAGTGGCCCTGTGCACACACTGAGGGCACCGGGCTGGCCAGGAGGGCGTGTGAGGTGGCTGCTGCTTTGGCACAGGCAGGCGTGCACACCTGTGACTGCAGCTCCAGCCTGCAGGCTTGGTGTTAAATAGCAGCAAAGGGCCTTTCACAATGTGCAAATGAGACCAGCTTCCTTTGCTACAGCACCCCAAGCTGAAATATGTAAAAGCATTGCACTGCTGAGAGTGCTAAATGGAGCTGTTATTTAATAACTTCATCCTGGGGAAACACTTCCAAACCAGGCACCATGCAGCACTCTGGGGCAAACGTCATTGCTATTTAGCATAGCTGTGCAAATGTTCCTGAACTGCACAGCTCAGACACAGCTCCACAGAGCTGGGATATCCCCTCCAGCAGTGCCTGCTGTGCTCACCTGGCTGCTGTGGGGACTTGGCATATCCCCTCCTGGGATATCCCCTCTGGAGTGCCCCTGTGCTCACCTCAGTGCCACAGGGAGTTGGGATATCCCCTCTGGAGTGCCCCTGTGCTCACCTCAGTGCCATAGGGCAGGCGGGATATCACCTCCGGTGCCATCCAATAGGGTGTCCCAACCAGGGACTTCCTCCTGGGGACCTCCTTTGACACTTGGGCACAGAACCCAAAGTCAGACAATTTTATCTGTGAAAAGAAGAAGTAAAAGCCCCTCTTGAGTAACAGGACAAACCCCTCCAAGCCACACCTCCAGCTGCAGCCACCAGGACAGGGATGGAGCTGCAGTGTTGTCCTGGGACAGGACAGCAGCCCAGCTCTGGAGGAGTGTCTGGAGATGGGAGCCCAGCCTGGGGAACACACAGCTCATTAAAATGAAGGGGAGATGGAGGAGAGTAGCAGTGGTGCTCATTCCTGATATCATCTGTCACAGCCCATTGCCTCTCCACCAGCAAAGGATGTGGAGGTGATAGATGGCTTACAGCACTTAAAAATAAAAGGAAAACAAAATATTCCAAACAGAACCCCCATGCTTGTAGTTATACATGTGACATCCAGTAATACACATATTCCAAGTGACACCTACCCCTCCTGCGGTTCGTACCAGTTTGAACAATCTCTGAGTTTGCCAGAAAATGTGGGAAACAAATGACATTCACCCCATTCCTTTTTATCACCCACAGAAAATAAAACCCCTTCCAATGGTTTGTCAGGCCCAGGACCTCACACTGTGGAGCTGCCATCTTTATGCAGCAGGAGAGCAAAGCTGGAGAAGGCAGGGAAGGGTACAAGACTCCTTGCCAAAGAATTAACCTGTTCCCTTTGCTTGGCAACTCGGGAATCAGTACTGTCCTTGAGTAGCTGTGGCAGTGACCTGAAATAGAAATAATGGGATACACAAGCACTCCGGAGAGCAGCTCTTGCTGCATCATGTGCCTGGCTCACACTTTTATGACTGTTTTTTTTTAACAACAAAAATTATGGAAAATTATCACCTCCCCCTCTCTGTCGCTGCACAATGCCAAGGTGAAAATTCCACAACAACCTGGTCTGAGTGTTGGTGGCATTACCCCCTTCCAGAAACATCTTGTTCCTTAAAGCTAATATCTTTAACCCTCCAAGTACTTATATGGAGGCCTGGAAGCTCTCCAAAGGATTTTTCTGGACATTTTCCTAACCTCCATCACTGCACAGTCCAGTGGTGACCCATGCCCAAGGACCACAGGCTGTATCCCATCAAGTACTCTGTGTCTGGGGATACAAAGTGAGCTCAAACAGCCCCAGGACAACTGGAGTGGAAAGCTGCATAAATCCCTGCATTGTGTAGACTTATTGTCAGCACTCACTTGTTTTCTTTCGGATTCAGCACAGACATTACTTTTTTAAAAGTTACGGATATTATTTTTAACAGAATTATGATTGTTGGTATTTCTAACACAAAGCCAATAATAGCCAACTTCTCCACGCTAAATGTATTTTTCAGTTTACAGGATGAAGAATGGAAGAAATAATGCATATTTTGGAAGCAGAGCCCAATCTTCTTTTGTAGGAGCACAAGAGGTTTTGCATATCTATTGCTCATTGGAGTACATAAAAGACGACGATTTTCTAAAAAAAGATAATTGCACAACACAGCCATGAAGAAATCTGCAATGCAGATAATAAGGACTGGAGTAATGAGTATAATGAGGCACTGTATGCAGATCCCGAGCACAGATCAGATGTTATTCCAGCAACATGAACTGAAATCACAACTGAAAAACTGAAAACGTGGGATTTTCTTTCCTTGACAGGATTAAGAGGAGCAGCCTGTGGCTGCTGCAGGAAGAAAATCCCTCTCCCTTGGTGAAGTGGGCATCAAATTAGACAGGCGAGCTTTTGGCTACAGAGTCAGACCAGGCCTGGGAAGCCAAGAGCTTTACCTCTGGAAGGGGAAGGTCTGGATCTGATTCCAAACCAAAGCTCTTGGGCTCAGTCCAACCCTTCAGATCTTGCCTTAGACAGGTGTGTAAGGCCATTGGAGCAACCCTTAATTTTTTTGTGAGCAAACCACATTTTGTTTAGTGAGCAAGTCATGTGCAGCATTCTGTCCCCTTCTCCCCCTGCTCATTAACAACACAAAGACCCAGCAAGTAACTTACATGGAAGTGTGGGACAGGTTTTATCGAGCATCTTGGAAGTGTGAAAGCTACTCTTACCATCTGGGGAGGGTTTCAGCAGTAATGCAGATTATTTCCTATTTGCATAGATTGATCCCAGCTAGCTTGGGGAAGCAGAGCACATGTACAGAACCTGCTAAGTAAATGATAACTAAGTGTGGTAAAAACGAAGTGTTTTTTGAAAGGCAACTGTAGTCCCAAACAGAAGTCTCCCATCACCAGATCATCACCCTTACTAGGCCTAGTTTCCTCTGCCACTGCCTCTGAGGCTCCAGTCCCTCTTCAGGGACTCTGCCTACAGCACAGATGCCAATCCCCATTGAGGCCAGGCCTGTGTTTCTTGGATTCAGCTCTCCCACAAGTTCTTCACACCCTCTAACAAGTGTCACACCCACTCTGGCCCGTGCCTGGGTGACTTTTGGCAGGCAGTGCAGCGCCGGGTGCTCACCCTGCCGTCGCTGGTGAGCAGGATGGAGTCGCTCTTGATGTCGCGGTGGATGACGCCCTGGTGGTGCAGGTAGGACAGGGCCCTCAGCACGGACACGCACACCGTGGCGATCTGCTCCTCGTTCATCCTGCAAGGCACGGACACAGCTCAGGGCGGGCAGGGGAAGGCCACGTGGGGAGCCACCAGCTCCCCTACACACCCCTGGGCAGGAGATCTGTCAGGCAGTGCCTCTGGGGGCCAATCTCTGCTCCTGTCTCTGGCAAAAAAGGGGAGATGAGGTTTGGAGATCAGCCCCGCGGCGAGCTCTGCATTAGTCTCCCTGCAGCACTCCAAAAGCCGAGTGTGCCATGTGCTGGAGTCTCTGGGAAATCACAGAAATTTCCCTCTGGGAAATCACAGAAATGCCTTATTTACAGTAAGCCCGCTGCTTGCCAAGCAGGCATCGCTACTGGGATGGTAACAGGTGTGGAATAAATATGAGGAAAAACACCCTTAATTGTGTAGGCAAAACATCAGGCCCTGGGTTGTAGCTCTTTGAGAGCACTTTTACACCTTCTATAAAAATATTCTGGGTATTTCAGCAGAAAAATAAACAAGAGTCCTCATTTCTGTGCACAGTTGAAAAACCCCATTCTGGGGTCATTCTCTCAGCTGCAGTGCAATGCCTGGGATGGGCTGTGCACCCTGGTGCCACTGTCCCATCACTGATGTCCCCAGCATCTCTTTTACACGAGCAGAAGAAGACCCATGGAGATTTCTGCTTTAATTTGTGTGCCATTTGCAGTATTTTAGCAGAATCTTTGAGGGAAGGTCATGCAATGCAAAAAAAACACCCAAAAAACCACAAAACCAAAAAAAAACCACCCAGAAGATAAAAAAAATACTATCTTGAATTAAAAAATAGATGACAGCTCTTAAGAAGTGGTGTCCTGGGAACATCTGTTTGCCATCAAACTTCTGTCAGAAACATCTAAGATAGAGCTTTTAATGGTTTGGCAAATACTTGCAATACTGTGATTTATTTCAGCACATAAGCTAAAGTAACACTCAAAAATAAAACACCTGTGTTATAACTCTTGGTAGGATCTAAGAGCACCATTTAACTAGGAGAGAACACAATTTTTTAAAATTTGTAATTCCTTGCTTTTGTTCTTGCTCCCCTCAATATTCCCCCACTGGTTTGGTGTGGAAATTTAAATTTTCTTTCATTCAAGAAGAAGAAATTAAATAAAGAATCCCTCTTCCCTGTCTCATTTTATCCAGCTTATCAGAAGCAGATGAACAAAGAGCAGATGTAAAGAGGGCTGTAAAATCTAATGTCTCCCCTCAGAAGAGGCAGAGCAGTTCCATACACTGCAGCTCTTGTGCCAGCTAATTTTTCTACTTTAAAGGTGTGATATTAACTGAAATATGGGAATGTGCTCCAGCAGAAGCACAAATATTCTGATATAAAAACACTTTTCCCCTTATGTTTTGGGCTTGGTTTGCAGATAACCTTTGTGAGAAGAAATCACCCTTAGAGAGACGTGGTCATGACAGCAAACCCAACCATACAGATCACCAAACAGGGAAAAGAAATTTTTTTTTTTTTTGCCATTTTAGGAAGTAATGGATAAAAGTTGTGTTGCTGCTAGACCACCTCCCAAAGAGTTAGCAAATCCCCATCTAGCTGCAGGCCCTGTCAGGTATTTCTTTCCCTTTGCTTCAGTAAATGCTGGTGCTCACAGGAGCTCATCTGCAACTCTGGCTTATTGATGTCGGTACAGCAAGCATGCTACAAATGGGTTCAATTCCATGTACATATAAAATGCATGGATCTCTATTTGATATGTATTTATGTGTGTATTTTGTGCAGTCTCCCCTCTGGGTGTTGCACCCCCTCAGCCCACCTGGTGTGAGTGACGATGTCAGTCAGAGCGCCGCCCTCCAGGAACTCCATCACGACCCAGAGCTCGTCCCCGACCAGGTAACTGTTGTACATGTCCACCACGTTCTCATGGTGGTAATCCCTCATGATCACAACCTGCAGAGGCACAAAGGGACAAGCTGGCAATGCCACAAGCTGTATCTGACACTTGTTCTGACCTTCTTTGTCACTGGTGCTGAGGAAAGGTTCTGCGATGAATCACATCCTCCCTAATCCTTATGCCAGCACATAAACAAAATCAATATATTTACATAAAAATATCAGTTGTTGTAAATGCATCAGGAGGAAGAAAGACTCTCTAGCTGATAGAGTATAAACAGTAGATAATGGTTTTATTTCAGCCTGCAGGAACAGATCTGTTAATTTAATTGGTTTTTTATTGCCAATTGCTTTCAGTATAACAGATTTTTTTTTTGACCTGATCAATTGCTCAGCACATCAAAGTTATTTTTATCACGTAGTAAATGGTACTTTCCACAGATTTTCAACAGAATGCTGGAGTAAGGCCCCAGAAAACTCACTCAAAGAGACTTTTAAAAGGCTTACTGCTTTTTGTGTACTCTGAATTAGATACACGGGAGAAATACCAACAAGAAATTCTTAAGAGATCAAACAACAGAAGGCTTTACTGGCAACTTAAGAAAAATCAGAGAACTTTGGTAAAAGATTTTGTGCAACACTGAATCCATGTAAAACACTTCTCAAAGCCCATTAACTTGGCCCATTCAACTTGCCAAACTGTAAGCTTTTAATTCAATTTTAACTTCAATTTTAAGTTACTCGAAAATTCTGAGAAGAGGAAATTAGAAGAAGGAGAAAGAGAGAAAAATAGAAAATACATAGAAAGGGACACATACAGCCACCAACTCTGGGTTCCAGCACAGCTCAGAAAGTCCAAGAAAAAGTAAGGAGCCATTTGGCCACTCTGGGGCTGGGCAGGGCTCCAGGGCCAGGTGTGGAGCAATGTCCCCAGTGTGCCAGTGACTGCACATGCCAGGTACCAGGAACCAGGCTGGGATACTGGCTTTGGGGGTGTGTGGAGCAGGGCACTGCCGTGCCAGGGCAAGGCCAGACCTGCCCCTGCCCCCACACAAATGCACTCCAAAATGTCTGGAGACATCTCCACTGCTGGGGCTACAGGGGGTGACTCAAATCCCACACCTAAAAGGGACTGCACAGAACTGGCACCACGGTAAGGGCAGCCCAGCCAAGACAGTGTCCATGACCACAGGGTACTGAGGGCTGTCAGAATGGCAAGCACAGAGAGAACAGCCAGGCAAGGCTTCATCACAGACAGAGGGACTCCATCACTGCTTCCAGAGATTTTCAGATGACACGAGTGACTGGAGCGTGTCAGGGAAGCAGCTTGGTCCTGCACAGCATGGAGGACCTGCTTCAAGATGTTGCTGTTCAAGAGATGCTCAGTTAGAGCCACCACAGCCTCCAGCAGAGGCAAAGCCAAGCCCAAATAAGCAGGACAGTCGTGCACTGTGTAAAGAAGAACCAGGTGAAGTTTGTTGTTTAACATTGTAATTAAAAAATGTCATGTTTTCAAAGGTTTTAAAGAAACCAATCTGTCATGTGCTGAGGGAAGACACACTTATAGTGTATAGGAAACGAAAGACAGAATTAAAAGGTTCATTCTCACAGGAGGTTTCCTTGGCATCCTGTAGGGGTTTTGGTATTGATCAGGACATTTACAAGTGATCTCAAAAAGGGAGAAGTGAACACATCCCACCAGATGCTTTAAGGGAGTAAGAAGTTAAAAAAAGGAGAAACTCTTCAACTTGCAGAAGGTACTCTCAAACCCCAAACAAGCTGGGTGAAAAAATGGCAAATGAAAGCCAGTGTTCTGAAATTTAAAATAATGTACACGGGGAAAACAGTCTCCCATAAGCAGCCGTGGGCTCTGAACTGGCTGCAACCCCTCAGGAAAGGAGATTTGGGAATTAACACAGATAGTTCCATGGAAAAGGGACTCACAGCTCTTAGCTTAGTAACCATCAAGAAAGCACAGGGAGTGTTGATGGTTAGGAGAAGAAGGAGGGAGGAAACAAAAAGCACGTGTATGCCAGAAACAGAGCACACAACACTCTGGAATAGCCTGGTTAGTTTGGATCCTCCCTCTTGGAAGAATCAACTGTGCCAGGAGACAGACAGCAAAAGGCAGCAGGGCCATGTCTGAGCACCTGACACGCTGCATGGACCAGCTGATGCATCTCTTAGCTGTTTTCTGGGACAGCACTATAGGTTTCAAGCCAGGAGGAGAAGTAGCTCACTTGAAACTGGTATGGCTATACAACATTTATACAAGCACAGATGTGCGTGGGAGTGCTCAGCTCGTTTAGAAAGGTAGGAATTTGGCTCTTGATGGTGGCATTTGACCCACGTCTCCCGCTGAACCCGCCGCCTAAAAACCCCGAGGCAGCACTCAGACCCACGTACCTCGTTGAAGAGCAGCTCCCTTCTCTGCTGTTTCCTGAGGTCCATCTTCTTCACAGCGACCTGCTTCCCCGAGTGCTTCTCGGTGGCGATGCACACGATGCCCGTGGAGCCCTCCCCGATCTTGATGAAGCTGTCCAGGTACTCCCGGGGGTCCCCGGGGCTGACCACGAGCTGCAGGGCAGCTCGGAACTGTTCGTGGGACACCCTGGAGGGCTGCTGGTCCGAGGAGGAGCCCCAGCTGGGGGGGGGATAAGCACTTGATGTGATGCTCGGGGAGCTGGGGTAGGAGGCGGTGGAAATATAGGGAGAGCCGGGCTGGAGAGGCGGCTGGTGATAGTGGGGTGCTTTGTGGTAGACCAGAGGGTACTGGTAGCTGCTGCTGGAGTAGCTGACTTTGCTCTGACTCTGAGGTAGCTTGACTGGGCCCCGGGGGTAGGTGTCCGACCCAGAGAGCGGTGGGCTGACGACCAGCTGTGCTCGGTCATAATCCACCTGCAACGCAAACAGGGAGAGTGAGGCCGGGGAACAGCGCCTTGCTCCCTGTGCCTCCAGCCCATTTCCAGCCCCCCCTGGAGGTGCCAGCAGAGCTGGCACAGTGTGCTGCCACATTGTACCTGCTCTGCTCAGCACGGCACTGCTGCCCCAGTCTGGGCAGGGATTCTCGCACCACCGAGGGCTGCAGTGCCCTCAGCACACGAGGCCGGGCAGGCCCAGGACATCTCCTGTGCATCCCAGGTCCGTTCTTCTGTGCAGGTACCTGTCTGGACATTCTACAGCTTTGCTGAATCACAGAATGGCCTGCGTTGGAAGGGATCTGGGCTCAAAAAAGTGTATTTGCTCTGCATCTGCAGTGCCCTGCAGGCTCTCCAGACCATTTCCTCCAAGAATCCATCCTTGTCACATCCATAAAATTTGCCCTCTAGCAAACTCCAATCTGTGTCTTAATAGTACCTGGATTTTGATTCTCAGCTCTTAGCCTTTTCTTATGTTTTTTTCCAGCAATTCAGGGATAATCCAACCTCTTCCTGTGGAGGTGGTGGTACCCTAAAATCCCTGTCATCTCCTGTCTTGCCGTGCTACCAGCTGTTGTCTGAGTGACTGCATACGTGAGTTTGATGAGGAGCCTAATTCAATTCACCATTTCTTAAATCATTTTCCACGGCGACGCACTACTTAACTGCAGTGTCACAAAACTGCTAATTTTCATCTGAAATCAGAGAAAATCGCAAAGGAAATTATCCCAATGGGAAGCCTGGTTCATTTGTAGGTTCCTTTCTATTCCGTATTTTCCAAGCTTCTCTAAGCTTCTTACGTTGAAGGGTAACGAATACTTCACATTTACAAACATAATGGCTTGCTTGCTTGGATGCATGGCATCCAAGCTAAAACCCTCCAAAAGATGTAGAACAAAAAAACCCACCCAAAAATTCTATTTTTTTTCCTCTGGAAAAGAACATCTTCACATTTACAATATGTGACTCCCGACGATGTGTGGAGCATCTCAGGGCAGGGGGGCGGTTTGACACAGGCTCATCATGTAGCACAATTACAAATAATTATGGCAATGAGTTCATTTAATCAATCAATTTCAGTGGCAGTGCACAGGGATGGACAGAGCAGCAAACTCTACACAGCTCACGGTTGCTACTATTACTGCTGGCTGCCGGCCAGGAGTCCCTGATCCATGTTAGTTAAATGCACATTAATCTGAATTTGGCAGTGTAATCAAGGACCCAACTGAACTGTGAAATTGAATTCTGCGGTGGAACATCATTTGACCATTTTATGCTAAGACTGCAAAAAAAAAAAAAAGGAAAAAAAGAAAGAAAAAAAAAAGAAAAAAAATTCTGCCGCAGCATCAATTTATCAGCGCGGGCTCCGCACCGCGAGGAGGAGTTTGGAGCCGGAGTCGCCTCCAGCGCAATTCTCTGCCGGCGCTTTCCCACCTCCCGCGTGAGCCGGGCGTGCCGTCCCTCCACCCACGAGGGCTTCAGCCGTGAGCCGGGCGTGCCGTCCCTCCACCCACGAGAGCTTCAGCGGGGAACAGGGAATGCCTCTCCAGAGGGGCTGTCAAAGGCTTCCCTCGGGAAAGCTGCAGTCTGCTTCACGCGGGGCTGACGGCCACCCGCCACCGGCAGCAGCCGGCAGCACCAGCAGGGCTGTGCAGCCGCCTCCCAGCGTGCTGGGGGTGCTGAGGCAAAAATCCACACGGTTACAGCCATCAATTCCATCAGGCTGGGATGGCCATCAAATGGCAGGGAGTCAGAGACATGAATTACATGGAGGACATTACATCTGCCAAACTAATTAATGTGGAGAAGTGCTCAGATGGTTTGGTGGAGGGAGGGGAACTCAATCTAACCCCGTCCTATATATCTGTGTATGTAGGGACAAATAATTTATTGCTTTGGCTGTAAATACACCATTTTCTTTATAACCCCTGAGATGGGGAAAACCTGGTCTAGAAATTCAAGGTGGATAAATCCACGCCAATCAATTATTTGAGGCTTCACCCGTGTCTGGTATTTCTGAGTATGCCCTAGGCTTAACACACTGGCAAAAGAATATTCTGCAGTAAAATTTTAGAATGAAAATTCAGGAGTTCAATGTGCTTGCTAAGAGTTTTCGAAATCTTTCTGAGGTTAGCATTGTTGCACAATGTAAATCCACTTCCTGAATCCCAAGAAATGCTACAAAAGTCAGGAGCTATAATGAGTAAATCAGCTGAAGCTTCCTCCAAGGCTGTGTCCTGACGCAGCGCTCCACATCACGGCAAAATCGAACGCACTTTATTCCACCAATAATTCTATTTCTGCTACTGAATGCAGTCACCTACTGAAGAGAAATTCTTTAAATACTACAAAGGAAAGAAGAAAGCAGTCTTGCACTCATTCAAGATCAGGTCAAAGGAGCAGCCAGAGCTCTGACACGACATTCATCATGGCACAGTGGCATCTCCCACATCTGCACAGCTGGCCAGGTGGAAGGTGCAGAAGGGAAGGTCTGTAAATCACACCGAGACCGCAAAGGCCAAGGTCACCCTCTGGTGCTTGGCTGGTGGAAAGCCCCAGGACTCCCTGTTCCACCCACAGAGGTGGCAGGCAGCACTCATGTACAGCTGCTGGCTCGGGAATGGGAAGATAGGGCAGAAAGGAGGGGGTTTCTGACAGTAAAGGCCTGGCCCTGCCTTTGCCAGGCTGGAAATGTCCCCGTGGTACAGAGGGACACAGAGCACCATGGTGAGACACCTCTGCTACGTTACAGCACTACGAGGTAGCAAAGGGGGAGCAGACATCACAGGCCCTTGAAAGAGGGACAGGAGAGGGTCCCAGAGAGCTGCTTCTGGAAAAGGACAGGGAAAGGAGCTTTGAAGTAACAGGGCTTGGTGCCAGAAGTTAAGAGGGCTGCCTGTGATGAAGAGGAGGGTAAAACCCCCATGCAGTACAGAGTGGCCAAAAATAAGCCAACGATGAATTCGATATTGTGAGACAATACTGAGGTGTGACACCAACTCTGTGTGGTGAGGGTAACACAGCAGACTCTGCAACTCCATGCAGGTGTCCTAGAGTGAGTCTGAGGGACAGGAGAGCAGGTGGGTGACACAGGGGTGGCTCAGAGGGAGGCAAATCTGAGCCTCTGGCTTCCTACACCTCCATGGCTCCACTGCACAGCAGCAGCCAAGCCCAGGGCAGGGCAAGTCTTCTGATGTAGCAACTCTGAGATCACTGATGATGAAACAGGGCACACATTTGATTTGCCTGACATCTCTTACCTGCAAATAATACTGAAGTAAATGTGCTCTTCAAATTTACAAGCCAAAATGAACATCCTTGTTAAAGGCACTTTGATGCCACACATTTGTGCCTGCAGACTTTTTCACTTACTTTTTGACTCCTTTTAATTATACTTTAAACCCAATCTCATTTGTAAAATATCTGATTTGAGATCTGACTCTATTTAGTAAGCCCATTTGATGAACCATTATTTTACTAATGCCTCCTTGAAAAGAAGATTCTTCAGCAATCATCCAAGACAAGAAACTCCTATTCACCTCCAGGAGCTGTGGACAGGTTTGGGAATTGAACTGCTGCATTTAACGCTGAATCATCAAGTTTCAATACACCAAGGTTGTAGGAGTGTTTTTGATGCTCTGAGGAGAGGAACAGCTCACAATGAATCTTGCATGGAGGCATATTTTTTTTTAATAAAAGTTGTTACTGCATTTTAATGAGATATTTTTCAAAGTGCTGGAATCCTATAATAAACACCTCTGTCTTCTGCCCTATTGATTGGTGTAAAACTGGCAGAAGCAGGTGCTACAGGGTCTCTGAATTACTGGATTTGTCCTCCTCTTTTCTAAACTCTGACAAAATGACTGCTTTCAGTAAAGGAAATGGCAGCTAACCCATCCCAGATTTTCCTCCCAGCTTCCAGAATCCACACTGAATGCCTCACTGGTGCATAATTACCACACACACTCCTCCCAGCACACCCTGAGCTTTGGAAAGGCACCTGAAGAGACCTGGTGACTTTTCTACCCACCCCCAGGATTTATCCTCAAGCTCCAAAGCCTGGCTCTGTGCTTCAATGCAAAGAGGGACAAAAAATGGATCGCTCACCCTTTCCCATGGGGCACTGCACCATAGCAATGGCAAAGCAGCCAAAACCTAAGGAGGCACAACACTGGCACACCTCCAACACAGGGATATCATGGATCTGCAGAGACCTGGGACTGCAGCAGGACACAGCCAGTAAGCAAATGCACTGCTCAGGTATCATTAGAGAGAAGAACAGATCTCACCACTGACAGTCACCTACCTCAGCCTGTGAAAAGTCACAGCAACCCCAGACTTGGAAAAATGATCATCACAGTGCCTGTTGCTAGGGGAACTCAGTGATGTTCAGAGCAAACTGCAGTGAAAAAGCATCTCTTGCACAACATTAGATCCTTAAGAAGGTCACCGTGGTTCTGCTACTAGAGGTGTGAGAAAAGCACTCTGAACTGAACTGAACAAGTGGTCACAGCACACTGTGGCAGGCAGGGTAGGAAAGCTTGTGTAGGTAACACACCTCATGTGGCAGAGCAGGGACAGATTTGGGTGGAGGAGCTGCCTTTAGATAACATGGCTGAAATGCTTTCTTGCACATCAACCCTTTTTTTAAACTACATCTAAAATGTCTTGGGTGAGATCAGCTGCTTTGACTTCATTTCAATGCTTAAAAACAACAATGCAGAAGGGAGTAAGCCCCTACTCTCATGAGCAGGGAAGAGCTTGTAAAATAAAGATGGCATAAATACAGCATAAATACTGAAGCACAGAGGTTTCAGCCTTGCACACTAACAATTCAAACACAGAAGTATCTGATACACAAACCAGACCAGCATCTCACCTCCTGCTGAGATCTGCTCAGATGTACAAACTCCTGAAGTGACAAAAAAACTGCCTAAGAACTTGGGCTTACTGGGAATTTCAAATAAAGTCCCCAGAAGATGGGCACTCCAAACCTGCCTTTTAATAAGTATCGCCAACCCACTGCTCCCTGACATCCATTTTCACACACCCAGGTAAAGTGGGTGGGTTTCCACTCCTGCCAAGGAGCAGCCACACAACTCTCTCTGGGGATGTTTCCAGCCACGTTTAGCATCGTGTGCCCAAGCACACGTGTGCTCCTTGCCCTTAATTTTTACTTTTGGCACTCCCCTTGAGGAGAGGCTGATCCCTGCCCTGGCAGCACTGGGCCCTGGCAGGTCAGGTTACCTTGGGCACGCCTGCTGCAGTCTCGGAGAGGCGGGGGTAGGTGTAGGAGCTGTAGGAATGTCCTTGCTGGTGGGCTTTGAAGGCGCTGGCTCCGTAGGGCATGGCCGGCTCCTGCAGGCCGGAGCCTGACCTGGATCTCTGCCTCATGGCTGGCTGAGGGCTCGCAGGGTCCACGTAGGACGACTTTGGCCTCTTGTCATAGTCATCCTTGCTCAGGCCGTGTCCCCAGTCACTGTCACCGTACTCCAGCCTCTCCTTGGGGCACTCGCTCTGCACCGACGCTCGGGACGGGGCGTAAGGGAAGGAATCTCTGTAGTCCAGGGAGGATCCGCTGGGGACCCGCTGGTACTCCAGCTTCAGGCCGCCGTATTCCAGCGCTTTGGGCTTGGTCTCCAGGTGTGCGTGGTAATCCGGGAGGAACCTGGACAGGTCTGACTGCAGGGGTGTCACTTCCGAGTAATAGATGTCCCGGGACGTCACCTTCATCATGTGCCCGTTCTGCTTGGCGGCGAAGCTGCCCTTGTAGTACCTGTCCAGCTCGTCCCCGTACAGAGCCTTGTCTCGGAATTTCTCCACGACATACTCGGCTGCGCTGTCCGACTCGCTGGAGTACTGGGAGTACGTGATGTAGCCATTCTCCTCCCGGTGCCTCGGCACGTGGTTTGCGTTTCCCTGGTGGTGGGTGGGAGGGCTTTCCTTCCGCAGCGAGTTGGATCGTGTCACTGAGATATTGTCAAACTCCTCCAGCAGGCCGTTGATCGAAGTATCCTTTCGAGGCTTGTTTCCTCGAACAATAGTCTGGGAATAAAAATTTGCTTTGATTAAATACTGGTTTCTGTTTAGTATTTCACCATAAAAACCACCAAAAAGGAAAAAGTCTGCGATTCACCCAGGACTACCCCTAGCAATGTCTTATGTACTTCAGTCACATATCTCATTGCTTTAAAAAATACCCTCAATAAATACAGCAGGACATGAAGAAATGTTTAAATTCAGTGTAGATCACAAGCTTGGATTTGGCATGCAACCCCAAGACACTCTCAAAAAGCCCAATTTCAGAGGTGGGTGTTCAGCAGCCAACAACAGAGACATCTAAAGTCACTACTTATTTTTCATTTGGTCTTATTCAGCTGTCTGCATCAAGCCACACTGGTGGGCTGAGTCGGATTTACAGGGCTCGGATAAGCTAAACGAGAATCACTCAGCGGTCACGTCCGTGTGCTATTTTAACAAACTGCTGGAATGAAAAGTAGCATACAGTTAATCAGGCACTGAATTTTCTTGGTTTTTTCTTTTTTTACAAAATAGTATGTTCCTGAGTAGCAGAATCCCCCTGAGGATTGCCTCTTAGTTAACTTAGCAAAAAAGACACTTGGGAAAGAGGGAAAAATACTTAACTCCATCTCCTTGTAACACACAGCATCCAGCAAGCCAAGGTGCACAACCATGGCTCTGGGACACTCACATCAGGGATGCCAAGTGCTGGCCTTGTTTGTGTCCCACTATTGCAAAGCCTTCCACAGATCCCATCCCCACTTCCCATCCCCACTCCTTTATGTCCAAAATACTGGTGCTCCTGGTAGGATGGGAGGTGAGCAGTGTGTGGTAACAGTTCTCCTTCAAGAAAGATTTCATTTTTTTAGCCAGTACCACCTGAAGGCTGTATCATGTGCCTGCATCCATTTCTCACCTGGGGACTGCCATTGAGCACCACTTCACGTTTGCAAACACCCGACAAGAATAAGATGTCCAGATTGGTGGCCAGGGCCATAAATCAGCCAGGCTCTACTGAAAACACATTTGCTTTGCTGATTTACTTTGGCTAAATATCTCTGGCTGCATCTTACTTAACTCACTGAGCTTTTCAACAGAGTCACCGTGGTCACCCCAAGGAGATTTCCCTCTCTGGAAGTGTTGCACACTGAGCATGGTGACTCAGGAACCAAGCAGGCATGGCATATGCTGAATGTGGAATACTGGACACCAAGCACAGCGTATCAGATCCAGCCTGCTCACTTACTCTGCACTCGTTCCAAGCACAGTGAGACTGATCAACTCCTGCTTGACAGCACTCAGGGATTCAAACTTTGTCCAAAAAAGCATTCAATCACTAGTAAGATCACAGAATTAACAGGATTGTACTTCTCTGACTCCCAACAAAAGGCAGCTGAGAAAAGGCAGGCAAAAAGCAAAGCAGTCCTGACCTCACGCTGCTTCCTGCTCTGATTTATGTCTGTAATTACCTGCCTAGTTTGCTATTTTGAAGCCAGTGGTACTGAAACAATAGGACAGCAAAAATAAGAGACAGCAAATAGATCACTCCTTTCACCTCCAAAGCCATTCAGCAAGATGAGAGGGATTGGTTTAATTCTGCTACAGCCTCTTAGGCAGGATGACTGCGTGATCATTCATATTTAATTATCACATAATAAACCAGCAACATTCGACAATGAAATGCTTATAATTGAAAACAAGATTGAAATACCCGACTGCCACCCCTGTGCAAACGCCTGCTGAGGAGGGAAATGCCCATTTAACACTCTGCATGGGATTGGCCTGCACAAAGGAGAGGTTTCCTGGGTGTGCACAGAGGAGCCACAGGGAGCCCCTGGAGCACAGTGGCCTCTTCCATCAAAGGGAAGAGGAACTGCCCCTCTGCTCCTCCAGGCACGCTCTGTCTGCAAGCAGGATTTTCAGATACCCTCAGAAGGAAGATTTAGAAGAATGCAGCTGAGTGTTTATATGTTAGGGAATTCACTGGTGACAAATCCCTGCAGTTTGGGGATTGTCTGCAGACAGGTGCATGCGTGGGAGTAACCTTTTCCATTGTGAGGATTTAAAAATAGTACTAATAGTAAAATGATCTTATAGGAAATTCTGGTTTAAAAAGAAAAAAAAAAAAAGCATTTGCCACCAAAGCCTCGGCCTGGTGAAGCTGTCTTGGATAGCTCTGGGACCTCAGTGCTGTCTCATCCTGACTGATGAAGTTAAGGGGATTAAGAACTAAACCCCATTTCTTTTATCCCAGCATTTTAAGGATGATCACTGGCAAACAGTGACTTGCAAGTGTGATGGCTGCAATTCTTATTGGCTTCAGATTATTTTCCATGAGAAAATGAAAATGGCCAGCACAAAGGGAGGATAAAACTTTCCTATTCCAGAGGCACACTTTCTACTGAATATTCAGTGCTTTGTTACTATGAATAACAATTATTATCTATTATGATACTTAATTATTTCTAACAACAACAACAATAATAATATTTCTATTTGCTTTGGCTTGTTTTTAAATTTTGCATTTCCCTTACATGGAAGGACAGACTTGGTGAGATGCCCCTGGGCTACATCAGACAGCCTACACCAGCTTGATCTTTTCCAAGGAAATATCCAGCACCATTCCTATCAAAAGAACTGTAGTGTCCATGAAGAAAAAAATTTGGGAAGTGTTTCACCAAGATCCTGTGAAATACTCTATATTGTCAAGTGTTTTGCTATCTGAATACAACTTAAAATGTTTATACACAATTCTGAAGTACATTGCGTAACTCCCTGGTGGGCAGAACCATTTACTAGGCTGAAAAAACAAATTAATATCCTGAAGAAGGTATTGGTGTAAAGGAGTAATTAAAGTAATTGTTCTGTAAGAATGAGCAGAGCATCAAAATTAAAAAACTAAATCAAGTAAGATGTTATAAAGAATAAAATATATGTTGCACCATGTTAACTTGTCCTGAAGTGATTTACTAGAGAGAAAGTGTGTGCTGGGGGCTCACCAGCACCCACAGCTTTCCTGGGGAGCACAGGATTTGCAGAAAGAAGCCTGAGATTGGGAGCTGCCATTAGCATGGCCCAAATTCCCAAACCTGAAAGCCTAATGTTAGTGCCAGGCCCACAAGGAGTACCCAGGCTCCAAGGAATGACTTCAGTGGAAAAGCTGGACTGATGATGTGGGGTCTTGGTTTGGGATTGTGGACTCTGGGCACTGTATCAGTGAGCAGAGGGAAAACCTCATGGGATATACATACAATGACAGGAATCACAAATGATGGGAAATCTTAGCTCTAACTTAAAAAAGCAAAACAAAAACCTTGAAAGAAAATGTAACAGGAAAGGGCCATCATGGAAAGAGATATAATGCAATTAGCGTCATAGGAATTAGACTAGTTTTTCTAATTTTAATCCCTTTATAAACTGAAAAAAATATGAGGTGGAAGAGGGGAGTCTTCCTCTCTCTATATTCTAAATATATTTACAGTGATTGTTTTCTGAATATTTTTTTAACCCACTAACTGTCTTTGCATTTTTAAACTTACGGCATTTTCAGAGCTGCTGCAGGCAAAGCGGATAAAAGTGAAGTATCCTTTGATGGGCAAAGATTTCCGAGGCCTTTGTTCTGCCTGCTGAGATCCAGTAATGGAAGTGTGCCCAGCACCTTGTCCTGGCTGGAAAAGTGGGACTGAGCTCCCCTAGCTCCCCCAGGGCTCCCTACCTGTGCTGTTTATTAAAGCTGCGCTGTGCAGCTCAGGAGGGATTGACGCTCCCGCGGATGGAGGAGTGCCGGGAATTCCGCGCTGCCGTTCCCCTTGTGATAGGTGAGGAATGCCATGGCTGACTGTCACAATTAAATGCAAATATCATGTATATATGTTAAGAAAAGTTCTACAGGTTTATAGTTATGTTTTAACTTTATGTTTTATAGTTATGTTTTAACCCTTGTGTTGTTATCAGGGGGTGGCTCGGGTTTAGTTCATTTGGGAGGGTGGTATTTTTATTATAGCAGCACCTGACCTCCAATCAAGATTTGAGGAAGTAAACTCCACTACTGGACAGTGAAGAAGGACTCAATGCACAGAACTTTGGGAGGGGCAAAAGGCTTCAAAGGCGAAACATCCATTGTGTGGATGAGCACATGGTAGGAAAAATCCTTTGCTCCCGGCGCCGTAATCTTTTCTCTATTCAGTCTTCTGCTGTATTTTTGGTAAGGTTTAATAAACCTTTCTAAATTTTTGTAAGTGAGTAGTATCTCCCACAGCCTGGTATATGGGGTCAGTGGGGTGCAGTGTCCGTGCCCTGGGGCTGGGCTCAGCTCCCGTGTGCTTCCCGTGGCTCCCTGGGCAGGCCGGGCGCAGCTCCGGAGCCTGGTGACAGCAGCCATCCTTCACGGTGCCTCTGCAGCGCCTGTCCTGCCCTGATAAGCTGTAATGGATCTGCCTGGCAGAGAGGCTGTCTTGCCTTGTTTCCAGCAGGAGATGAGAAACAGCTCCTGTGCTCAAATGCTGTATTAACCTTGACAATAATGAAGTGGGTAATTAACTGTTGTGCCCTAATGCGACCTTGCATTTATTGTCTTTAGAACTACTATACTTTACACACTCGTTAAGAATATATCATCCTTTGTCCTCCTGGAGCTGTGTTTTCTGGAGTCAATGAGGATTTTAAATCTCTGTGATGTGCAGGGTGAAAAAAAATGAATTTTAAGGAAAGGTCGCCCTTATAAACAGCCAATCTAAACTCTGATCCTGCCTCTAGCTAGCTTCTCCCCTCATCTGCATTACACATAAACTAAAAGCACAGCCTATGCTGAAAATATTTTTTTTGTTTTTAAGAAAAGGTGCATAAAGCACAGATGGTCAGAATAATCTAATTATTACCAATAATTAGATTATTGGTAATAATGTAATTGTTTATGTACCAACCAACCAACATTTGTTGATGTACCAATACATCCAAGTGATGGATGTATTGGTAATTTATTTTCTTGTGTTGCAAGACATTTCAAAGTATTTGAAACTATGTTCATGACACCACATTTTACTCCCAGTGTAAACAAATATGAACAGCACTTGGAGAGAAAAAGTGATCCTTGTCATCATTTCAGAAGGAAAATCCCAGCTTTCCCTGTGAGTAACACAGTTTTATAGCTGCAGCCAAAGGCGTCAGGGGCCTGCATCTGATCTACTCTTACCAGAAGAAAAAGCACTTAGAGGAGGAAGAATTTACTATGCAGGTGACACACACTGGAACAGATCCCCCCGAGAGGTTGTGGACTCTCCCTCTCTGGAGACACTCAAGAACTGCCTGGACACAATCCTGTGCCTTGTGCTCTGGAATAACCCTGCTTGAGCAGGGAGGTGACACCAGATCACCCACTGTGGTCCCTTCCAACCTGAGCCATTCTGGGATTCTGTGACCCCAAAATAGATGGAGTCTCTTAAAACTCCTGGAAAGAGGTGAAAGCACAAAGCAAACCCCTCCTTTTTGCAGCAGCCCAGGGCCAACATGAGGTGGATCCTTTCCCCTGTGTGTGAGGATAAATTTTAAGGCTGAGGTGCCATCCTGAGGGCTGCCACCAGGACTGGGCTCAGGGGGGAAGATGGGAGGGGAGAGATAAAGACCTGTCCATGTCTCCAATGGCTGACTGAACATGGAGAAGTTAACGTGCTGCCAGGGAGGAAAAGGGATGGCAGCTGAAGGCCCAGAGCCCAGGGAGCTCAGCCAGGAGCTGGTACTGCTGCTTTCAGGTAAATGACTCCACTGGGCACTTCAGGCTTTTCTCCATGGAATGTTCACTTGGGAACAAATTCAAACCTCTGAGCTGCTTTTCCAAATGACAGTGTCATCCTCCCAATCCTTCCACATCCCAGTGAATTCTTAATTACACCTGAATGGGCAAGATTCATGAGAAGGACTGAAAAGATTTCTATACCTCCATCCCCTCTTTCCCCTAAGTGGGAAGTTCAGGGCATTTGTGCCACACAGATTAGCCTGGAAAGAAGCCTTTTTGACAGGAACTCATCAGATACATCGTGAGAAATGATGCTGGATGGGATAGGAGGTAATTCATCACTCTGCACCCTCCAGTAGTGTCCTGTGGGAGCTGCTCCAGTTTTGATCTACAGCCTGTCTACAAAAACAGCTATTACTCAGGGTTAGTCACAAGGAATACACAACAGACAGGAAAGTATGTCAGAACATCCCTTTCTGAAGCCTGTAATTTAGAGCCTGGTTTACACCTGGAAGTCTCGGAGTTTATATCATTTCTGTTATGAATTCCTTCCCAATGCTATAAATTCCCATTCTCCCCATAAAAACAGTATTAGAAAACAGCAATCATTTTGGTATTCCACAGCTCCCTCCTTGAGGAAGGCACTCTGCAGACTGCAGTGGTGTTGGGTGACTCAGCTGGGCCAGGATTTTGGGTCTCTGCTCCCTGGACCAAACATGCACTTTACACCACAGAGTCACCTGCCCAAACCAGGAGCACGAGCCAGTGCCACCTGCCCCCTGCCAAGAAGTGTCTCACCATGTGAGCCATGATCCCACCTCATGAATTGCTCTAATCCCTTTCTAGGAGATCCATAAACCCCTGCTTGGTTCAGCTCTCAAACAGGACCTTTCCCCTGCACAGGAGAAATCCAAGAGAAATGCAAGCCCCCAGGTAAAACTCAGGCAAGCCAGCCTTTGGGAGGGCAGAAGCCCCCAGACACGAGCCCATGGGTGCTGCAGGATGTGCCACATCTGGGACAGGCATGTCACCAGAGCTGACTCCAAATCCCAGGATCAAAACAAAGGTACAGCTTGAGAGCAGTCTAATATGCTTAACAACACCTGTGCCAGCTGTTTAAAATTCTTCAAAAGCAAAACAATGGGAAACTACAAAAAAGGGCTCACCAAAACGGCACCGTGTAATTTCCCACCCTGCACAGCAGTTTTAAAAGTTGGTTTCCATAACAACAAGAGCAATGTTTCATTATAATCACATTCCCTGGTAATTCTTTTGACATGTTAAAATACAGCAACTTTAACACAATGTTTAGTTTTAATATACCACTGAAATATCTACATTCTAATAACTTTTTTTTTTTTTTTTTTTTTTTTTTTTTTTTTTTTGTGAAAAAAAAATTTTTTTNTTTAGGTACACAAAAATGCTTTTTATATGTAATTTGAAATGCTATTAGAGAATTTTAAAAGTTTAAAAAAATTATTCTGGGCCTACTTGAAACATATCTGATCTGTGCAATTTTATATGTCATATACACACACAAATCTCTCAGACACACAACAAATGAGTGAAATGTGACTTAAAAGTTTTAATTTGAAAGAGGAAGTGTCTGTATTACTGATTCAGTAATACAGAAAGTGTCTGTAATACTGATCAGTATTACTGATGGGTTCAACAACTTCAGGGAGAGGTGTGGAGAAATTTCAAACCAAACAATTTCTGTTTCATAGGACTTAGAACCCTTCAAAATTTTTTTTTATCCAGAGATAGAAAGGAAAAGAAAAATGTCCCACAAAATTAAATAACTCAAAAACATTAGCCACAGGAATTTTACTGCCCTCTTTGTACTGCTGCATTTTCATAAGGCTGGTGGCAATGGTTTCTGCCCAACAGTGCACAGAGTGCACAGGAGACAGGAGATGAGGCAAGGGCTGGTGGCAATCCTGATGCCTCCTGCAGTCCTGGCATCATCACTTTCCCAGGAAAACACATTGCAAAAATGCATCTCAAACCAGGTATGAACTGACTGCTGCCCATCTGAACTCAGTGCAAGTACTCCCCAGGGAAACTGCAGGGAGGTGGGATAGCAAGAGGAGCCTACAGGGGCTTGGGGCTATCCCAAATGGATGCAGAGTTCTCTGCAGCCACATTACAATCATCACCAACCTTAATGTGCAGCAGCCAGTCATGTGTACCTCTAATATCTGCAGTCTAGACTGTTGTTTTTCCAGGTTTTTATGTGGGGGTGGCAAGAGGAAAAAAAAAAAAAACAAACCACTTTTCTCAACAAAGGCATTAGAAATTGCAAGAATTACACAACACTTCCCCACCAGCTCCCCAAATACTTCAACTCTGAGAACCCACTGCTACACTCCACAGGAGCTGTGGGTGTCCCACACGGTGCTGACACTGAGACACCCAGTGCCACTGCTTTTAGGGCACAGTCAGTATCCTACAGCCACCCTTGACTGGTGCTGGGAGCTGGTGGGGCACAGCCCCGTGTGGGTCCTCCCAGGGCTGGCAGGCATTGAAAAGGAGCCTTTCCACAACCAATTCACACACCAGGATCACAGATTTCATTGGAAGGGCCACAAAAGGGCTGGGGTGGGATTCCCACGGGGAGAGGAGCCCTGCTGTAGGGGGGGTGGTGTGAAACCCAGTGTGAAACTGGGAGCCTCCCAGTCCCACTCACCCCTACATTCACCACGGTGCTGCAGGGCACTGCACCCAGGGAATGCAGTCTGCTCTTGACCAGCAGCCCAGTTAAAGAGCTGAGGAGAGGGACAGCCTGTAATTCACCAAGCTGCACTGCAGCACCAACCCTCTTTGTAGCTCGGATGAAATTTCCCTGGATGAGGCTCCCCTCGTGCCCTAAACATGCCCATTAACAAATGCAAGGTTGATGGAGCATTAACCCAATTAATGATCCCGGTGCTTTTTTCCCTCAGTGAAAGATTTTTCTGGCTGCCATTTGATTGAGCTTTCTGAAATATTTAAGTCAATTCCAGTGTGATAAAATTTTACGCTCAGGAAGTAATTGCCTTCATCTGACAGCTCTGACAGAGGGGCACTTGCTCAGGAGGGCAGAGGCTCTTGGGTCACTCCACTGAGGTCGGGGTCATCTCCTGCTTTTAATTAAAATGAGGATTTTGACAGTCTGTTAATTTAGAAGAAACAATTAGAACTGTATTACTTTTGGCTGCCATCTGCCACAGCAAAGGCAGCTTCATATACAGCAGGTGCTTGAAGACAAAGTCAACATTTCTGTCTCTGGGTGCGTGGGGCCAGCTCGAGGAGCTCCTGGTGCTCTGCAGGCCATGGCAGAGGGCTGTGAATGACTCTGCCACTCCATAAATCACGGGGCAGAGGCAGAGAGAGGAAGATGATGTTGCTGAGTGATGAGTGCCTCAGTCCCGAGCACTGCAGATGGATGGGGCTCACTGCCCACGAGCCCTGCTCGGGGCTGGGACAGTCCCTGCAATCTCAGCCCTGTGAATTTGGGATTAGCACACCAAGGAAGGACAGGCTGATGTGTGCAGAGCACTGTCCATGGTGGCAGGGAAGGCACTGCCAAGGTACAGCAAGAGAAATCATCCTGCACCAGGGATGTGCCAAAACATGCCTCAGTCCCACAGCCTTAAAACAGCCAGAGAGTTTCAAGGTTCTTCCTAACACACTAAAATTGTGCAGTCCTGGCCACACACATGCAAGGAGCACTTTTTAATCTGACTTGATGTCTCTGACTACTTTGGACTCCTTCATACTCTCCTGAAAGCTAACTCCTTGATTTCAGGGAATCCAGGAATTTCTGCTGGCAAAATAAAACCACAAAACAATTTCATCTGCATTGTAAATTGCAGCATTCTTTCTTCCAAGGAAATATATTACTTTTCCTTTTCAAGGACACTATCAAATGGGAAATGCAGCCACAGGAATGTCCTAAGGAAGCAGGACTGATTCCCACTGAGTGGTTTTCATCTGCAAACATGGACATGAAGAAAAAGTGCTCCTGTGCAGAAATCTAATGCTTAGGTTAAATTTACAAGGCAGGTGAGACAAAAGACACGAGGAGCTTCCTCAGCTGACATTTCAATTATTCCCTGTTGTAAAGGAGAAGTGCAAATCAAACACCTTCTTGATGGGAACGAAGTGAAGCAGGAGATTTCAGAGCAGCAGAGGTGAGGCCCAGCCCAGCATGACAATCTCTGGTGTACAAGAACCTGCTCAAACATTTCTAGGCTAATCTCAATCTGACTCCATTTGCTGGGCTGCGTCGCCACCAAGTGCACTCTGTGCTTGGCAGCAGATTGGTCCTGACACGCTCAATAAATGAATCTGCCTGACACAGAGCAGCTCCTCCCTGCTCCAGCCCTGCCAGGCAGCACAGCAAGGCAGGGAGAAGGAGGAGGGCAGCACAGGGCTGCTGATCAGGGACAATGGGGCTGCTTCCCCCAGCCTGGGCTGTGTGGTGGGAATCAGACCTCCCCTCCTGCTCCAGAGCATTTTCTCAGGGTGGTTCATTAAAACCACTGTGTTTAAACCAGATTTCTACACCTGTCTATGCCATGCTCCTGGAAAAGGCTGCTTCAGAGGGAAGCATAAGCCTCAGCAATAAGGATCTTCACATGCACTATGCTCTGCAATGATCATTAACTGCAAACTAGGACACAGATACCAATTATTGTTCTGCTCTGACTACAAAACTGTAAAATTCAGTAAAATTCGCAATCTTATGCTATCCTTTTAACAGTGTGATCCTGATAACTAACTACTAATGCCTGTTGGATCTCAGCAATTAAAAAGCAGAAATGCTCCCCTAAATACTCCTCTTCCATTCACTCTTCTCTCACCAAAGATCTGTATCTGAAATGCCCTTTTTTTTCTGGTGCACACAGTTCATAACACAGACAACAGAAAAGGCATTTAAAAGTCTCTGCAGGTATGTCAGTGTTGTTCCCTGGTAATACATAGCACTTGTCTGGTGTAATTGGATCCTGCATGAAGGGGAAGACAAGAAGGAAAGCTCAGCAAAGCATTTTCAAATTCCTAGAGAGCCACCAAAGCCCAGATCTAATCATGTCAGAGCAGGAGACAGAAAAAGCACATTTATACCTGGAGCTTTGGCTCCACACGTAAGTCAGCTGATTGGCAACATTTTTTTCCCCTTCTGACTCTATTGAACTAAACTCTGCTGGGATTGAATAAATGTGGCTGTTTGGTTATAATTATAGAATCACAGAATGGTTTGGATTGGGAGGGACAATAAAGCTTTCTATTATATGGAGCATGGTTCAATGGGACTGTAACCTGTCTGGTTTCTATTCTGGACTACAAGGGCTCAAACCAAGTTCCTTAGCAGACCCAGGGACAAGTTTGTCACTGAGACTGCAGAATGTGCAGTGACTAAACTGCATGGATGAATAAAGGGAAGGAGCAAGCACCACCCCAGAGCTGAAGTACACAGCCGATTCTGCAGGACCGATTTTCTGTGGAAATCCCCTCCACAGCCCTTTACTACGTGGGCTGAAGCATGTGCCCTGAGCAAAGCCAGCAGGATGCCCCAGCAGATCCCTCGTTACCCCAGCTGTCCGGACACTGACACGCACGGGTAGGAATTCAGGGATTGCCTGCTGCCACCTAGTGCTTCCCGCCAGCGACCACGAGCAGGGAATGTCCTAACTCGGCTTTTGGCCTGAGGGACTCCGGCAGCACCCCTGGAGGCCCGGCCAGCCCATGGAAACAAGGAATCTCCCTGAGCCTGGTAAAGCACACCCAGCCCTTCCAAACATTTACGGGGAAAGCAGTCGCTGCTCACACCTCACTGCTCATTCCGCACGCTTCGCTCCGGGGGACCATGGCCATGGAACAGTTCCAGGAGGACCCCAAAGCATCACCTCCACCTTCCTGCTCCTTCCCAGGCCCGAGCTCTGCTCCTGGGAGAGGATGGTCAGCACAGAGAAGGCTTTGGAGTGAAACGCTGGGCTGAACAAATGAGAAGGAGCTACAAACAATAGCAGCCACATGGAGCAGTGATGGAGCCCTCCACCTCCAGGCAGCAAGCTGGGAGTGTGGCTTATTTTCCAGGACAGGCAAGCCAGCCAGAGGAGTTACTGGAACAGTGTCCTACAGATTTGTCTTCAGGGACCAACTTCCATGTTAAAAAAAGAACCTGATTATGAGTGTCCTTGGTCAGGATCTAATTCCTGGCTTGTTTCAGGTTATAAAGTGCTACCTGGAGAGTATTCCCAGTCTGGTACTCCCAGAGGAGACCAGATTCAATTTCTGAAATGCTGGCACAAGAGTCTGGCCTAGAGGTTAACGTGGGTTTTGAGCTCTAAAGGAGGCTGGTCTGCTTCAGCAGCTGTAGACTGTGAATTCCAAGTTTACTTTCAATCTTTAGTGTACTGCAAAGTTCTGCTCACCCATGTAAGCTCTCAATAACAGGACTAAAGCTTACCCTTGCAAGATTCCTCCAACACTAATATTACATAAAACCTCAGTGCTGATGCATTTAAGAACATTCTTTTACTAATCATATTGGAGACAACTCCTTTGTCATGTAAGTGGAGCAATTCAAATCAATGCCAACTGTTGTATGGGCAAAGCTTGCTAAGATGATAAAGGATTTCTGAAGAACTTCCTAAAGTCCCCTCACTGCAGACAGCAAACTCCAACACTCCCTCAGGGAGGGACTGTGCAGGTGGAGGTGTGAACCTGCCTCCAAGTGCCTGCAGGAGGAGAGTATGGCAGCACAGGTTCTTGTGGGGATGTCAGGCACCTTTCCAATGAGGGACATGATCAGCAGGTAACCATGTGCCACCCCTCCAAGGCAGAGGGGCAGAATGATGGACTAAAGGCTTTAGGTCAGGTCTTCACAGTCCAAAGGGGAGCAAAGTGGAGTCCTGCACCCCCTGTCAGCTACAGCGACCACATCTGACAACCACATTCCTGTAGGCATTGCTCCTGCTTCATTTCAGCACATTTAAAGGACAGTAATAAGATGGAATGTGAAAAACTTCTTTTTTGTACTTACAGTATTTACTCTAGGAGAGGGTTTTTTTACTGGCAATCTCAGTGTTTCTCTAGGATGGCCAGGTCCTGCTTGTAAACCCTGGTGTTGGTGTCCACAGTCCAGCTGCAGACAGACTCCAGATGTAGCTGGCTGAACCTGGGGGGCTGTCATGAAGGACCAATAGCTTGGCCAAAAAAGGTATGTGAAAAATTCACTTTCTGGCACATTAGCTGAACTGCAAAATGGAGGAATATCCTGTGGCTTGAGTCAGTCTTAAAAATGATAATGATGCTGGTTTTGATTCTCCAAATGAGGCTCTAGAAGAACAATGTCAAAATCAGGCTGGATGAAATATTTCAACAGCATGGAAGACAAGTGTGTGAAAATGAAAGAGCTGATGATCAGGAACTCTGCTCTTCAGAAGCCAGAAACTCAAAACTATGAAGAAGAAGCCAGAAACTGAAAACTATAAAGAAGAACTGAGAATGTATCAGTTAAAGCATCATGGAGAGTGGTGTTCCCTTTAGAATGGAATGGAATAGAATGGAATGGGAGGGGATGGGATAGGCTGTTTCAGCTGGAAGGGAGCTACAACAATCACTCAGTCCATCTGACCAATTCAGGGCTGACCAATTTAAAGCCTGTTATTGAGGGCATTTTCCAGATGACTTTTAAACACTGACTCTATTGTAGAAATCAATTTCACAGGCAGCAAAAGTGTTATTATAAAGGACTTAGATGAAATATATAATTTTCTGAAATCAGACAATCAGAAATAAACCCCAAAGTTTCCTCTGTACAATGTAGAACACATGAGAACATATTAACCTAGTGATAAAATTCTAAAAAACTTCTGAGCTGTATACTTCTTGCACTGATTCATACTGTGGCTCGTTTCTATTTGTACAGTGATTAAATTCCTGCAAGATTACACAAAATTGTCAGCTTGGCTCTTCTCACACCAAGTCAGACATGGACACTAGATGGCATATTTGTATTATATCTGTGGGGGGAACAGAGATAAATGAAGTAGCATTGTCACTTACAGACACAGTGAAACAAATGGCACTCAAGGGTGAAGCATGATCCCTTTGAAAGAAAAGCTTCCACTTAAATGTGTGGCAGTATTTTCTTCCAGGAGCATGCAGCAGCAAATGCATTCCTGTTCAGTGATCAAAATAAACTGGAAGTGGACAATTGCAAATCTGACTGTAATCACTTGGAGATGAAGATAATCACACAAGAGCTGTGGCTGGAAGGGACTCCTGCCTCCTGAGCAGGGCTGACATCCAAATCTGACCAGGTCAAAGGGCACTGGCCATCAAATTTTGCCCTCTCCTTTCCAAAGGCTGACATCCCACAGTCCCCCCTGGCTGCTGTCCTGCTGCTCAACCATGCTTGGTGGCAGAACATTTTCCTTGCCCCCAGGAGATGCTGTGCTGCAAGCTGCTGGCTCCTGCCCTGCTAGGAGACAGCCCCTCCATCCTGTCCCAGCTGAGCCAGCACCAGACCAAATGTGCCACTGCAAAACCTGGAATCAACAACCAAGTGGGACTTTGCAGGATGTGCTTACAAGGAAGGCCCACGAGATGTCAGCAGCTTTCCAGGTCCTGTCCTGGCAGGAGCTGTCAAGGAGAAATAAAACTTTGGGAGGGTGAGGAAGAGAGGTCAGGACAACGCTGCTTTGCCCATCTGCTCCCATGCCTCTGAACAGTTCTGTATTTCCTAATCCCCCTTCTCCTGGTCAGGCATTTCCCCTGTGCAATTCCACATGGGGAGGAGAGGGATGGGGGTTTTCTAATGAAATCTGGATATTTCTGACTGCTCAAGCCCAGACAAGGACCCTCATTCATCTGCTCTTTGAGGTCTTTGACCACTCAGCATCCCTCTGCATCCTCCATCTAAGCAAGGACATGTAAATGTAGGAAAAAAAAAAAAATCACCTTAAATGAGGCTTGAATGTCATTGTTGGGAAAATTTTAAGAGGCCAAACAGGAATACTTGCTTTTTTTTCCTTCTGTCTTCATGCAGAGTAAACATAAACTTTGATTTTCCTGTCAGAGCTAATGAAAAGGCCACAACCAATTACTAATTTTCTGGGGTTTTATCTCTTTGTAGGAGAGAGGCTGAAATGCACCAGTAGAAACTTTGAAAAGTTTTAAAAATTAAAGCTGACTCCCCAGGATTGGGGTCAAGGATTGAGGCAAAAGTGAGAAAAGCTAAAATTTTAAGACAAACCATATAGATCAGACCTCTGAGATATGAGGATGAAAGATTGGGAGAGAAGCTGGCAACCCTGTGGTCTGTCCCCTACAGAAATTCTCTGCTCTTCAAAACCCAGGTGTGGCAGGACACAGGTAAATGAACTGCCACGGGTCCATGGCACAGCCCAGGTGCATCTCAAATTAACATGCAGCTCAGCTCAGACGTAGGGCATCCAGGGGCACTTTGGTGAAGGGACAGAAAGGACAATGTTTCCCCCACTCTGGAGGCAGCCCAGCCCCCAGGCACTGAGGAGGCTCCTGCCATTTCCCTGACAGTACAGCACTGATGTCAAGCTGAGGATCTCGCTGTGACAGTGACCCCTCTGTGCCACCCCTCGGAGCTCACGCTCATCTTGGAGCATGGCACCCACCACGGGGCAGTGGGAGCCCTCACCCCCTCACACCTGTGCTTCAAGGGAAGGAAATGAGGCAGAAAATACAGGAAAAGTGAAATTTCTCCACATGAGCACAGCTGCATTTACTGCAGAGGAAGGGAGAAGGTCGTGAGGAGGTCCCAGCAGGTAGGATTCCATTTTCTTCAAGTCTCTACATATTTAGCTACCCAAACACTGACAGCTGCCTCCCTCCTTTCTCAAGGACAAACTCAGCACTGTCACTCTCAACTTGGGAACCTTGATCTTGCTGAAGGTGTGGATGGATGAAACTACCCAAGGCACCAACAAAAACATAGCAATGGAGGCTTGACACATGAAGCAGCACAGACAACTAAAGAATAACCCCAGTATGGTATTTTTTCAGGAACAAATGGCATTTTTCCCTCCAGTAACTTGACAGAAGTGAGGATGCTCAGCTGTTCCTTGCACTAGGAAACATGGGAAAGGATTTTAACAAGTCTTCAGTGTCTCCCTGCTCCCCCTGACAGCAGCAGGCATTGAAGAATGTTAATGGAGCCTCTTTACAAAGCCAATGATGAGCTCTTTTGGCAAAAATCCCCAGAATAAAGGTTCTGATGTCTGTTTTCCTGGTATTTTGAATGGAGTGGAGATGCATTTGCTTAGTTATTGATTCTGAAGTTTCCAAAAATCAAAGGGTGGTAACAATCTGGAGCTTCTGTGTAGCATAAAGGCAAAGATAAGCCAAACATATTGTGTGCTGAGAACAAACAGCAAACCATGAGCTCCACGTACACATGGAATAACTACAAAGTACAGAAGCAAGAGGACCAAGAGGCCTGGCAACAGGATGTCAGACTTGATGAAGCCTATTTTAAGTACAGGCAGACACAGACTGCTCTCATTTTTCATGCAGGGATGTTTTAAGTGGAAAATCAGCCTTTTTTCACCCCCTCCTTGTCTCTACCCCTCAAACCTATCAAGATCACCGCTGTTCTATTTTTCATGAAGTTTTCTGCTGTGCTATACTTGTGCTTGCACCTGAAATACACAATCCTCTGCTGGTATCTGGGTCAGGCACACTGAGAAGGGGAATCCCATTATTGTCTCTGGTTGTTTTTGAAATGAATGACTCTGTACAGTCAGCTCAGGTTGGGATTCAAAGGCTGATATTTCCACGACAAGCGGCCGCCGCGCGCGTGCCAGAACTCCAGGAGCCTTTCATCCCAGGGAGCCCAGAGGCAGGGGGTGACATCCCCCAGGATATTTGAGAGCACAGAGGCAGGGGGTGACATCCCCCAGGATATTTGAGAGCACAGAGGCAGGGGGTGACATCCCCAGGATATTTGAGAGCACAGAGGCAGGGGGTGACATCCCCCAGGATATTTGGTAGCACAGAGGCAGGGGGTGACATCCCCAGGATATTTGGTAGCACAGAGGCAGGGGGTGACATCCCCCAGGATATTTGGTAGCACAGAGGCAGGGGGTGACATCCCCAGGATATCTGAGAGCACAGAGGCAGGGGGTGACATCCCCCAGGATATTTGGTAGCACAGAGGCAGGGGGTGACATCCCCCAGGATATTAGAGAGCACAGAGGCAGGGGGTGACATCCCCAGGATATTTGAGAGCCCAGGGTGCTGCCTTGCCATCATCACTGCTGCTGCTGCCTTTGAGCAGAGATGGAGCAGTGAGAGTTTTATCATTTATTGGTTTTACCAAAGGGATACACTATGCACCAACACATCTGCTCTGCAGGCTGGGAAACAAGCAAACACCACTAACTGAGAAAGCTGCAAAAAAAGCCTTTGCCTTCCTCTGTCTCAGCTCTGGGTGAAGCCCAAAACAAGCAAGACCAGTTCTGTCTCAAAACCAGAAACGGGCTGTCTAAGTCTGTCTCTGATCTGTGCTACTCTTCAGTCACAAAGGAGCCAATTCAGTCACCAGTTGGGAGGAACACTTCTGCCTCACACCACAAAGACAATCAATACTGAAGGAATTACGTGGAAAAGAAATTTAGGAGCACATAAGAGCAGAGTTACAGAGCTGCTGTATGACCTGAAACCACAGCATGAACCAACTCTGGCCAAATGCCTCAGCCTGACTTAATACTGTGGCTCAGGGGACAACTGTGGATCTTCTTCTGCTACACATCAATGCATCAAGTGAATCATTCCTCTTGTGTGGAAAAGAGAAAAGTTCTAAACAATACCGAGATCTCAGAACCTTTGGTTCCTATCTTCATGAACTGCAGGTGCATTTTAAATCTACAGTTCTCAGCAAAGTTAGGAAATCCTCAGAGTCAAATACCCTTTAAACACTAAACATACTGCTGAAAGTGCACATGTTAAAAATTTGTCTAAATTAAATGTTTGTGCTGAACTAGTTTAGCAACATTAAATATTCTTAATTTTAAAGTGACTGCAACTCAGCTTCTCTCTAAGTTAAGCTGTATCAAAACAAAGCATGTTAATTCTTAACAAATATACAGTAAAGTGGTATCTTGCAATAGAGTTAAAAGCCAATTCTCAGTTGATAGTCAATGCCTCTTACTTGCTATTAAAACTTTCTAGTTTTAATTAGTTTCTATTAAATTGTTTCTAGTTTCTATTAAAACTGTTATGGAGGCCCATTTCAATTAGTCTTATGTAGACCACTGATACACAGGCAGAAAAGCAAGAATTTACAGTTTCTTGGAAAGAAACAACAGGGATTTTCTCTACTTCAAAACATGGCAATTTCCCATTTGGGGCTTGGTCCTTCCCCGTGCATTATTTCAGTAGAACATGAACCCAGCCCTGCACACATCCATTTGCAGGCCAAGACCCAGAGTCATAAGATCTCTATAATGCTGAGAAAAGTAATGCAATTTAATACTTTTTAAGCTTAGGGATTTATAGCTCCAGAACTGTAGGAAAGAGAGGGTATTGCTGCAAGATGATAAACTCCTTCCCTGCCCCCCCCCATTTTAAAACATCTTCATGTATTCATGTCAAAACACACAGAGATATTTCTGGTGTTAAGAAGGGCTGTGGAACAAAGTTGCTCTCCTCCAGCAGCAGGAAGAAGATTACCTACCTTTTTCCTCATTATTCTGGGGCCACTATTATCAGCAACATATTTTATTACAGAGAAAAAAAAAAAAAAAACCTTGATTTTATCCCCATTGTCCTGTAGCAGCACCCAGCAGACCTGATCAGCAAGTGATGAGCTCCCTTCCGGAGCAGGCAGTAAATGTAAATTTAGCAAAGAGCACTTAGCAAATATAACTACAGGGTCCATGCTCTCAGGATTATCTGATTTTCCCTTGCTGCAGAAAAATCCACATGAAAATGAAATCCTAAATTTATTCTGCAGCTGCATGACAGGGAAAGGTGCACTGCTGGCAGGGTCTAGGCTACCACCATCACACAGGTGTGATTCACTTTGATGTCAGGATGTGCAGTCCCAGAGAAACTGCAGAATCGGGGGCAGTTAGTCAGAATCCTCAGCCTGAAATCCTGATGGCTCTCTGTCCAAGGCTGCTCTACCCTCTAAGCCAAGTGTTCTTCCCAGGTGTCCAGCCTGAGTCCCCCAAGCCACATCCTGGGCTGTGTCCCCTCATTCCCCTGCCCACCAAGGAGCTCAGCTCCATCACCGTGTCCTACCCCAGCGGCAGGTGCAATCAGATCCCTCCCCCAGCGCCTTGCCTGGCTGAACAAGTAATTTAATTTCTTTCCTTTGGTGTACTTTTCCCTCTCTCCCTTGCTCCAAACTGCCTTTGCCTAAAGCACTGTTCTTAAATTAATTATCAAGGAGCTTTATGCTGCAGAGGAGCAGAGTTTTGGGCCTCCCCTGGGACTTGTGGCTTTTTCTTCTGCAGCCCGGGAGCGCGAAGGCCCGGCCCCTGCCAGACCTTGTGACTCACGCTCTTCAAAGACACTCCCACAAGTTTTATACACAGAATTCCTTTTCCCTTGCAGTTGTGCTGTTAAATGTTTGGATTTGCAGCTCCCTCCCAGCCATGCCTCCCTCCCAGCACAGCTGACATGCTAAACCCACACGCTGCTGGCATTGCTTC
This sequence comes from Urocynchramus pylzowi, assembly GCA_013397555.1. NCBI lineage: Eukaryota > Metazoa > Chordata > Aves > Passeriformes > Fringillidae > Urocynchramus > Urocynchramus pylzowi. The sequence continues at coordinate 36,692 of VZRH01006089.1, forward strand.
GTTAAGGTGACAGGCAATGAAAGGCAGGCTGAGGGGCTGCAAGGGGGCCAGCATGGTACCTTCATAGGAGCCAGCTGGATGGGAGTGATGCATGAGGGATCCACCATGGGCTTGGGCCGGTTGGCCGTGTCTGCCAGCAGGCTGTGCCACTGCTGGGGCAGCCCCGTGAACTTCTGCTCCCGGTGGTCGAAGCCAGTGTGGACCCGGTGCTCGAAGTTGGAGGGCCCGGAAATTTCCAGCCTTTTCTTCTTTTTCCCAAACATGGTGGAAAGATCTGGAGAAAAGAAAAAAAGCCACATGTTTACACTCTGTAGTATCCCTCAGCCATTGTCCCTACTTCACAGGGAATTTTAGTACATGTCATTAGCCAGCTACTCCATTGTCGGAATCCAAGACATTCCTCTCCGTGCCCCGAACTCCAGACAGGAGTCTGGGTGGCCCTGGCAGGAAGCCAAAAACACTTGGGGCTTTGATTTCAGCCCATGGGACAAATTACCAACCTTATATGAGGAGTCACAAGTCACAAAAGTTTAGACAGCACAAAAGTTTAGTAGCAGTAGTTAGAGGGTGAAAGGAGAAAATTTGGGATTTGGTACGGGGGGTTTAAAACCCTAAGTTGGAGGGATTGGGGCGTGCCCTGTCCTTCTTCCTTCTTCTTCCTAACATCACCTAACTTTTAGGTGATGCTGGCATTTTTAGATTGGTTTAGAGTAGAGAGTCACTGTCTAACATAGGTGTTAGAGATTGGTACACAATTGTAAATATCTAATACATAGTTCATGGTATAAAAGACAGCACCAGCCCCGTGGGAGGCAGTGCGCCTTGGACTGACCTGCTGGCCAGAGCTGGGCGGGTCAGACAGAAAATATTTTAGATAAGAGACAATAAACATCACTGAGAACACGAGCAGAAGACTCCTGACTCCTTCTTGGACAGCTGGGTTGGGAAAAGCAGCTTCCACCAACACCTGGGGTCATCTCAGAGAGCAGAGAAGACCCCGACACTCCATGAACTTCACTGCACACACTGAGATCTGTGTGAGGCAAGCACTTACCTGACCTCCTTGCTGGGAGAAGATTTAAAGAAATTAACCCAGCCTCTTATACGTATGTTCACAATGCCTTATGAAACAAGGAAATTCCCAGGCAAGAAAGCCCCAGGTTCATTTTTGTACTCCTCTCTCTGCTCATGCTGCAAGTTGCACCCCATGGAAGCTCCAAGCTCAGAGCAAGCTAGCAGCAGGGGATGGCTTCGCTCCGAGGACAGCCCTTGGGATAAGTGGTGAGCTGTGCATACAAGGGGGAGCAAATGCAGGCACAGCTTTGCATCCTAAATCTGTACCCCAGGTCCTGGAGCAAAGACAACCCATCCCAGATGAGAGCCTGGCTCTGCCATGCTCAGATCTGGGTTTCACACAGCAGCACTCGAAGGGGAATTATTCCTCTGCCATTTCAGCCATGAAAACAGAGAGCTCAGATATATAATTCCAGCCTGGTCCAAAGGCCTTCCTCTGCATTTGTGAAAGGTCCTGCTTAAAAAAAGCATCAGGTATCAGCTATTACAAATATCATGGCCTGACTTCTTCAGGAGAGAAAGGATTTGCTGTGAGAGCCACATGCCCAGAGCACCTGGGTTCACACCCAGATGGGCAGAGGTCTCTGGCTCCTGGCCAGCAGGCTTGAGTGGGATTCATCACATCATAGCCCTACTCCTTTGAAGGTCCTGGAAGGAGCATCAGCTCTTTTGGTTCCTGTGCAGGTGGTGTGGAGAAGAGACAGGAATCCTTCCAATCCTATACAAGCAAGGAGCTGGAGGCTGTTGGAGGAAATGTGACCTTCCCAGCTTCTCCATCACGGGATCCACCTGGGTTGGCCTGCTAAAGCTAATTGCTACAGCTCCTGCCCTACAGAAAGTGAATGTTTTAGTCAATTTTGATTGTTATTTCCTGACAAGACCGAGTTGATTTGCTTTCCTCCTGTCTGTTTTGGTCTTATTGAGGAACGTGGAGAAGGCAGCAGGAGGGTTTCAGAGCACACAAGGGAACACAGGCTAATAGATTAGCTGGGGCAAGAGAAGCTTCATTGGCAAAGTGGAAGGAGGCATGAGCTGCAAACTGACAGGGATAAAGGTACTTGCTCATTCTACTGGCACAGGAAACAGCCAATGCTCTCTCCCCCTGCATTAACCCTCGGGGTTAGTGGGTCCCATCTTAAAATGAAGTGCAGCCTAACAGTGCTACTGAAGTGAGTTCAGAACTGACTTTCTGGAGGACTCCAGAAATCTGCTGTGCAAGGCAGGGATAGATTCCTGGTCCCAGGGAAACAGAGCTCCTGTTGCTTTTCAGTGACACACTGTCCTGTCCTGGAAAAGCTCTCTGCCTACTTTCTGCTGTCTCACAATACTCCTCCACCCTTCTCTCTGGGCCATTTCAAGCAGGGCTGGCTGAGCACTTGAGCAGCATCCATCTGAAATAGCAGCAGGGTGAGGAGGCTGGCAGCTGCTCTTCTATCACAGCTGTAAAGGTGCTTCCCTGACTTTCATTCAGGAGGTGGAGAGGAGAAGCTCAGAGAAGAAAATACAGTTGTGTTGCCGCTGCAGCAAAGAAAAGATGCAGTGATAAATCAGATATTTATTCCACCCTCACTGCATTTTACTAGTTTATCCAAAGATCAAGTCCATTATTTGAAAATTGATTGCTGGCTGCTTTGTAAGTCCCCCCCTGTGTCTTTGTAGGTGATTGTTTCTTTTAGACAAAGCAGACTTGCTCCTTTTGGCCTCTTTTCACAGGTCTCATCTTCCACACACCTCTCTCTGGCTTTCTACCCTGCCCTGAACTCCCAAAATCTCCTGCTCTTTTGACAGTCTCTCTCCAGCTCTGTTAACTTGGGTATCTTCTTCACCTTCCTCTCCCAAACCCTCCCACAATACAATCACTTTGATATGCGCCTTTTTTCCTTTCCCAGCATCATAATTGTTTTATTTTTCTTTGGTGTATTTGGGTACCTTGTGGCACTTGCAGACATGCTTCCAAAGCCATGGTGGTTGGTCTCTGCTCAGAGATTATCCACTTCCAGGCTCAGACAGAAGCAGCCCCAGGTCAGGCAGTGGCTCCACCAGTGGCAGCCGGCTGCAGATCAATGGCACTGCATCGATTTCATTCACCTCAGGGACGGGAATCCATGAGACTATTGGAGTAACATTTCAAACCACCAGCTCTAGACATGTATTTTTTCCTTTGATCAATGCCAGGGTTTCCCACAGGACTTGCATCCCAAGGTGGCTGCTGGATGCTTGAAGTCCTCCCAAGCTCCAAACAACATCAGGTAACTAAAAGCCCATCACCTGGCACAGTGCACGCTGCTTTTTACAATGAACAGCACATTCACTCAACAAGATACCAGCCAGCAAATTACCTCAATTTCACTGCAAAGCCAAGCCAACCTCCCCTCAGCACAGTCCCTCCAAAGATCTGTAACATACACAGCAGTCACAAGGAAGCTTCATTTCCCCTCATTTCTCCCAAAGAATGGAAATGGTGCTGCCTGTTTTCCTCAGCTGTCTGAGGATGAGGATTTGGAGCAGCCAAGTCTGTGAAACCTCATGCTCTGGGCCTGTAAGTCTCCTGATTCAGTCCCCACTGATGTGCTTGGTCCTCATCCTCAAAAAAGGAGAGATGTATCAGTTTTTCCCATAGCTCTATTGATATGGCACAAAAAAGAAAAGACTTATTTAATCAGGTGAGGAAACAGAAAACATAAGTGAATACGTGTTCTCCAAGACATCTAAAGCCATTTTAGGAACAACCCAAGTGCTCTGAAGAGAAATGACAAAGCTTTCCAGGATGCTGGATAATGTGTGTGTAGCAGAAAACTTCTGAAATTTGTATCAAGAGCACAAAATGTATGAAATTCATTCAGGCACCCACCCATTCACAGAAAACAGCAATCCTCTCACAGTTATTAAGAACCCCTAATTTCCTAATGGGATTAATTGGGAAAACATGCCCCAGACAACAGGGCAGCCTTTATCAGAGGCACAGGGAGGAGGGAGGCTGCAGAACAGCTCTGCAGAGCTGCCCCTGAGCCATCCCCACGCCAGAGCACTCACCCTTAACTTAATTCTTCCTGACAGCTTCCAACGTGGCCCTGACTGTGCCAGGGCTCTCAGCAAATGCCACCTCATTGTGCAGCTCCTCCTGGGCTCACCCCCACAGAGGGAGAGGAAATGAGAGGTATTGTACTTGTAATTTGCTGCTATTTTGGTGGGATGAGCACAACCAGGATGTCTGTCCTCTCCTTGCACGTGCCTTGCCAAGGGATAGTCTGGTTGGTTCCAATGGCACCTGGCACCAGGTGACACTGGACACAAGGGGGCTGGGGGAGCTACTACTGATGGCAGTGGGCTTGGCTTTGGGGGAAAAACAGGACCCACCACTGCAGTGCCTCACTGGGGAATCTCTGTGGAAAAACTTTACTCGCTCTTATGCTGAAATGACACAGCACATTAATTTTGTGCTTGTAAATGTGAGGTCTGGAGGAGGCAGCCCTTTAGTGACAGCAAACAATGAACTCAGGAAGCAGGACAGCACAACACCCAAAGCAAGTCTGCTCTGAAATCCTGGGAGAGCCAGGAGTTGAGCCTGCTCAGCTCCAGGCTGCCATGCCAAGGGCTCCTCAACCCACAGCCCAGCTGTGGCACAGGAGTTAAAGACAGCAGAGTTTCTGAACCAAAGCTAGGATGGAAAAATATGGATGTGACACTTACTAGAGGAAAATGCAGTACTGGTGGAAAATCAGACTATTGCAGCACCTAATGAGGTACTCGGTACCTCTCCTGAGCAACCCACAGCAGGGCTGATCCCAGATGTGCCACCAGGGAATGGGGAAGGAACAGGGACAGCAGGAGAAATGTGTGAACTGTGCTCTGGAGATTGCTGCCCAAACCCTTCTATAATTGCAGTATTTGTTTCATTCTTTGTCTCTGCCCAGGAAAGGAGCAGTGCCAGCTCTGCTGGTGCCTGCTGAGGAGCTGTAGCATAGCTCCACGTGGCTGCTGCAGGCACCAGGTAATGCTCAGAGGGGGCTACCAGAAGCCATCACTGCTTTTGCCCTTAATGCTCTTTACTGTAGTGCCTAACAAATCGAATTACAGGCTAATCAGCACACCCTGCCTGCCAGGTCTGTGCCAGACTTGGCTCCTTTGCACTGCACTCCTTTCTATGCACAGAAACAATTCACTGGCATCACAGTGCCATGGGCTCCCAGGCTGGTCCAAATTTCACCCATGTCCTTCCCAAACAGATCAGATCCCCACAGAGGAAATTTCCTGAGATGATGCCCGTGCAAGGTGTGTGATGTGGACCAGCAAATTATAAATAAATCCACTCTGTCAGCTACTGCACTCTCGTTGTGCTGCCTCCCAGTTGCAGATGAAGGGGGTTTTTCCAGCAAGAAGCTGTTGTCCTGTTCTTTTGAGTTTCTCCAAGCCTTCTGATGTTTACATTCTTGTAATGGAGTTTCTCACTCACTTTCATATAAATAATGATTGTTTTGCATTCTTCTCTGTAGGAGGAGAATTTTGATGGACTGTTCGTTTAACCAGAGTGCTTGGAGAGGTAATGATGTCATTCTCTAATCCACTGTCACTTTTAGAATTCTATAAATGCAAAGGTCAGAAAAATGAAGCTCTCTCTTCCTGTTCTTATTCTGATGCTGGAACATCTTGTGTGAGTCTTAATATTTCATGTCACAACTGCAACAAGAAGCATCCTCCAGTCCCATGCTGGAGCAAGAGGGTGGCAGGACTATTCTGGGTGCCCATTCAGACTCTCCCATGGTGGGCTGTGCTCAGGACAGGATTTCCAGCAAGAGCTTTCCCACAAAAGGTTAAAGCCCTGCCAGCTCACACCCCATAGCTCACACCAAGGTCACAGGTTTGTTCACTCTCAAAAGTTTGGTCCCATCCTGGGGTTTCCAGGAGTTGTCCCTCTCCTGTACGTGAGATCAGAGCACACTCCAAGACTGATGAAGTGAAAAGCTCAAAGTCCAGATTTATGTTACTGCCCTCAAAGAACAAATGTTTGCATTTACATCAAGTTAGATCCAAGGCCATAGAAGTAAAATGAACAAAAGGAATACTTCATTCTAAGGTTAACGGTATTTTGTATCTTTTATCATTTCCTGAGAGTAATTCAGTCAGCCTACAAAAGAAGAGAGACCTCTGTTTAACTCTGCCCCGTTTTCTGTTCCCAATAAAAAAGTCAGAGCCAATTTTTGCTCCCCCTCCAAATAGCTGCTCTTTTAAAAAAGACTACAAAAGTTGGAAATATCTTTCATGTCTTGTAATCTTGAAAACTACCAATGTTCCAAGTGCATCCCTTAAGCAGTGACAACAGCCCTTGCCATCCCATATGTCCCCAGATAACCCTGAGCAAAAGTCTGTGAAATTCTGCCACACATAAAAACACACAATAACCTTACAAAGTCACTACATAGAATAACAAAGTGAGATGGGAATTTTTACTTTAAAATGGAACTTTTAATGACTCTGTAGTATACCTCTGTAAGCTCTATTTTTTACTGAGGTATTTCAGCAGCCAGATAACGTGTTCCACTAACCCCAGGAAACCCTGTGTGCTCACCATGACCCTGAGCCACCCTGGCAAGCCTGCAAGGATTTCCTACACACACCTCACTGCTGCTCCAGCACAGGCTGGGCTGAAAAGATTCCCTCAGGAGGGGCTCTGTGTTCACTGTCTGCCCCAGCCCAGCAATGTGTTTGCTTTTAAACAACCAGCAATTAGTTCATTTTCAATTAGGAAGTGCACACTGCATTAAGCCTGTGAGCCTGTGTTTTCTGCAGGGATTCCCTGTGGTTCCTCAGCTGAGCAAGCAGCAGCAGAGCCCTTTTCCCATGTGGATGAGCATGTTATTAACATCTAAAAATTGCCTTCATGCATGCTGAGTATCTTTGAGCCCAAAGGGGGGGCAGCAGCAAGGACTGTGAAAAGGTCCTGTGAAAAGGCACATTTTCCCCCAAGTCAGCCACACAGCCAAAAAACCTGGTTATAGGCAGAAGCATTAATAAAATGCTTCATTTTTAAGAGACCTGACAGAGACATAGGTTGCAAAATGGGGAGATGGGTGCAGGTCGCTTTCTTTTGATACTTTTTACTTACTAATAATAGTTTTCTGTACCACAAGGACCTCAATTGTTCCCCTCCAGAGCAGCCCAAACACAGTAACACATCATTAGCTTTGGCAGCTCTGTTCCCCCGCTCTGATTAATTGTAACCTTTCCCCATACTTGATCCTAAATGAGAGAGTATGAATTGAGAAGCACAAATTAAATTAATGTGTCAAGGCAGCCTGCAGAGCCAGCGCTCCAGACAAATGTGAGCTGGCTGAAACTCAATCTCCAGGAGAAAGCCAATGTCTGGGATGGACTGATGGCAGCACCAATCTCTGAGAGATCCTCTGTGAGTGAGAGGTGAAAATGATGTTGGTTCTCCTTCGGCTCACACCGGTGAGAGCTCCTGCTCCTGAGGCAAGTGGAAGGAGACCAACACGTGTCTGTGCATCTATACACATAATATACATTTAACATATTTACTATATTTAATAAAACTATTAAAAATGAGGAAAATGGTTTGTTTGTTTGTTTGTTTTCTTTAATAAGGAACAATAGTTTTGTGTTTCCTTTCTGTTTAAGGATGGTTCAGAGCCTCTTGGTAGGGACCCTCTGCTGCTGGCTGCAATCAGAGCATGAGCTTCTTTTGTAAAAAAAAAAGAAGCATACCCCTGACTGCAGGTTTACATTTTAAAGAAGAATTTATCTCTATTTTTAACTGAAAATACAGAGAGCACTACCCTATTTTTCAGAAGATAAAACCAGAAACTGCACCTGGAAAAGCAGAGTGAACTAAATGGGAAGACAATAAAGTTCATGGAAAGACTCTTAAAAACCACACTGGTTTCAGGTCAGGTCTGACTCACTACTGACAAAAGGAGAAATCCTGTTTGACTTTCCACATACAGTATTCCTAAATACTTTCCTAACTCCCAGAGTGACATTCTGGATGGATAGGATGGAAACAAATGGGAAAGACCCAAGAAGCAGGCAGCACCTCAAACCAGAGGCAGGTGAGCCCTGTGGTCATGTCTTGTATTTATTTATTAAGTTACTGCTGTTTGCTAGAGGGAGAGCTCGTTACTGCCTTAGATACAAGTTGGTTTTTTTTTGTTTTGCCACGGGAATGGATAACGTGCAGGTGAATGCTAGGTTGGTTCACCTATCTAATGAGGGACCTCATTTCCCATGATCCCTGCTCATCCCTCTGCTGCTCATTATGATTTGAGCATTTCAGTTTGGGAACAATACAATAACACCTTGGAAAATGTTCCCACATACTCTACTAATGATGATTTTAAACAATGACCCTCTGGCAGCAACAAAAAGGACCTGCAAAATCCTTAATAAACCAAGTCAGCTCCCATTTTGAGTCTTTTGCCATTCTGCTAAGCTCTTCTGCACCCAAATAATGTACTGATAGAAATGATAGAAATTAATCACCTGTGACCATAGTTTTTCCAGACTATTCTTTCAGTTCAACTAAAGTACAGAAGTATAATTTTCAGTGCATGCCCATGTGAGTTTCAGAATTAAAAGCTTGATGATCAATAGGATTCAACTAGTTATCACGGATTTTCAAGGTGTCTGGTATTTTTTTGAGATGGGACAGACTTCTAAGTCGTTTAACCACTATTAAAATACATGCCTTATCATGGAAAGAGATGTACTGATGGACCAGACCAACAAAAATGCCTCTTTCCCAAAGCCCCTCATCTACCCTGCAGCATTCTGCTCATTTCAACCTCAGGTCAAATCAGCCAGTTTCTCAGAGTTTCTATGCCACTGCTTAATATAATAAAATACATTTAAACAATTACAAAGAGTCCAGGACTTGTCATTGTCCATGGCTCTTTTCAATCCACAATACCTTGTTTATGGTTGAAAATGCCTTCATTTGGCACAGCACAGCAGTGTGCCTCTTGATAGCTGGCCCATGAGACATATCTAATAGAAATGCACAACGGAACAAAAGACAGGAAAAAATAATAACAAAAGCCTATGTATGCTTCCAGAGAAATAGTAAAAGCTGGTACAGAGTGGCCAAACTGGGATTGATGTACTCCAGGGAACAATACTCATTCTTCTTATTGAAAGCTACTCTTGTACGAGACTCATTTCCACACACTGACTGACATGTGCTTTCCTAATTTAGAAGTCTTGTGATTCCCAGGGGATTTTAATGCTCAGTAATTTTCAGCTGAGTAGCTTAAATGCATATATTGTACTCAGTCACTCTCTATTATCTCATACACATGCACACATAAATAGCAACGTGGAGACAGAGGTTTGTGCAGGGAATTAGTCTGCAACAGCTCTGGGCAGATTAAAGAGGAAACCCCCCCTCAGCCCCCCCAACCCCTGGAGGTAACTCAAATAATTTCTATCCCTAGCAAGTGAAAATATTCCAGATTTGCAGAAGCAAATAGTCCTCTGGGTGCTCAGCTTGAGATAATTAATGGTATTAACTTCATAGGAAATGCTGGACATCCACAGGGAGAGGGGATTAAATAAGGCACCCATTAAACAAGACACCCTGAGTCTCAAGTTACTGCTGGAACTTCAGTTGTAAAATATTTTTTTATGAGTTGATATTAGCACTATTTTAAGACAGTTCTATGCTGTTCTATATTAAAGGATGCAGATACTCTAGGTTTTCAATTAGAAAAAAACACTCAGTGAAGGAAATACTATCAAGAATGAAAGGGATGATATATCAGTAGAGAAGACAGAGTGAGCAGAGGGCTCAGAAAAACCTGCAGGAAATATCAAAACAAGAACAGCCAAACTGTAATTGTGAATATCAGTAAATATGGACATTCTTATAGGTTGGGGTAACTGTAGGATAAAAACTGCAAGGATATGAAATTCTGTATTTATCAAAAGACTTAGCAAAGTGCTTGAAAAACACTGGGAAAATTGTTCTCATCAACTGGGCATCAAGTTATACCTTCTCTGCATTTTGGGCCAGACCCACAGTAGGGTCTGCTTGCAAAGCCTCAGCAAAAGAGATGGACTGGCACCGACTTGTAGCACAGCAAAGGGGACACTAAAATGTCCTGGGTTTGCACATAAAGCTTTAGTTTTAACTTTCTGAAACTTGAGTTTCCTCCCCAACACTTGATGGTAGCTGCAAAGCTGGCATTACAAACATACAGAATCACAGAATCAAAGCTGGCAGAGATCTCCAAAACCATCTAGTCCAACCAACACTCCCAGAGATGGTGTCTCCACCACCTCCCTGGGCAACTTACCCCAATGCCTGACCACTCCTTCAGTGAAAACATTTTTCAAGTATCTAATCTGAACCTCCCTGGGTGTAACTGAAGGTCACTTCCTCATGTCCTTCCAGCTGTGATAAGGCAGAAGAGACCAACCCCTCCTCACCCCAAACTCCTCCAGGGTAGCTGTAGGAGCAGTAATGTCCCCCCAGCCATGCCAGCTCCCTCAGCCACTCCTGCCAGGACATGTTCTCCAGAGGCCCCCCAGCAATGCCTTCCTGAAGTGAGGGCCCTCAGCTGAACACAGAGCTTGAGGTGCAGCATTTTCAGCGTGGCCTCAGCAGTGACCAAAGTATGGTAGGGCTCTTCCCCAGCTCCCAGGAAAGACCTCTAACAGGACTGCATAGTTTCTCACAAGTACCTGGAATTACTGTGGATACATTCTCATCATTTTTAGAAGACAGCTTTTGCTTGAAAAAAAAAGGAGGCAAAATGTTTTCTAGGTTTAGAAACCAGCTGATCTTGAGCTGGTTGCACCCAGAGCCAGATGCATCCATGAACACACCAAAACTGCATTGAGGAGGGGCTCCAGGGGGGTGCCTGCCCCAGCAGAGATGGTCTTACAGCCCCCAGAGGTGTCACAGTGACAAGTACAAATGGGACAGGAGGAGGACAGATGCTTGTGACAGCACCACATACCACTGGAACAAGGTAATGACACTGGGGCTCTGGATTTGACCTTCTGCCACAACTCCTCACTGGTATGTTTGCATTCAACACACTTCATTTTCCTACAAAAACATTCATTGCATTTCCTATTTTACTTCTAAAACAGTACAGGCTGTGCTGGCTCTGAGGGACTGCTCTATTACCATAACATTTGTAAAAAAAGGTTGCTTTCCAATGAATGATCAACAGCAACAGATGCTTCATTACTCATTCATTATTAATGGCAAGCCTCTCATAAGAATATCTTGAGGATGAAACACAGGATCTGGCCTGTGTTAGCCAAGAAATGGTGCAAAATCAGTTTTATTTGGTATGTCAAAATACCTTTAAAATGCAAACAAACAGATCTATAGATAAATGTATCCACAGCAAGTGCCTGCAAGATGAAAATCATGCCTGTTGTTATCACGGCAGGTTCCCTACCCTTCTATCTGGTTTTACTCTGCATCGCTGTAACTGAAGGGAAAATATTTCCACAGTCTATAACAAATCACAAATGTGTAGAGTCTACCTCAAATTTTTATTCCTTACATATTTTCTTGGTTTTTTTTTTTTTTTTGTTCCACTCTGCATTGCGCTGGAAAGCTGGTCTGAAAGTCAATTCTTATCCTATTACCTATTGAGTTGCTGTCAGGCCATACTCTGTTTCCACATTAAAAATGAGAACTGATCCCTTGAAGGGTTTCCAGAGCTTACTGTTTATTGCTTTCTTCAGAAAGTTTACCATAAGCTCTTTATACAGAACATGGAATGTTTCTAAAGCTCAGTCCTCCTCCCCCTGGATAATCCCCAGCGATCAATAATTGCATCTGAGGAATTCTTCAACACTGCTTTTTTTTTCAGAGCCAAGCAGCCTAGCCATGCAGACTTTGTGTTTTGCCACCTCCAGACAGCAGTTTGGAAATGATAGGTCTGCCCTTCTCTTCATGCCTTCTCTCTGAAGCTGATAGGCAAGTTTGCAGACCAGACACAGAAAAGCAAACACAAACTACAGTAAACTGAATAAAAGAACCCACATGTTTTTATCTCAGTGCAAATCCAGCAAGATGAATGCTACTGTGAGGTTTTTATTGTTTCCTACATTTTAAATACCATCAGTAGAAATGTTTTTTGACTGCAGAAAGGTTTTGAGCAACTGGAGAGGTTACTGCATCTCAGATGGCCACCACTGCCACCTTCCAAGAGGTGGTGCTGCTACAGGAGGTGGCTCCCATCCCTTCCTTCAGAGGAAGGATGCACACATGTGAATCACTGCATTTTTCTGGGCCCATCCATCCTCTCCAGGCCCTCTCCAGAATGAGAGGTTTCATCTGAAATGGTCCAAAAGGACACTTCCAGCCTCTCAGAGAAAAACCAACAAGGAAAATATTTTGCCAGGTAAGTGAGCAGCTAAGATGACTCCCAGGAATCTTGCTCTGGGAAAAACCATGAGAAGCTGCCATGTGACTGTGTGGATGAGCTGATTCAGCTCCCAAACTTCTAGACAATTATGTTAAAAAGCCACTTGTCTCCCAGAAGAAACACTTCTGCTGGAACAACATGGCATCATCCCTCCCCAGTCTGCACTGACTGATTTCACAGCAGCTCTCAAGGCTCTCGTTGGGAAAACACCATCCTGACAAGGAGTCTGTGAGAGAAGGCAGGATCCTCTCCAAGTACTGAGTGATGCATCTTATTTACCACTGAGGGAGAGATGCTGAGGCCATGCAGAGGTGAAGAACCTGGCCATCATCTCTCAGCAATCAGTGGCTCACAGAGCCCCAAGGCTCCCATCCTGCTTGGTGAAATGATGACCCATCAGACTCTAACCCCCCTGTTTGTATTTAAATACATATGTCAATATTTAAATTTAGCATATTTAGATCTGAGATTGCAGGTCCTTATTAAAGGCTCAGCATCGAAAATACACCATCAATTAGAAGATAATAATTAACAGAAAAGGACATCTCTGCATGCTGACTCTGATTGCATTCACCACTGTTTCCAGAGGCAGGGAGATTCATTAATTCATTCATTCCCCACTTCGTTACAGAATGACTCCAACAAAGCTGCTGATACAACTGGGAAATCAAAAGATGAGCCAGGAAAGTGACTGCAAAAAAAATGCATTAAGGGAACATGTGTGGGTATGTCAAGTGGCAGGGCCAGAGTCAGCACTTTGGGAAAAAAGGGCCTTCAGAGTCACTGGCTGAGAGGGAAATTAAATGTGCAGAAGGAGCTTGGATCCTAAAGGAAATATTTTCTTAGCAGAAAAAAAAAAAAATAGTTTTTGTTCTAATGAAATATGCTGTCCTACAAAATCTCTCATTTAATTCTCACCATTTCCCTCTTGTACTTCAATAGGGAATCACATAAAACTCAAAAGCTATTAAAGATATAGTTAATCCCCCAAAATGTCCATTTTCTCAAGTTTTGGACACAAGACTCAATAAATACCCTGGAACTTTCTGTTTCAAATTGTGTGTGCTCTAGGTGGGCATCTGAGATGACTGACTGACTGCTTCTCGAGGCAACAGAAGGGTTTCAGAAAGGTGACTTTAGGACAGCCATGAGACTCAAACTCTTTGAGACACCACAAGTGGATGACCAGAACATCTTTTTATGCTCTACTCCTGTAATTCAGTCTCTGCACTCCTTGCACCTGCACCCTGTGCACCCACCCCAGTGTAACTGTGCCTAGCCTTGAGCTCAGCCATACTGACAACCCTGGCTGTCTAAATTATTTCTACCTTCTTCAGGATAAAGACAGGAAGATGTCCTGAACTGCTTTTAAAATGATTATGCAAAGCACAGTGGGCTGTATAATGCCTTTTCCAATAAAACTCCCTTTTAGTACTCTGACAGCAATCAGCTGGGTTATTATAACCGTTCTTTCTCCTTGTATCACTCAGGCTGAATGTTTTACATGGAAATAACATCATCTTGTCCCCCTGTGTTTCTTACCTGTGGCACGTCCTTGCAAGTAACCAAGGCTCAGGATGCCAAAAGCTGAAGGCTCAGCTCGCCCACATAAGAGATGTGATCTGAATAAATCAGTGCAAGGTCCATGTGAGCTCCTTCTCTCTCACTAGCAGGGGCTCAGGCTGGAAAAGCTGATCTGCACTGGAACCACCATGCATTTAGCTACTCATGGTATCATTTTAAAACATCAGCTCATTCAGGATATGGATTCACTGTCTAGAATACCAAATACTCAGCTGGGTATCTAGAGGTAAATTAAAAACTCCATGTATATTTACTAGGGTGGTGTGACATTTCTTTCACAGGAAAGGAGTTTCAAAACTCAAAGGAAATTCAGAATTCTGAGAACTCTGTCCTAAGGACCACTCTCAGCCTGGTTAGAGCAAATCTCACTCCTGAGCACCTGGATCACAAATCACACCCAGAGCATAGCTGGGTACCTGTGTGTTTCGTACCTCCCCAAAATTCATCTTCAAAGCTCATCTCCCTTTTCCCCACTGCAGAGCTGGGTCATCTCAGTCTTGGGCTTTCTGGAGCATCATTTGGGTCCTGGTGCAACTGTTCTTGGCTTCAGAGGGAGAACTCAGACCCCAGAAATAGCCACTGTTTTCTCTGTTTCCCTCTATTGAAAATGGGAAGAATTGGAAAAATAACCCTCTTTGGTGGCAGCACATCCAAGAGCAGGGGAGGGGGGCACAGTTGACTTTATTTAAGGATGCCCATTTCCTTCTCCCTTTCTATGCACCAGAGACCAGAGGAGATGTCGCTTCCCTCCCTCTCCTTTGCTGCCACTGTCTCCCATTTCTAGTGGAAACCAAAGTTTTCCACTTCATCAATATTTTCTAAGCCAAGATTTTGTAAAGCTGGAAAAAGACTGAGCTTCACATTATCTGGTCTGAATCCAGCAAGGCTTATGCTCATCAGGAAAGGAAAAGGAATCAAAGTTTCTGACTTGGAAACCCTCTGAGCCAATATTTGTAAATAAAGTCTAATTTAATTACCAATATATGTATTTTTCAGCTGTCCAACTCTGAGAGAGCACAATCCCAATGGGATGAAGCAGTCATACTGCTTAACATGCAAAATCATGCTCGCCTACCAGCCTATTAATAGGTAGTTTTGTAATTCAGAGGAAAAGGCAAAGGAGAAGGACAATAATCTGAACATGAACATCTGAAATGCTCCACTGAGCTCTGCTCCAGCAAACATAAGAAAAGACTTTTTTCTCTTTTTCCCCCCTCCAATGACAGCTTTCCAGTGCCGCTGGCATCCATCACATGTGCAGAGGCAAATGCTTCCACACTTGGCAATAATCAGAGCAAGGGAATTATGGACTGGGAGGAGGAACTGCAGGGTTTTTTTCTCTTGGCCAAAGGCATACTTCAATCTGAAAAGCCCAAAGGGAACTCAGTAGTAGCTTCCTTCTCCATTTCCACTTTCCATGCAGAGCCAGGACTCCCTGCAGATCTTCCACATCACCCGTTTTTCCTGGGCTCTCAGTTTTGCCGTGCTTCTGCTCCGTGTGCTGAGCTGGGGCTGGCTCCCAAAGGACTCATTCCATCAGCTCCTGCCTGTCCTTTCCACACCACTCCTTCCTTACCTACTTATGGAAAACAACCTTCCAAACTTCATCTCAAACCCATCTTCACTGCCAACTCTGTCCCTACCGACACTGTCACCTCGGGTTATCGAAACCAAATTTATTCCACTCTCCCTTTCTGACTCACAATGTTTACTGCAAAATAATACAAGACCTAAGAACTGTCCTCAACAGGAAACTCCTCATGGGAGCAGATAAAAAGGATTTTCCTTAATGCAATCATGAACTGAAATCAATAAATACATAGCCAGGCACTACAGAGGCAAACTTGGGCATTGCAAGGATTAGGTAGGAAATTTATATAAACTATGGTTACAAGGACAGAGTAAAAAGCAAATACAAACGTAAAAGACACAACCAGAATAGAATACTAATAAATTATTAACATGGCAGGTTTTAGGACAAGTGTTACACATTCTGTATCTCTATAAAATCAGTTTTTGAAAGTCTAAGACATTAAGGCTTAATCAGAGTACATTGTTTTACAGATGAGATATCACCAGTCAGTTAAATTGCAGGAATGAAAGTGGGGGTTTAATTCAAGCTTCTCTAGGGAGGAGATTTGTTTGAAAGAGGTCAATTAAGCTTTCCACTCCAGTTAATCCCTTCTGTTTATTTTAAAAAATCTGGAATAAGGAAAAAAATTACAATAGGCCAGCAAAGCAAAATTTTCCTATAGATGCACCAAAACAAAAACCTGCAGGTCAGCTTGCTTTTAGCTGGGAGAAACACAGGCAGAAATTGCAATCAGTCTGCATTTCATATAGATGCATCACATGGAGATGATTCAGACCAAATTATTCTCCAAATTAGCTTTATGAAACACTCTCCTCCAAGGAAGGCAGCAGTGCTTGAATTGGTTTTGGTAGAAGTTAGTATTTTAACTTACAAGTCTCGTTTGGAATGAGTCTCTGGGGGAAGAACAGAGGGCAGAAGAGAGTGGACCCTCAAAGAAACAATTTCCATTATTTTGCATTTTCCTTCAGAAGCCAGCAGCTGCCCCCAGCCCCTTTTCCCCACAGCCCTCAAGCTGCTAATGGCACTATTTACATATATTTCCCTTAAGCTTCTGAGTCACCACTGGTCATTTAGGTCAATACATTTGTTTCTTCTGCTCTTCTGAATATTGATGGGTTTCAGCCTTTTTCCCCTCTTTCTTTGGTCCTACTGCAAGTCCTTTCTGAGCTTCCCACAGCAAAACAGCAAATGCCAGGCAAGCCCCACGCTGTGCTGCCCATCTGCTTCCTGCCCTCCTCCTCCTCCTCCTCCTTGCCCGTGCTCCATCCGCTCTGCGTGCGCCTGACCTTTGTGGAAAGCCCTTCTGCATGTCAAACTCTCCCCATCCTGCTGAGCCAGGAAACAGGAAAAGCAGCATTACCCCTTCCAGAGGCAGCCCTGTGGAGCTTTGTTCCAGTGCTCCACCAGCACCAAGCTCTTTGCATTGGGCAGGTGAGGAGCCCACACCGTGCTGTGACATCCCCCAAGCAGCAAAAGCATCAATCTCCATTTCCCTGCCCAGTCTGCATGGAGGGTGCTCCCAGCCCTGGTGCATGGGCCTGCTCTAAGGGGGCAAGGAAGAGACAATCCCTACAGGGAAACCAGCACAGGCCAACAGGGTGGGAGGGAAGTGGGAAATGCAGGAGAGATGAGGACAGGGCAGGAGGCACAAACACAGGAATCATACTGGGCTTCTCTGGGAAGACAAGAGCAGCACAGAAAAATCGATGTTAGTGGCTCCTAGTGGAGGGGAGGCTGAGCCAGAGGGGACAGATGCAATAGAAAACTGAGCAAGGGAGGAGAGGCCAGGTGAGAAGGAGTTGAATCAGGGAGGAGCTTTGACTTGATTCAGTATTGAAGAGGAAAGGCAGCCCAGCAGCTCTTAAAGGGCAGGAGGAGGATCTTGTCAGCCATGAAGTGAAGTGAAGGTAGCACAATTACTGTGGCAGCTGCTGTGGATCTGCTCTCCTGGGTCTGCCCTCTGTATTTCTTCCAGCACCCTGATACTCAGAATTGAGTTAATTAGACACAGACCCATCAGCTCCCTTCACAAATTCATAAAACTCCTTTGAGCTCAGCTCTTAACCCTCTCTCTTTTCTCATGGAAGCAAGACTTTATGAGATCAGTAACACCCCATCTCCATCCACAGCCTCGGGAACATCTCATTTATGCAGGAGCCATTAAAGGGGTTCACTTTCTGGTAAAGAACTTCCACCACATTAGAGTACATGTGCTTTGTCCCATGCCCTGCCTTCCTTTAAAAGGAAAAATCTGCTTTCACAGCTGCCTCCATGGAAACAGCAACTCCATGGAGCTGGCAATGCTCCAGACTCGATGGGCTTGGTTCAAATGTGGAAATCTGCATTTCTTGATTGCAGAGTGCCAGAATCCCAGAGCCCAGCCAGGTCTCCTCTGGCTTGTTGGACAGCACCAGTGAAGGTCCTGTGGGTCAGATCTCACCCAGCAACATCAGTGCAAGCATACTGCTAGGGAATGCTTGGGAGAGAGGAGGAGCAGGCAACACTTTTAACTCACTCACATCATCATCACCTCTGGCAGTGCTGATGTGGGGCCTGGACTACTGAAGTAGCTCATGGAGATGGAGGTCAGTGCTCAGCTTCCCTCCTGTAATGAACTTTGAGATCAAACATCCAGGAAACGTACATGAAAACAAAATTCCTCCAATTCCCATTTTGAAAAAGTTGCTCCCCTTGTGCTCTGCTGGACAGGGCCCCCTCATACCCTGGTGCATCCCCCAGCGAGGTCACAGCCAGTGGCAAACCACAGCAACAGCCACTGCACCCCTGGGCTCCAAGGGAGGATAAATGACTCCTCTGGCCCCTTGAATCCCCTAATCTGAAGCTCTCAGACTATCAAAGAGGATGTGCAGCAGCTGCACAACCAGAACACAGGTAGAGAAGAGAGGATTTGCCCTCTGGCTTGGGAAAATTGGTCCCTGTGTAATAAAACATATAGCTCTTCTACAATCATTTGTTCAGCTCCATCAATCCCAGGGCATAAATCAGGCTGTGAGGAAGAGCAGCTCTGAAGGAATCTCTGCAGAAGGAAAAAGCCCCAACCCTCTGTGAGCACCTCCAGCACCAGGTGGCTGGGGGGCCGTGCCAGGGCGCTCCCAGCGCTCTGCAGGCTCCACGTCCCTTTGCTGCCTCTGACTTCAAAGGAGCTGCTCAATAAATACCAGCAGAATGGGGCTCAGGGGCAGCTTGTGGTGAGTATCAGGGAAATACAAAATACAACAATCCCTAACTGCCCTCGGGTCAACAGTACCTGTTTAAATTACTGTTGTTACAGGAAAGATACTGAAATTGCTAACATAAACAACTGAGGGTTGCAGATGCTGTAGCCTTCCACCAGCAAACACTTTACTTGCTGCTAAACATTATTCCTCTCAACACAGGGACAATACCCATGGTGGCCAATACCCAGAGATCAGGGGTTTTGCAGGAGGGTGCCCTGCAAACAAGGACAGAGCTGGTGAAGGATGAAAAACTCATGCCAAAGGCCCCTGGGAGCTCATGAAGGAAAGGCTGAGAAGGGAATTCACCCATTCTGCTAGGAATGATTAAAAACAGTTACAGAAAAGATGTGAAGAGAGACCAAAAGAAACATCCAACCATGTGTCAGATGAAAACTGAAGTATGTCTTTTTAACAAAAAGGACATGGCATATTTGTCAAAAATACTTTTTTGGAGAACATGAAAAACAGCTGGGGTGGAAGAAGCAGGCCCAGATCTTTGTACAGGGATTTAACAGAGCATCTTTAGGAGTCTCCTCACCACCACCTCTAAACATTCCTGTATCAGTGTCCCCCCAGTGCCTCCTCCAAACACTGAGATGTCCACACAGACCTGGGCCAGCACAACTCAGGTTTTCCTTTCCTTCCCTGTCCATCCTGCCCAGGTTTGTTGCTCAGAATCCCAGACCCAGGAACGGTGATGAATGCCAAAGCCAGCAGAAAGAGGAGGTTATCTCCAGCAGGACCACACCCAGTGGACCCCAAGGTGTTGGCCAACAGGAGGTTCAAGACCCATTCCCATTCCCATCCGACCCTGTGCTGGGTATCAGGAGCCCTCTGTATCCCGCAGGATAAGGCCCCATGGATTGGACTGCTCCTTGGCATCCTGCCTCGGGGAGTTATGCAGATGATTCAGTTCCATCAGCAACAATAAATTCAATGAGCAATGGTATTTCCACACATAGGGAAAAACTCTGAACACGTGGTAAAAACACCACTTGTGCAGACAGGGAAAAGATCTGGAGCCGACACGATGCTTTACACATCACTGAGGCTCAAGTAACTGCAAAATCTGGCCCAGAATACCTTTTACTTGGTTATGTGCTGGTATTGCAGAGGATTTTTTAAAACACATTCCTAAACCAGACATCTTAACACCACCAACCCTGGCTTCACTTAAGGAATTATGCTGATTTAACTCTTCTGAGGGGCTTTGTCTGAATTTCATTTAATGGATGCCAAAGAGCCAAAGTGATCCCAGTTATTACACAGACTGCAGGTTCTGCTCCTGGGGAGGAGCTGCAGCTGCTGCACAGCCCCTGCAGCCCTACCCGGAGCACTCGGTGCCTATGTGGAAAAGGCAGAGCAGGGAAACACCGAGCAGCACGGGCCCCACTCAGCTGCAGGGTGAAGGGATTTGTCCACACCACCCCAGGAGCCTGGGCTTCATTTCAGACCTTTGAGACCCTTCCCCTCCTCATGTGACCACGGGAAATCACAAGCCCAGAGGTGGAGGCACAGATCATGTCTGATGCTGAGGGGGGGTTAAGCCCTGATCCTACACACACACAGGCATAACTTTATTCCAGCTGATTGATCTTACAAGGGTTAATGAAGCCATTCCTGTGCTCAAAGCAAAGCAAGTAGCAAAGCTTGCAGGATCAAGGTCTGGTTTTCTTCCCTGAGGCAAGAAGTTGCTTGTTTTGCCATTGGTTTTCTTGGAAAAGTAATCATTTTTTTGGAGCTGCCCTTTGCCGCAGGTTCTCACTATTCTGAGCCTTTTCAAAATGCCACTGCTAGAGCCACTTTATAAAGCACCAATAAAATTAATATTAAAAAGGACTTTGCGCATAATTCACGGCCTCTAGAAACCATTTCTTATTCCACTGGCAAGCCAGCCAGTCATGCATTTTCCACTGCTTGCTCATTTTCCTAGCTGTGATGCAGTGCTTCGGGAGCAGCAGAGCTGTGCTGCACGTGTCAGTCAGACAACACCCAGGAGACACCCCAGTGCCAGCATCCATCCAGGGGGATGGATGGGACACCCATCTGGGACAGGGTGCAGCCCTTTGCTATCTCACATTGGGGCAAATCGGGGACTTACAACAGCTTTACACTCAGGTGGAACCAGCTCAGGGGACAGCCTCTGTCATATCTGTCCAGGTACAAAATGTTCTATCTAATCTTCCTAGTTGTTTCCTCTGGATACATTAGCCTGAGAATTTATGGCAGCAATGTTTGAAAAGCAGTGAATTTTATGCAAGTATTAGGGAAAACCCCTGGGAAACATTTAGCAGAATAAACTCAAGAAGTGGTACCAGAAACATAGCTTGTGCTATATATAGCTGTGGTATGAGCATTCACTTAAAGTAATTAAATTAAAGAGCTGAAATATCTCATAAGAACTGTCTACAATATGCCACAGAGGAAGATACATAAATCAAATAAAAAAACCCAGATGAACATCTAAGTCACATAACTGTTCAATCCTTTCAAAATAAATCCAGGTCAACATTATATTTTGTACCCAATTATATACATTCAAGTTGATATTTATTAACAGTCAGCTCTGAAGCCCCTGGTTAAAATAAGGACAACTGTAATTTAAAAATTGGTTCAGACAGGCCATACTACCCAATCTGAGATTTATACCACACTTGTTGACAAGATCTCAGAGAGAATTTGAACAAGATATAAAGAGACACATGAAATCTTGAAGCTTGAAGGCTATTCTTAAAAACAGGGAAAAAAGAAAACAAAAAAAGAGAAATCAGCTCTACTTAGAAGTTGTTATTATGGCAAAGCATTGCCCAGTGTCTCCACCACCTCCAACTTGAACATCAGGCCCTACCAACATTCCCCTGAAGAAACCAGTGAGCTCTACCCCTCTTATTCAGCTTTAAAAAGTCTAGCCAGTTCTCCTAATGTAGGTTACACCAGAAAGGGAATATTGTAATTCCTTCTCAAGAGATTAGAAGAATGGAAACACAGAGTGGTTTAATTAATGTTAAATAATCAAATTCAACTTCATATAATTAAATTTAATCACCTAGCAGAGTTAATAGGCCAAAAATAACAAATGGCATGAGAAGAATGAGAAATCCAGTGCAAAAGGTCCCAGAGTCAATAACATGCTTGTTAAAGTACTGAAGTTTGGCATATGTGCCAGGAGGAAAATGCAGTATTGAAGACCCACACCCTTCTCAGCAAAAGGCTGCCAGGAGCACAGCGGAAAAGGCAAGATAGTGGAAGTTCAAGCTTCAAAGACTTTCCAGGAAGAAAAACGTCTAAATTTGGAAATTTTTGGGTTTTAATTAATTCCATGAAGATTGAAGAGTGAAGGATGAAAGCAAGATTCCTGCAGCAAGGAAGAAAACACTTTGGAAGCCAAGGATACAAGGTGATGTGCACATAACAAAAGGCAAAACTGCTGATAAAGATTTTGCTGGAGTGATGCAACGTACCCCTGATGACTGCTGCAATGAGAGGTCATCATAAAGAGGTTGGTAGAACACATCCCAGAAGCACATGTAGGGAACCTCACCTCTTAGCTCAAAGATCCCAAAAAAGACAAGAGGCTAAAAGAACAGAGAACTGGACAGTTTTGCTTGCTGCCTTTTTGCTGATCTTACATGCCATTTGTTTCAGGGTATTCTAATTCTTCTTGAGTAAAGCAGTGATTTAAATTTCCAGAAAGTATTGCTTACAGTAGGCTCAGAACCACGTCCTAGAAATTAGAAATAAAATGTGGTAGTCCTGCTTATTAAAGGTTAATTTGTCATCTTTTCTGCAGTACTTTAACAATTATATACTGCCA
Source organism: Urocynchramus pylzowi (assembly GCA_013397555.1). NCBI lineage: Eukaryota > Metazoa > Chordata > Aves > Passeriformes > Fringillidae > Urocynchramus > Urocynchramus pylzowi. Next base: position 59,402 of record VZRH01006089.1, read on the forward strand.
TCAGACAGCCTTTGTCACGTCAAACACTGACTTGAAACAGCAGAGCTTATTCCCACTGAAACTAAAAGACACGGTTATAAACTTCAAATTTAAGACAAAACCAAAAAAAAAAAAAAAAAGCTATTTGAGTTTTGAAAATAACCATTTCCAATTCCATATTCCGGTCTCAAACGCACTAATTTTCGGAGAAGGAATGGATTTAGCACCCTCAGCAGCCCGCAGCGCATCCTCCTCCTCTAAATAACCGCGCATTCCCCAAAGCGAGCCCGAGCGGCAGCGGCTGCTCCCCTCTGTGCCCGGCTGCAGCCGCCGGCAGCGCCGCTCCCGGTCCCCGGACCAGGGCGGGCTCAAGTCACACCGGGCTCCATTCACACCGAGTTCAATTCACACAGGGCTCAATTCACACCGAGTTCAATTCACACCGGGCTCCGCTGCTCCCGGTCCCCGGGCCAGGGCGGGCTCAAGTCACACCGGGCTCAATTCACACCGAGTTCAATCCACACCGAGTTCAATTCACACCGGGCTCAAGTCACACCGAGTTCAATCCACACCGAGTTCAATTCACACCGGGCTCAATTCACACCAGGTTTAATTCACACCGGGCTCCGCCGGCAGCGCCGCTCCCGGTTCCCTCCGTGCGGGCGCTGCCCGAGAGATGCACAGCGGGAAGCGGAGCCTCCTGCTGCGATGTCCCCCGCTCCCCGGGAAGGGCTGAGCTGATAGCGGGAAGCGGCGCCTCCGGCCNCCCGGGAAGGGCTGAGCTGATAGCGGGAAGCGGAGCCTCCTGCTGCGATGTCCCCCGCTCCCCGGGAAGGGCTGAGCTGATAGCGGGAAGCGGAGCCTCCTGCTGCGATGTCCCCCGCTCCCCGGGAAGGGCTGAGCTGACTGCGGCTGCTGCCGGCAGCGCTCGGCTCACACGAGCTCGGCGCTCGGGAGATTGGAGCCGCGGTGTGTTTGTTTTGAGCTCGGCTCAGGTGACACCGCGGGGATGTCGCACGTGTCCCCCGCAGAAAGGCGCAAAGCCCGCAGGAGCTCGCTGCTCGGATGGCGACAAGAGCTGGTTTAGCTGTCAAACGTACTCGTCTACCCCCCGAGATGAGACTCCACAGGGGGTTTCTTTTATCGCTGTATTCTCAGTCTTGAAACTACAAACACGGAATCTCACTCTGCCATCAGAGGCACACAGTATGTTATCCCACGTGCCCACAAATACAGAAATGTACCTAGACATGCATGTAACTGCTCACACGTGTATGGATATACACTCATGCATGACTAGATGCAGCTTTACTCAGTTTTCCTGAGCCTGACCCTGCAGCTTGGCTTCATTCAACATTTTCACCGGTGTCAGAAGTGTATAAAGCCATTCTGAAACCCCAAAATCAGAGATTTCCCATCACTTGGTTTCAAGATACAGATCTAAAAAAAAAACCAAAAAAACCCCAAATTATCATGATCCTTATGATCTCCCTGGATGCTTAGAGTGCAAAAATGACAATGCAAGTCTTGCTCTGCTCCTCCCTAATATTGCCAAGTTTTGTAACACTGCAGAGAAGCTCCTTTGCTGCGGTGAGGTCCCCTCCAGCACAGGCAGGTATTTACAGCCAAACCACCTCTCACATGGCTGAGCCCCACAGAAACAGGAACAGGGAGCCCCACGAGCCCCAGCACTGCCAAGGCACCTCTGCAGCAGGAGCTGCTCCAGCAATTCCCCAGCTGCCGAGTGCCTGGGTCCCTGCAAGCCCCTCCCCTGGAATTCCTGTCTCATCAGCCCAGAGCTGACACACAAGTGCTTTCTTTCAGTGTCACCACTTTATCTAGCTCCAAAAAAACCCTCCCAGCCTTACTACCATCACCACCTTCAGCTGATAAATTTGGCTGATCTGGGCCCACAGGTTCAAAAGTTCTCCAGGGGAGGGATGAGGATATAAACAGAGCATGAGCACTTAAGCCTCCTTAGGAAGTCGGGCTAAAAAGAGATTTGACTTTCTAAAGTGCCATGATACAGTCTGGTAAGATGGTTTCAAGCCATGGGTGCAGGGCAAGTAAGGGGATCACTGCCTGTGTCTGAGCAGCAGTGACTGAGCCCTTTGCACTACTTTACTTGCATTTCAGCTTGCAGGGGAGAACAAATACAACATTCCAAGATGTGGGGAAAGGTGTCAGGCTGGGCTGGGAGGATCTCCACAACTCTAACTCAAGCAGGTTTAAACTGGATCAAAAGGCTGAGGACAACTGTGTGAGGTTCAACAAGGCCAAGTGCCACCCTGGGTCACAGCAACCCCATGTGGCACCACGGGCTGGGGAAGAATGGCTTGTGAGCTGCTCAGCACAGAGGGACCTGGGGGTGCAGCTGGATGTGAGCCCTGGTGGCCAAGAAGGCCAAAGCAATGTTGGCCTCTCTCAAGAACAGTGTGGCCAGCAGGACTGGGAAGTGACTGTCCCCCCATACTCAGTACTGGGAGGTCACTTTTTAAATGCTGTGTTCAGTTTGGGGTCCCTCATTCAAAAAGAGACATTGAGGTGCTGGAGTGAGTGCAGAGAAAGGAAACCCTAGAGAAGGGTCTAGAGAATATGTCCTGAGAGGAGGGGTCAAGGTAACTGGGGTTGTTCAGTCTGGGGAAGAGGATGCTCTTCCCCAGGAAGGGGGGCCTCACTGCTCTCTACAGCTAGAGAACAGAGGCTGTAGTGAGGTGGGGATCAGTCTCTCCTGCCATGTCTGAAGAGAAAGGGGGAGAAGAAATGGCCTTAATTTGCACCAGGGGAGAGTCAGATGAGACATCAGAAAAAATGTTTTCCCTCGAACAGTGGTCAGGCACTGGAAGAAGTTGCCCAGGGATGTGGCAAAGTCTGTGGAAGCGTTCAAGAAGCGTCTGGACATGTCAGTGGTTTAGGGCTGAACATGGTGGTGCTAGGTGGATGTTAGGTGGTGGATGCTAGATGGTGCTGGGTGATTTCAAAGGTCTCTTCCAACCTTGATGATTCTGTGATTCTGTTAAACCAGAAAATGGTGGAAAAAGTATTAAAATTTTTTTAAAAGACAACTTTGTAGCCAAGAAGTTCTTATGGATTGAGAGAAGGCTCCAACAGCCTCAACATGTCAGGGATGCTGAAATTCCAGATTTCTGCACTGAAGAGGAACGTGCTTTATTACCCTGCCAGCATGATACATTCTTTCAGCATTGGAGACCAATTGATTTAGCAGCACCAGAGAGATTTTAGAACATAGAAAAATGCAGTCAAGCTCTGAGAAACCAGTGTCCTGCTGCACATTGTTTACACCAGTCCCTGTGCACACAGGCAGCAATGCCCTTTCCATCAGGCTTGGGATCAAGTGCACTGGGAGGGCTCCCTCTCTCCACCAGGGCTGGGTGCTCTCAGCTTCAGCAGGGGCCTGGGAGACAGCTCTCCCCTCTCCTCTTCCACACAGCACGGAGGGAAGGGCATCAGAATTAAGTGAAGGTAAGCGGGGGATCCTGCTGGGAACCAAAAGCTTCCACCTAGGAGATGTGCCCCAAAGGCACAGGTGACTGAGGAACCCTGGGTGGGTCTTCCTCAAAGCCTTCAGTGCTTTTGTGGACAATTGAGACAGGCAATAAACTCCAAATTTCCACTGGGAAGATGAAGACTGCTGCAATATGCGATGGCATTACCCAGTCCCCACCTGTACCTGACATCCATGCTGGCTCCAGGATGCAGCACCACTGGCATCTCATCTCCCTCCTCCTTCTGCTCTTATTTTGCTTATAAAGCAAGTTTGCACTCCCTGGTGCTATTTGTGTACTGTGCTAGGACTCCTTCCCACCCGGTAATTTACGTAATTACAGCCACCCCAAGATTATCTTAGTGGATTGAATTCCACGTTTGAACACAGGGAAAAGAAACTGGAAGCTGGGCACAGAGTATTGCCTGTTCTCCCCAAATTAGAGAACAATTCTCTACAATTATGATGTCCCCATCCCTGTTGTAATTAACACAGTGCAGTCAAAACCAGTTAATACAAATGGTGTTAAAAAGGTCTAATTTGTCTAAATAAGAGAGTCTGTTAGTGAACAAATTACATATTGCCCCTAGGAAACAAGACAACACAGAGAAAGTTGATGTAAAAGCATTTTCTGAAGACTTTAGATGTTACCAGCATCAGTTCAGCCCCAGTGTCAGCTCCCAAGTGAAGAATGAGGATGGATCTATATATCCATCTATATACTCTAGCTCCACCTGGGTTTCTACCTGTCTCCCTTGCACTCCTATGGAAACAGAAACTTTTTCTTGTGTAATACTGACAGAAACAATGCAGATTTTGCAAAACGTTTGTTTTGGAGTTTTCCTCTGGGAAAAAACCAAAACAATCCAAAGCAAAACCAAACCAAACCAAAGACGTTCAGCTGGGAAAAAGTCTGGCAGGTGCCAGGAAAAGTGACTGCTCTTACAGAGTGCTGTGTATCCACAGGCTGCCAAGGAAGAGACAGCTAAGCAGCATTTTCAAAATTTTCCATTTTTGGGGAAAGCTAGACTCCAAGAAAGTCCCTTTTTCTTGTAGGTGCATACTTAAAATGGGGCTAACGCTTCCAGTGCCTCCCACTAAGGAAAGCATTGGATCATCCCCATGGAACTGATTTTTTTATCAGCCAAGTCAGTGATGCCGTAATTATTGCAGCCCTCCTGGGCTGATAGCTACCAGCCATTTATAGGGCAGCAAGGAGATAAAACCAGCATTTGCACATCTATATAATCACTTTTTTCCTCTATTAAATATTCATTTGCCCAGGATTTTCAGAGTTGCTGTGCAGCAGCCACCACCCAGCGCCCGCTGTGCCGCCGGCAGCTCCCACATGGACGCCGTGGGCTTCACCCAGCACTTAGCACTCCTCCTGCTTCTGCCTTCCTGAGCTTCCAAAAATATTTGATTACTATTATCATCCCAGTTTTCTTCTTCTACCTGCACAGTGAACCCACTGGTGCCAGTATTTTGGATTTCTTTATCCTGAACATCACAAAGCTTTAACACTGTTCTGGTTGTTTCTCAGCTTGTGGTGCTCTTGGCCCCACGTTTGTGGCTGCTGCCTTTCCTGTCACCTCTCAGGATCAGTGACAAATGCCTGAAGGCCAATTGCCACTCACTGTAATCACCACATTTGTGCTTTTATGGAGGATGCAGGCTATGGCATCACACCAGTGGGAAAACCCCTTTAATTTCTAGGATGCCACCAGATATCTTACCAGATGATATCTCAGAAATCACGTTTTCCTTCCAAATTGCTCTGATCTTTTTTGTTTTTCAAAGAACAAATACAGACTTGCAGCTTTGGCCTAAATTAACTAAGTGGGATTTATACACAAGCTCAAGAACAAATACTGATTTGCAGAATGCTGCTAAGCCAAACAGAGGGACATTATTCTCATTATAACAACAAGCTTCTCCAAAGCATAGGAGTCACAGCAACCCTCGCCCCAGCATTTTGCAGCAGCTGGCTTTGCAGGGATAAATACAGCCTCGTGGGCAGTTCCATCTGCTGGCCCACCAGAAATGGCAACATTGGGAAAAAAAACCAAAACATGAAAACTCCCTAAATCTATGTTTTACTCCAGAGATGACACATTCAGCTTCCCAGCAGGCTTCTAAGTCACTCAGCTTCCAAAATTTATGTGAAACAGTACTTAAAATACTTTTTACCATTAACTGGAGGGGGGAGGGGTCAAGGCAGCAAAAGAAAGAGCACCTGCTCTGAGACTACTGAAAAGCCCAAAGTTTACTGTAAAGGACTGCAAAGAAAGCTAAGCAGGTTATCCAGCAGAATATCCTGACAGCCTGAGACCAGTATTTTACACCAGAAGTCTCCTGCTCTGATTGCAGGCACTGGACATGCAGCAGCTCAACACAAATGCCTCAGCTCCTGCTTAGAAGGTGGCTTCAGAGGAACTCAAGCAACATCTGCAACTTGGTTTTGCACCCCTGGCTGACAGAGCCCATGAGAGCACCAATCTCAGACTTTCGCAGGACCCATGGGACCCGAGCACCCCACAGTCTTTACAGACTACATCTTCTGATTCACAATAAGCCCTTTTCCCCCCTTCCCAAAATCAGGGAAATAACCAGAAGTGAGATTTTGAAGGAAAGAAGTGATGTTTCTGGGATGCAGTGAAATTAGAAGAAAACCAACCGCAAAACCCCTCCATACGTGTCTGGGTTCCTAAACCAAAAAATCGCTTTTGATTTCAACAGTTTTGGGGCAAGGTGCAGCCTGTGCAAACAAAACTTTCTGCAAACAGGCTAAGAGCACTGGTGAAGGGTGAATGTTGCTGAGCTCTGCCCTCTGTGGTTGCAGCTTGGCTGCAAAGCATGAAAATATACACATTAAACACCCCAAAAGTTAAGATAACCAAATACTTATTTGCCACAACTCTGAAGTTTCTGCCAAAACTTCTGAAGATGGCTCTGCTGAATGCATGAAATCCCTCTACAGATCCTGGAACAACTCAGGTCCTGAGTTTTCTATAGTTGCTGCCCTTTTCCTATGAAAGCATAAATTCTCCCTTAATTGAATTTGACAATTGAAAAGTAAAGAGATTTAAAATAACAAATGGTTCCCCAGCTCTCCCTGCAGCAAGGTTAGAGACACTTAATTGAACTTTAGCTTAGCTGCCAAGCCAGAAAACCAACAAATAAGAAAGCACAGGGAATACCTGTGTTTATTAAGTTCATAACTCATCTTTTTCCAGAAACAGCTCCACACTGTCAGACTTTTTTTCCTCTTTTAATTGCAAAAAAGAAAAAAAAAAACCAAAGAAAACACAAAACTCTTTGGCACCACAAGGACTGCGGAGGTACCTACAGAACTGACCACGGCAGGCAGCAACAAAATGCCTCTGTAAAAATATCCAGGAGACCAGAGCACAAGCTCCCTGTGTGGCAGGGGATATTCCACTTGGGCCATGTCCATATAAACTGGAAATGCAACATGTGCAAGCCAGGAGGCAACTTCACCCCCACACATCACAGCTGATGGAATGGATCCTGGTGATGCCTTGTACTGCCCAAGGTGTGTCCTTTAAGGCCTTTTAATAAATACCTACTTTATTCTCTTAGCTCTGTCTACTCTGTTCCAGGTCAGCCTCTCAAGGCATCACTGGAACAGCTTTGGGGTCAATCTTGGCATAACAATGTTAAGAACTGAAAAGGATGCAGTAAAAATTACTGATGGGAGAAAAATGTCTTTTAATGAGAAATGTGGAGCTCAATCTGTTCAGCTTGTCTGAGAGGTAACTTGATTATAGCGTAAAACCCCTTCACAAAGGAAAACACAGTGCCAGAAAAAGGCTTTGTTATCTCTGCAGTAACAAAAAAAAGAAATCACTGGCTGGAAGCTGAAGACAGGGAAAAGCCAACAAGGAAAGTATTTTTATAGCATGAATCATTAAACTCTCAAACAAGCTATGAAATAGAGCAGAAAACGCTCAATTCTGGGAGATGCCATGAGAAGGCTGGGTCTCCTCCTGCAGTCAGACACAGCGTGCCCTGAGCTGGGAGGAACAGGTGGAAAGGGAGCAGCTCATGGAACACCAGGATGGCTCCACAATCCCTTCTGAACCACTGTGGAGCCACCAACCCAGCAGCTCACGTGGACATGGAGCAGCACCCACCCACTGGCACTTGCTCAGCCACAAGGAAAAGGAAGAAGTCTTCCTTTTGAAAGCCAGGTTTCCAAGGCATTTGGAAATAGGGGTGCCACCATGACATTCTGATTTTACATGAGGCTTTCAATGCAGCTGAGATTAAAAGAGATAATACAGAAGAGTGTGCAGACCCAGGTACCCTCACAAACCTCTCCTCACTCACACTGTTGGCTTGGGCAGGCTTTTGTCAAGGCAATGCTAAGGGCAGCAAGTTGATCACAGCAATTTCTCTTCTCTGCTTTAAAAATTGCTAAGTAATTGCTGAGGTATATTAAAACACGTGAGGGAAAAAACATTTGCGCTGAATTTTTTCTCCTCCAAAAATCAGACGATGTTTTCCCAGACAGCATCAAAAAGAGCATCTCTTAAGCTACTTATTAATGTTTAAACATGTTTATTTCAAGAGATAGCAGTGCTCTTTGATAAGTAATGATCCAGGTAAAATAAAAATAGCTAACAAAGGAAAACAAGATTGCTTGGCTGCTCTTCTGTCAAGCTGTTGTCAGAAGTCCAGCAATTAAAGGGGAACATATCCGTGCTGGAAAAGCTCAGCAAAGCACCAGAAACAACAGTTTTGAGTTAAGAAACCCTTGGAGCTCTGTCCCACCCCCCCCCAGCCTTGGCACACCTTTGGCTTGGTAATTTGGGCAGCAGGTTTGCCACCACCGCCCGGCTGCGAAGGAACATGATCCGATGAGCCTTTCTTGGGAACAGCAGGGCCACACTTTGTGCTCAGCTCCAGCACTGCAGCACCAGGATCTACATTTAGAGACTCCCTTTAAGAGCTCATTTTGCAAAACACTTGCTCATTATCGCCAACTAACCAGTGATTAAATAATCATATACTTTCATCTCAGACCCAAGACAGCTTCCTTTGCCTGGTGTCTGAATTAAAGGGAGGTATTCTCCTACGTTGGGCAGCAGCTTTACGGGACCAAGAAATCACAACAGCCACTCTGAGCTCTCACAATGCACTGAAAACTATTTCCATATACCCTCAGCAAGTCTCAGCTCTGAAAGGTAGGTGGCTATCAGGTAACAGTGAACAGTTCACCCAGTGCAGTTCATCCAAATTTTATGACGGATGCAAAGCGCTTTGCGGAGGTGGCTTCAAGCTATGGCTGCTTGTACTGAACTCCTGCAATGTTTGCAATGATTCAAAATGATTTAATGACACATCTGCCTCGGGTTGGTGTTGTTCTGAGCAGCAGGATGTTGGAGACACGGGTGTATCAATCACATTCCTCTTGCACTGGGAGCCCCACTTCACCATTTCTATGCCAAGGGCAGACTCTACCCTACAGAAGCACAGGAGGGAGGGAGGGAGGGAGGGAAGCTCTCCAACCCACCCACTGGCCCAGCACAACGGGTTTTGTGGGAGCTCTGGGAACTCAAACAGCATGGACTGCTGATGACAACCAGTAAGGAGGCAAATATATTAATATATTACAGTGGGGATTTCCAGAGAGCCCTGCAGGAACCAGACCAACCCGAAGTGAATTTCAGCAGAAGCTGGAAGTGCCCCTAAAGAAAGATCCTGCTGGTTCTGCCAGCACCCCATTGGTTCCCTTGGAGCTCTGAAATGGGGACCTTACCCCTCTCCCAGCAAAGACCAGGATTCCAGCAGCAGGGCAAATGCTTTAGGAACAGGATTGTGTGAAGATTTTGTCTGTAGCCACTAACTCCAGTAGCAAGTGATGCAGGAAGGTTTTGTGGAGCACCTTGTCTTCTCCCTGGCTATAAAGGGAACCCCTGTCCTGATGCAGCCCCTCTGACACATTTAAACTCGCTGCCCAAAGTTAGTCCTGTCTAACTATTGCAGACGCTTGTGCTTTGCCTAATGCTGATTTAAGCCCACTAAAGCCCTCAAACAAGGCTTGAAATACCATTGCTGCAGCACACAGGATTAATGCTGGTCCTTCTGCAGAGGGGTGAATGTCATTTGCAGAACTGTGTTAATTCCTGATTTGAATTTAGATGATGTTTTTAAATAAGAAACAAGCTCAGAACATCCGCTGGGAATCTGTAACTTGGATAAACCTTAATAAGTCACTAAAATACAAGTTACTATTGGAAAAGTGCTCTGTGCTGGCTGTATAAAATTAATAATAATATTAACAATAATAAAGGAAGATAGGAAGATCACTTCTAGAGAATTATGGCTTCAGACTGAGTATTACAGGCACAGCTGTAATGGTACAACAGCGTTAGTGAGCTCTAGATCAGCACACTCAATCCACAAAATACACTCCCTTTCTTCAGGAGAAGAGGAACAGGAAAGCAGGAGGCTCTGTCTGGAGATAGGGGAGGGAAGTCCCTGGGGCAGACTGGATCAGGACAGCAAGGGTAGTGAGACAGCAAAATCCTGCTGCTACTTCAGCCCAGCTCTCTCAGAGCTGATACTTGGTGTCCTGTGCCCTCAGCAATTCCTCCTGCAGTCCTTGGGTGATAACAGAGCTCAGGAAACACAGATTCCCCAGAATTTTGGCATTCCTAACTTACCAGCATCTTCAGACTAAGGCATTCTGCAGGATGATTCTGCAGCCCCAAGTGAGTGGTAGCTGGAGCAGTAATTCCAACAATACCCACCAGTGATGAGCAGTAACAGGAGCATCCTGCCTCAGCTCCTGGCTGCCCCAACAGCACCATCAGGCCTGGGACTCTCTCGTGGGTCCTGGGTTGTTCTGGCTTATTTTTTTTAAATGTATAATATTTATACTGGAGGGAAAAGAGAAACCAGCTGATTTCATACCATCTTGCATTGGTATCTATTCCAAAATAACATGAAACCTTCACATTCATACTTTTCCTTGCACCGAGTCGATAAATCTCTAACAAATCTCCCTAAACCAGTCCTGTGTTAAAATAAAAGACAGTTCTACATTTATCTAGAAGGTGGTGGTGGAAAGATCTCCAAAGAGAGGAAAGGAAGTTTGGAATCCTAAACTGGATTAGCACCCAGCCCACATCTTTACATTGCTCAAAGCACAAGGAAGGCTTTCCAGAGAGAGAAAGCAGCAGCTGCACCAAAGAATTAAATTTAAAATACATTTACTTTCAAAGTGGGCGAAAAATGTCTCTTAACTCCTAATCTTTCATACTGAGGAGTCAAATGGATGTTCCTTTCTTTTAAAAAGTCATGCAATTCAATGTGATCCTTCCCAGCAGGCTGCATCTGTTTTAAATGTTTGCTTTCAAAATGTGAAACCACTCCCTCCTCCCTCTTAATTTTATCTAGAATCATGAATACTCCATTTGCTTAAACATATTCTGAATAGATGAGCCTCAGAAAACCACAGTGTTAATCTGGGACAGTCTTGTGCATCCTTTGGGATACATCATATTTGGGAAATGCCATGGAGGGACTGGGTAGCTACAGTCCACCCAGGCAACACAGTGTAAGGAGGGAGAGGGGCCTGCAGGCAGAATTTAGGGCTGATGTGCAATTTGGGCTGTTCTCTGTGTTTCTCACTCCTCCACCACAGTAAAATCCTCTGAAATGCTCAAAACACAGATGAGTGAAGAGGTTCACAGCAAAAGGGACTCAAGCAGACTCCTGGAGAAGATCAAGCCTTGCCAAGGAAGGGCAGCATTCCCTAAGGAAACTGGGGCCAAGCGTCTGTCTTGGAAAATGCAAATTAATACAGGGAAGTGTTAGGAGCAGGAAAGAAGGAAAATCAGAAAGCATATCTCAGGGCAGCGTTACTTCTGGGGGTGGAAGCTGTAAAATTCTGCAATTTCAAATATAAGAATTTAGCAAGATTTATAAAAGGAGACAGTCCTTGGCAAATCCCACTGAAGAGGGATATATGAAAATAGCACAGCAGACAAAGGTTGAACAGATACATATTTTTGGATAAATGGTAGACCACCCAAAACCCCAGTGATGATCAGGAATGTAGAAAGGCAGCTTATTGCTACAACTGGTTACAGATGAAGAGCTACCACACAACTTTTTAGGGAAAAGATTAACAACACCGTGATCATCCAGAAACACAGAGCAGGGACAGAGCTGGCCGTCAAAGACAACAGAGCAGGAGAGGTAAATGAGCTAATGGTAGCAGCATGACCCCAGTGAGTTGCAACGTCGTTCCCAATTCCAGGCAGCACGGCAGACGTGCCAGCTCAGCTGTGATCCATCCGCCACCGCCTCTGCACTCCCTGCACGGGCAGCGGGGACACAAAACCCCAGCGACTCCCAGGGACTGGGCACTCCTCTTGATGGCCTGTGGCTGTGGTGCCTGAACTTTCTGACACTGGAAGTGACTGCTGCTCACACAAAATTGCTTTTAAAACATCAATTTAAATTCAGTGCTGGGAAACACAAAGCCACTCCCAGGGCAGGGACAGCAACGTTCGCTTTGCAAACACAACAATCCTTGTAGTAACTTGGAGATCAGGAAAGAAGTCTTGAAAGCCTCATGAATAGCTCCCTATAAACATCAACCTCATGCTCTGCAATAATTAAGATGAAAATATAAAATTAAGAAATGTTATGAGGTAGAAAGGTGGAACAAAACCAGCCGACAAGCGGATGATTCAGACGCGCTCTGCCGAGGGTCAGGCTCTGCCTGCGCCTCCCTGGGGCTTTGCTGCAGCTTGTTCAGCTGTACCAGCAATTTTTCTATTGACCAGGTGGCTGATCCTTGTACATAACTGTAATGCTTGTACAGACAGTAATAACAGGCAGGTACTCCCAGGAGAATGAAATATGGATGATCCCAGTGCCATCGGGCGGTGCACGGGACGACAGAGCAGGGCACTCCCAGGCAGGGCACAAATGCCACAGAGAGGGGTGCAGGTGTGGGAATACAGGAGAGGGGACACAGGACACCCCCAAAAATATCTCACCAACAGCCACAGAAATGCAGACATTGACAAAACCAGTTTAGGGCAAACAGAATTAGGAGCAAGTATTGAAGACACTCCACTTACAGCAAAGCCAGCTGCAAATGTGCAGATACTGACTTTAAGAAAGAATATGTAAAAGCAAGCTGGAAAGCATAAATAGATTTATTATCCCAAGTGGATCCTAGAGCAGAGTGGAAGAAAGCAGCAACCTCCACCTCCTGCTTCTACCAGCAGGAAAAATAAAATCCACCCATCAGCATCATGCTCCTGAAGGCAGCACAGGACACTGATGACTCACTGACGTTTTTTCTGTAGATGTTTTTAACATTAAGAATAATTTGGAATTAGAAATGTTCTATTGCAGAAGAGGCATTTTTGAATTTATAGAATGGTCAGTAAGGCTAAAGGGGGCTTTGAGTGGACAGTGAGGTGGACTGAGGATTCTGAGAAGGCACAGGTATTAGGACTTTAGGTGTTTGACAGTAACTTATTATTAAGAGTTCTTCTTCAAGCAGGACTTTTTATTTTGCTTTTCTTTTTCTATAATAAATACAGTCAGGCTAACAATAACCACTTCAAGTGCAACACTGCACTAGTTAGTGACTTACAAAACATTTAGATTCCTCCACAACCTCAGAAGGCCTCAAGGGCAATGGCGAGAGCAGCAGAAGAGCAGCAAGTCCAGAGATTTCCTCCTTTTTCTAAGTAGGACACAAACCTCATTCCCTGTGCTTTGCTTTCACTGGTCACAAGGAAAAAAAATTGCACTGGGTGCAAGAAGAGATACAGAATTAAGAGAAAAAGGATTTCTTAACCCCCAAACTATGACTGACTACACAGGAAGCCACCAGGGACAAGAGGCAGACTGCCAAAGTGCCAAGAATGAAGTTCTCTTTCAGGAGGGTATTTGCAATAGCACTCAAGGACTGAAGCTGGGAGATTAGCTAGCTATTTTATGTAAGAAAGATTGCATGAATAATCAGTTTTTCTGATGTGGCCATGTCTTTTCATTTGTTAGTGTGGAGCATAATTACTTCTTGTAAAGCTGAATGACTTTAAATTAGATGGAAAGATGGTCATTGCAAAGATAATTTTGAACATTCCCTTTCAAAGTTGTAAGTTTAAAAATACGAGTTGAAATGTAACAGAATAATTAATCTGGCAGCAGTCACTTAATTTGTCCACTTTTTCTTGTTCCTTCCTTGCTACATGCTTTTAAGTTACCCCGGTATGTTCATCCATGGAAAATGACTAGCAGGAAAATAAACACATTTCTAACCAGCCCTTACTGGAGCTGAAAGCCTCCAGTACAGTCTAAACCAGTGATTAAGTCCAGATTACATTAAAACAAATTCGCCATGTCACTCCTAATACTTCCACTTGGCAATGACCCAAACATTTTTGTTTGTTTTGATCCTCTCTCCAAACACAGAGCAGTGTCAGACTCACCCTGGCTGGAGAGGCCTCTGTGCTCAGGGGCTGCAGCAGGACCAGGGCAGGTTGCTCAGGGCTTTGTCCGGCTGCAGCTTCAGAATTTCCAAGGGGAGGGACAGATCTGTTCTTCAACCACCTACACAAACTTTCTCCGTGTAAGTGCTGCTCATAACACTTCTCTAAGTCATGGTTTGATGACTGCAGCAAACAAAATGACTTTTTCTCACCAGCTGATTCAGTTGAGCATTGCCATCGGGCATTTCTCCTCTCTCCATTTCACCCCTCTTTCCAAAATACCTCGCTCTCCCTACCAAAGAGGTTCCCAGCTTCTGGAAAGCACCTACCACCCTGACTGCAGGAATTTTGCAGTTGGGATTTACACACCAGGGTACTCAGAAGTACTTTTTATCTGGAAATGCAAAGCTACTGTCATTTCAGCAGAGGCCCTGCAGAGCCAGAGGGGTGAGCCTTGCCAGCCAGGAACATGGAGAAAGCTGCCACAAAAAGGATGGAGGAAGCAAATAGAAGAGACTCCTCTGTGCCACCTTTGATCAGCAAACAACTTCCAACCACTTGAAAACTTAAGGAGGGTCCGGGGTCATTTCTTCTTCCCCCAGTGTGCTCAGCTCTGCTTTCAGCCCGCAGATGAAGAGCTCTGCTGACGATGGTGATGCATCAGGGAGAGATTTTAGTAACTGGGGCGGAGGAGAAGAAGCAGCAAGTGGTGAGAGCGGGAGGAAAAGGAGCCTATATAAAGCTGCAAAATTCAAAAACATTAGAAGAGAGAAATGTAAGAGGGAGAGTGCAGTACAACAGGAGAGAGCAAAGTTCGGGAAATTTTGGAACTGCCAGGTACGATACAGAAGTGAACGGAGACCCAGCCAGACACCGAATCAACGCTCATCCCATGGATCAAACTCAAAACCATCCATGATGTGTCCATCCCACCACCTTTCTCAAATGTACAAGGGAATTTTCAGGCCCCCATGGCACAGTCCATGGGGGTCCTGAGGTCTGAAATTCAAGGAAAGTGTTTGGAGAATTGGGGTCAATACAGAATTACAAGCTAATGCACTGGGTGTCCCCAGCAAAGTACCAAGCTCTACCACAGCTTCTGCTTTTCAAACTGCGCCAAAAGAACTAAAACTTCACCACATCTTCCAACATGGCTTTCAGAAACATAAAACTGAGCAAAGACTTAACTGTGGGAGCTGATAGATCCAGGAGCCCTTCCTGTAAGAACAGTCCCTGGTTCTGGGGACTCCTGCCTTGCTCAGCTGAGGCACTCCCAGTTTGCAGCAGCAGGTACTGAGACATAATAAATGCAGAAACAACTGCTGCTCAATCATGTGTATCAAACAGCACACATAATTAGGGCTGCCTGTATATGCAAAGGCTCAAAATTAAAACTCAGCAACTTCTAGTGCTACTTTGTGATTTTGGCAGGTTTCACTTTCCCACTTGGCATCCTTACAACATCTTTGGTAAAAGCTAAGATAACAGTCCTGATCATTGAGCACTTGTTTTTTTAAACACCCATGTGAGTGCAGCAGATAAATAATCCAGTACCTGCTGAACATTTAATCTCTCCGTGACTGTGCAGAGAATGTGCCCAAGCCCTGCAGGACCCTCAGTCCCTGCATCCCACCTGCCCCAGAGCCTGCTACATGCTGGCTCATCCTTCAGGCTAGCAGCTTGTTTTCTCAGCCATCCCCACACAGTTTGCTTCCAAGGCTGGCTCTTACTGGCACAGATCCCCAAAATGTCTTCCCAAACACATACACTACAGCTAGGAAAGCCATCACAACAGATAAAAGTGCTCATGCCAAGTACAAATCATCTTTAACTCCTAAGTTTGTTTTCTGCAATTCTGAAACGTAACTAACCACAGGTTCCCAATGTCTGCCTTTGAGAGGGAAAGGCGTGGGGGGAATATCTCCTGCATTCATTAAGGCACAAATGTACACACCTCTGTTTAAATCATTTTGACTATTTATGCTAAGCTAGACAGGCTCCTCCTTTGATGGCCTGCCCTCTCACTTGTCCCACAGTCAAATCTTTTAGCTGTCCCAAAGTCAAATCTACATTAGCTTCCTGTTTTCATAGACAGCATTTTGCAGCAAATTCTCCCAGAAGTTATGCCACCCATCCCAAACTTCAATCTGACTCAGGTCAGTCCAGGCACAACTGACTTTGCAAATAATTTCCCAAGAATCCCCTTCTCTGGAGCAGTACAGCACTAATGGGAATCAATACTCTACAACCCTTTAGGAAAAGTACAAGCTACTCTGAACTCTTAATTAACCCGAAAGACTCCCAGCCCAAATCCCCCCTCCCAGACTCCCTCACCGAGGGATGTGCTCCCCATCGTACACCAAAACCTGCCTCTCACTTGCAAATTCAGAGCTATCAACTTCTACAGGAACCTGACCTGATCCAAAGTCTCCCCTGAATAAGAGATGGAGAGCAATTTTAAAACACATGTGATTACAAATGCCAGTAAAAGCTAAATTCCCATTTCCACATGGGAAGGTAAAATACCCATTTCACTTAAAATAACTGGGGAAAAAGGCATGGCCTTTACATGGCCTCACTACAGTGAACTGGCAGCAAAGATTTACTAGCAAAGGACAATAGTGAAGTCTCCTCCTTCTAAAATTTTATTGCTCTTACATAATATGCTATCCTGCATTAACTAGCATGCTGTGAAGTGCTGTCATAAATATTTAAATGGTGATGACAAAGTAAGAGAGGTGTCGGTGCCTCCTGCGTTTCTGGCTTGCGCTGCTTGCTCCCCTGGGCCCACAGCGAGGGCAGAACTGATGTGCAGAAAATAAAAGTGCTACGTGTGAACCAAACCAGTTCATGTACCTGGTGTCCAGTAAAGCAAAAGGGACTCCAGCTTGCTACTAAAAGGTCTTTCTACACCAGGGCTTCTTCTGTCAGGATGGCCAAGCCTGTCCCAGCGAGGCTCCCCTCCCCACACGCTCGCCTGGCTGCATTAGTTATTACATTTGATAGCTTTATAGCATTATTTGAAGCCTGCTATTTACCCAGTTACACAAGGCCCAGTGGCTTAGAGCCCGCTCTCTGCCTGGGCTGCAAATCTCTGCAACTACCTCCAAAATAGCCCAGATTTTACGACCCATTAGGCTTAATGATAAATCCCTGGATTTATGTTCCGGGCTAGTGAGCGATGAGAGATCAAGGGCTAAGCTTTGATTTATCTGCAGGCCAAGGGAGATGGTTATTTCTATAATTTTATTTTTCTCATTATTTGCTGTAATGACTGCAATGCTTTGCTCTGACATCATGGCAATTTTTACTGTTATCTACGTCAAAATCAATACTGTACTTGGTCCTTTCACTTGTATTTCCTCTCCCAGCAGCACGGGAACACTGCTGGAGCAGCTTTCCATCCCCTGCCCAGTCTGAGCAGCAAAGCCTGCTACAGATGCTAACTCCAGAACCTCCTGGTGCACAAAAGGCAATGGTTTCCAACTTGCAAATACTGCTGGAGGTGGGGCAATGGTCTGGGAATGTTGACTGCTCTGCTTTGAACCAGTTTTGTATATTAGTGGTGCTTTACATGCAATACCAGTGATGACTGGAGTTGAGATAAATTTTGCTTCATAGTGCTTTAAATCCAGAGCCATGAAAGAGCAGCCAGTACTTTGGAGAGACGCTACTCTCAGCAGGTCCAGTATCTGCATTGATTATAAATCTCCTGTTTTAACAGTTTCTCTGAAAACCCCAGGCCTTTGGAACCTGGAGGATACAAGAAAACCTCCAATTTTCTCTCCAAATCTACTTTAAAAGAAATAAAAGAGAAAATTAAATGCTCTGTGTTACGGACAAAAGTCTTGAGAAATGGCCTGTAAGGACCACAAATGTTCATGCAACTGAGAGTTTCACACTTGCCTGGCTTTAATGTGCTCATCACAAAGGCAGGCACTGCACTTTTTAGAGCTGGTTACTGGTTTCAGCAAGGACAGGTGGGTGCATCATGGAATGACAGGGTGAGAATGTTAAAAGTTAAGGAATACCATGATACTACAAAGCTAATCACACCTCCAAGTTATTTTCTTCAAAGATTATTACATCCATTTGACCATGCTGTACAGGTACACAAGGACTACTTGAGTAATACTGAGAAAGGACAGAAAAAGTAAACATTAAAGGGCAAATTTTGAGCAGCTCAAATTTACAGAGCGAAACAGATGCCTCACATAATAAAGGGAACTTGTCAGGGGAATGGAGCATTATCCAGTATCTGTCTCGATTGACAGCTTGACAGTCTTTCACCCATTTTAAAAAAAGTCTTTAAAAAGCATTAGTTAGCAATTATCACCAATTTTCCTATTAAGGAAATTTTCCATGGGAAAATAGCTGCAGTTTAATTTCTAGCTAAATCAGGACAGTTGACTATTTTTCTTCCTCACACAGAATTGGAAATTGGAGGAAAATAGCGAGATGCTGTCAGATCAATACCAGAGCAAAGTAAACGGGAGAGGAATAAAAATGGCAAAAGCTATGGAACAAAACCACACAAACCCCCTTTAATCCTCAGCTGAAGATCTCTCTTAAGAACCAGCATCAGGTTGTTGTGCAAAAATTAAATGCAGTAACAACATACTGTAGACCAAGTCCTACCAGATGCTGAGGAAAAAGTCAGAATACTTCTTCAAACAGAAGTTTATAATAAATGTGAGCCACAGAGGTACCAGGTTTTTTCCATTACACACACAGTGCCAGAGATCCATTGCACTGATGAGGTCCAAATTCAGGCTGGATTCCCGAGAAGAAAAAAGCCCTGGCTTTAACTTGAGTTCATGAGAAGAGAAGGCACCAGAGTGACCTAACTGGACTTTCTGGTACCTGATGGGAGCCTATAAAAAAAGATGAAAAAAGACTATTTACAAGGGCATGGAGTGCAAGGACAAGGGGAATGGCTTCAAACTGAGTAGGTTTAGATTAACTGTTAGGAAGAAATTCTTCCCTGTGAAGGTGGTGAGGCACTGGCAGGGTCTGCCCAGAGAAGTTGTGGATGCCCCATCCCTGGAGCTGTTAAAGACCAGGCTGGATGGGGCTCTGAGCAACCTGGGACAGTGGAAGGTGCTCCTGCCCACAGCAGGGAAGCTGGAACAAGATGATCTGTAAGGTCCCTTCCAATACAGGTCATTCTATGATTCACTATAGCAAACATTTCCCTTGGAAGGAAGCAGCCCTGCTGATGGGCAACACATTCCATACTCCTCTCCCCTAAAAGAAGAAAAAACACCCATTTATTGTTAGCCTGTTAAGAGACTGTAAGTCACTTTTCAGCAAGCAACACTCTGAACCATTCTTTAAATTATTTACCTCATGCCTTGTACTTCTTAAGTACTTGAAAAAGCCCTATGTAGTCTCCCTGTGAATCCTGACAGCGCTAAGAGTTGGTCCTCAAAGAGACTGGGTAGAGAAAGCACTGATGTGGGATGGGTGTTGCATTTTCAGTAGTTTCTGTGCTGCATCTCTAATAACAGAAAATGAGAGACATGCTTGAGTCCCTCATAAAAGCCCTGCCTCAGTAAAGCACTTTCCCTGCTCTCCAGAACCAAGACTCAACTCTCATCTCCATCCAACTGAAGGCTTCTTCTGCCTCACCCCTAGGAATAAATGCTCCGTGGCATTCAGGCACATGGTTTTGCACGTGTTTCCCCAGGCAGTCTTTAGGGTATGGATTACACCATCTGCTTTAAACTGAGCCCTGTCATCAATACTCCATTTTGGCAGGGGAGCTACTGGCAATAACCACTTCCCTTCATTGCCAACCCCTCCCTGACTTCCAGTAGGACAGCACTCTTTCCATCCAGCCACACGACTGTAATAACAGACATCCACACACAGGATTTTTCTAATTTGTTTGCGTTTCTACTTCTCATCCTTCATTTACTGTCCTAAAAATGTCAGAACAGAGAGCAGAACTTAAAAGGCAATCACCACCTGCAACTATTGTAGCAACACTAAACTATTTTGGCAGTCAGACCTTTCTCAAAACATGCTGACTGGGCCCATATCCCTGGTGCTGGGAAGATGCAACACAGCGCCCCGCTTCCGGCTGCTTCATTTCAAGCTCCTGCATAAAAACGGGAGCACCCTTTTTATTTCCTGGGTTTCCTCAGCAGCCAGTGGCTTTGAACACAGTCATTGCCTCGGCACTGGAGCACTTTCCACTATCACACTAAGTTTGTGTTTCCAACATAACAACATCAAACCCCCAGTAATGCTGCTGCCCCAAACACCGTGGCACACCCCGTGACACGGATGGTGCCTCCCAAGCAGCTGCCCCACTAACAGCTCCACAAACTTTAACATTCCAATCTCTGCTGTAGCTCAGCCATGGAGTTCTCTGCCCTTTAATTATTTTTTCCCTGTGACACAAAGCTTAAATAGAAAGAAGTTCCGTTCTTTGGAAAGGAGGAGTTTGGAGCGTGCAACAGAGACAAATTCATGCACCATTATTCTTTCCTGCATGCTTCAAAATCTGGGATAGAGGCACAGCTCAGGGCGCATTTACTTTGTTCTCATCTTGCTCTCAGGGAAACCTTCCTACTCCTTCAGCCTAGAAAATCACCCTTTGCTGTAAAACACAAAACCAAATACCCTCCAAATCCAAGTGAGCGATGCTACAAATGTGTTGCCTTTGGGGCCTTTACACACAATTGAGTGAAGTTTAATACATGCAAAGCTTTCTGTGGCCTTGGCAGGATTTGGTTGGAAAAGGAAACAATTTAAACATTCTGACAGTTTACTTGCATCTCATGAAGTGTCTGGTAACAACCCTTTTGAACTATACCTTATTTCTATGTCCTTCAGTTATATCTTAAGAGCCCTTCTGTGAGTAGTGTGCAAAAAACGCATCAAAAATCTTTTAAGTTTATTTACTTACATGGCCCAAACAAACAATATGGCATTAAGAATTGTTTTCACAATCCTGTAAAGTACTGAAAGCCTCCTGGGACGGCTCAAGCTTCTCCAGCTCAGAACTGGAGAGTTCTGCACCTTTGGAAAAAAATTAAAATTAAGCACCTAAGGTGCTTTTCAAAAGCAATTATCATAATCCCTGCTGTTACCCAGAGGGAAGCAGTGGCACGCAGAGGTTAAATAACTTCTTGGAGGTGGCTCAGTGAGCAGCAGAGCCAGGATTAGAGCCACCGTGCCTCCTGACTCCCAGCTCCAGGCTCAGCCCAGCACCTTAAATAGCTGCAGCGCAAGCCATTAGCTCAGCCCTCTGAGCACGCATCTAGCTTGGGGAACAGGAAAGCTGGAGTTTAACTTCATAATACAAAACTTCCCATGGAGAATTCCCAGAAAGAAGCCTTAAATTTTAACAGCTCTAACCTGCCCAACCTCTACGAAAAAGCGTGGGCGGATTTTACTGCCACCAGTTTGGGACGAGTGAGTTATTCACACGCAGCAGAGCGTGTCACAATAAAAGGTTTATAGGGGCTATCACCAGGATCATTCTTGTGGCATTTATTCATTCCAGTTTCTGTTTGCTGGCATTTCTTTTGTCCTCCCCTTTGTCACCAGGATTCTCTCCGCCCTTCCCTTTGTGGGTTACCTTAACTTCTAAAAAAACAACAACATTTCTGCTAAGAGAGCGGTTTAGTGACACGGCACATTTTTGTTTACGTTGTTATTTTGCATTTTTGTGTACTTCTGCGGGGACAGCTGACACATGTAGTTTTCCCCCATCAGAGGTGACTGTGTATGTCTACTTCCACTATTCCCTTGCCTACAGCTGCAGTATCTCTTTTATTTCTTTAGCTGCCTCCAGCAGGGAACAATAAATCTAAAACACAGTCAAAAAAAGGACAGTCAGAAAATGGAAAAAATATCTCGTGCTATTTTTGGCATCTAAGTTCTTTGGCTTAACCTATTTTTGGAAGAGCATCTTTGTTCAGCAAAATCAGAACTCCCAGCCCTGTGACACCGGGGCAGCGTGTCCCGCTGCAGGCAGAGCCATTTGCTGGCAGCAACCTCTAACAGCAGAGCAAAGCCAGGAGAGCCCAGAAGGAAAATGATGGGAGACAGGACTTCACTTCCACTCTCCATCACTTTGTGCCTCGGAGCAAGTCACGCCGCCCCTCTCCGGCGCGCTCTGGCCACGCTCACGCCATATGCACAAACAGGATGGGTGCACCCTGTGCCCTGAGCTCCACAGGGTGCAAACAAGGCTTCCTCCAGCCCCCACAGCCTCCAGCCCTGCCAGCACCCCGGTTTTGGGTGGCTCATGAAGTATAAACATTAACTGGTATCTACAGCTCATGTTTAAATAAAAGCTTTAGTTAGGAGATAAGGAAGGTTGCAAATGGCAAACAGCAGCCCTGAAGAGCTAAACTTGATTCAGGTATTTCTGCTTTGCTGGTTTGATTTCAAAAGATATTCAAGCTCTGTATCTAAAACAGTTATTACCTTTGTACTTCCACCAGATGCACCTTCCAAAAGTGGCAGCATTCTCACATGGCACAGAAAAGAAAAAAAAAGTTGGAAAAGATGCAAAATAGCTGACTTGGTATGTTGTGGCTGGCTCTGCGTGACGCAATGGGAGCACACACTTCTCACATCACTGCACTCACAGGCAGCACTCAGAAAGGGATAATCTTTGAACCCTCTAAGGCACAAGACTTGGTTTAAAGCTGAAATTTTGTGCCAGGGCTTTCAACAGGCACAGCTGAAACATGAGAGAACCAAATACTGCGGCTGGTCTTAGACCAGAAGCTTTGGCCACAGTCCCCTCTCCAGGAAAAAAAAAACAACAAAAAAACACAAAACCAGCAAAATTTAACATGTAATTGCAAAGAAAATACTTTGTTTTCTTTGTCACAGGGACAGACCTCCAAATGCAACATTGAGTCCTCCTGGGCTCGGTGACATGCAGGCTGAAACACCCGCACTAACAGCCAAGTCCCTAATGAATCTCTGTGGCCTAATGGATTAAAGGCTTAATTAGAGTTACCTGAACATTAAACACCACTAAAGTGCTCTGAAATTTGCTCTAAGGGGAGGTGGGGGGAGTTGACTTTTGAATGGGCAGAACTAACTGGTATTTTGTTCACAGCTGTTAATGGTTTTGAATCATTCTCCTTTTCAGCTTTTTCCCTGATAATAAAGCGAATACAGCTGTGCACCAGGGAGTGCTCTGGCACACCTCACCACCAATCACAGCTGAATGTAATTGGGGAAAATTGTCAGAAATATATCAAGCTTTGTATCTAAAAAGAAGGAAGGTACACTATGAAGCTCCTACTGAGCAACACATAAACCAGACACTGGATAAGCTACAATGGTAGGTGCCATCAAAACCAAGGCTCTGTTGGTCATACCATCCATTTTTTTAGCAAACAGTTGTTTAAAACACATTTCTGGCTTCAAATTGCTATTGAGAGTAGCAAGACAAGTATGTTTAAGAGATCAGAATTAATGGTAAAAATAAAGAGTATAACTGGAAGACGGTAGAAAGTGTAGGCCCTCCAGGTGTGAGGCTATCAACCACCTAAGTCTCCATTATTTCTCTGGTTTCACCTGGCTGCAATCACATACCATTCTATCCTGACAACAGAGGATTTGCTCAGCTTTCACCAAGACCTGGGAAAACCTGGCCAAACCCTGCAGCAGATGCAACAAACAAACTCTGATTTCTGCAAGGAGCAAAGCAGAGACAGTCCCAAAAACGCCTCCAGGACAGCCAAACAGCACCATGAGTCAGCGACGCTAATGCCAGGAGTAGGATATCCCAAGGAGGTATTCAAAAGAGAGGTTTTGTTTGAGATTTATGATTCTGAACCTCTTCAGCTGCTGTACCCACTCACACCTGTTGGCAGTTTCGGCACATGCCACACAGCACACTTGTGTTTGTAGCTTTTGCAAAGTAAACCGGTAAAACCAGAGCCAGTTTATGTACTTGAACAAGTAGATGCCAAACATTTCAGATTCCTAACTGGAGCAGCTTCAAAGCAGGAAAAGGATTTAGGTGTCAAATGTGAGGGTGATCAGAGAGGAGAAGCAGAGATGCAGGAGCTCTTCTGCTCCATTTTCCAGCTCTTTTTTCCATACATCCCTGAAACAGCTGACACCTGTACCTCTGACAGATCTGTGCCAGCATCACCTCTTGGGCTCCCACCACACGAGCTGGAGCTCTCCTAGAACTCAGCTTCAAACCCAAACTGCATGCCCCAGCTGATGTCAACGAGAACAGTTTGTCTCCCCTATTTCAGTGGCAAATCTGGGGTCAGAAGTGAGACTGATGAGGTAAAGCCAAACTAAGACTTGTGATTAACTACCACAAGAAGTTTGTTCTCAGCTGACTGACAGCAGGAGTTGACACTGGGGAACAAATTTCTTATATTGTATTGTACTTCCCAAATATTAGTTTTCAAAGTAAGAGTTGCCAAAATCTGTTACATTGGCGAATAGTAATAGGGAAGTAAAATGTTTTGCAGGAACTTTGCTTGTTACACACTTCCATCTTAGAATCAGCCATTGGGATGCTGAGAACTCACTGAAAGTCAACCACTGACTTACTGTGACTATTCATGATGGATGAAGATGTCCAGGAACAAAAACCAAACCCAAACAGAAAAGCCACTGGGAAGCAAACAGAGGTGCCAAAGCAATAAGGGAATCAAAGGAGCAATGGGATTTACTAGGTCTGGCTCCACAGGGGGCTGCCAAGGGAATTTGCTGATGACTCCTAACAGGGCTCTCCACAACAGACCTGCCAGGGTTTCTCTGTGGCACCGCTTCCCGGTGTGGAATGACTCCTGAGCAGCCCAGCTAAGCCTGGTTCAGCAGTCCCTCCAGCTGAGGACACGCACACTCGCCGTGACTGGGGAGTTCTCGCTCCCTCAGAGTGAGGCTAAAACAGAGGTGAGCAACAACACTCTGAGCTCCTGCACAATGGGGACATGGGACTACGGCAGACTGGTCTCAAATCATCTGATGAAAACTCATCTCAGCTAGAAATCATGGTCTCATTGGGATGCAAACCATTTGGAAAGATGTCTGAAGCAGGAGAAAGGAAAAAGTTTAGCTTCAGCACTCTCAACAGGAGAGCGAGTCTTTCCCTTGATTAAAACAATGCTTTTACTCAATTTATCTCCAATTAATACATTTAATAGCATAAATACACAATTCCACACTAAGCAAAGACCTTTCATCAACCTAAAACGACCTACAGTCAGAAAAAAAGGTGACTAAGCCACAGAAGTAGGCAATGAGGCGAACCACAAGGAGTAACTCCCAAAGCTTTAGCTGGCACCGCAGCAGCCCCGAGACCAGCGCCCTGCCCCACGCAGCCAGGTCCCTCACTCCCACCTGAAAACCAGGAGAGCAGCTGCTCACCACGGGGCAACCAGCACAGCTGTAACCCACACCTAGCTGAAACAGCAACGCATGGGCAGGAAAAAAAGATCAACGCAAAGGGCCATTTTGTGAACCCCAAACTGAACCAGAGGAGCTTCTCCAGCTTCTCTGGGCCGCTCCCGGGGGAGTGGTGGAGGGGGGACGGCCAGGGAGCCCCAGGAGCGGCACTACATCCACTCACCACCTCCGAAACAACCTGCTCAGCGGACAGCCAGAGCCATCCCCAACACCTCCGCATGACAGCAGGTCTGTCCCCGGCAGCAGCAGCGATGCTCGCAGCCACCAGCGCCGGCTGTCACAGCGGGCAGGGCAGCACGGCTCCCTGCTGCAGCCCTGAGCAGCGGAACTGGAAGTTTCACGGTACAATAAAGGAAATACGATCGGAGCAATGATTCCTTAAGTGCTGTCTGGGCGGCAGGGACCACCGAGATCCATCTCAATACAGATACCAACACGTCTCCTTCACTTCGCAAATGCTAAAGCATATAAAAAATTCTAAAATGAAAGGGAAAGGCTACTAGCAGAGGAGTGTCACTGCCGGCCCCTCTCAAGTTGTTGGGAATTTTATCCTCACTGACAATAACAGCCCATTAGATCTAACATTGACTAATTTAGGGGAAAAGAAATTCCATTGTTTCTTTATGTTAACAGAAGGCTGGTACGTAACAAAGAGGAAGAAAGGCAGCCTGCGTGCTGCTGGCGGGTTGGTAAAAAATTCTCAAGGTCTGATCGATATTATGAAAAAAAACACCTCTCTTGGCCTGAGGCTGGAGTGTTATTCAAGCACGGCAGTCACTATACAGCTCATTTTCTTTAGTCGCGATGATCCCAGGCTCATGAACACTGAAAGAAGAGCGGAGTCGATTGCAGGCATTTCTAACCCTTTACATGAGGAAAAAAAAAAAAAAAGAAAAGAGGGAGTAGAGATATAGAGGCGCATGTAGGAGCATTTCCAGGAGCGGCTGTACGGCTCTCTGGGCACCTGCTCCCTGGGGTAAACCCAAAAGCACAGCCTATTCGTGGAAAGTTGAGAACAACTTCTGAGGGGAGGGGTGGGGGGGG
>VZRH01006089.1:86301-97497 GCA_013397555.1 Urocynchramus pylzowi
CCCGACCTCTGTGCCGGGGCTGGGTCCGTCCGGCCACCCGCCCCGCCGGGTGCCCGCCCGTGTCCGCACCGGCCAAGGCACCTGCGCGCCCACACCGCCCTGCCTGCAGCGGCCAAGGCACCCGTGCACGCACCGACTTGTGCTCCCACCCGTGCGCTCGTACATCGCCCACCTATTCCTGCATCACCTCATGCACCCGCGCCCCAAACGCCCATTCCTGCACCAGCCGAGGCACCTGCCCCCCAAACAGCCGTGCCTGCACCCGCCAATGCGCCCCTCCACCCGTGTGTGCACCAGCTTGTGCGCCCACCCGTGTGTGCATGCACCCATATATCACCCACCTGTTCCTGCATCAACTCATGCACCTGGGCACCCACACACCCATTCCTGCACCAGCCAAGGGACCTGTGCACCCAGCCAGTCATGCACCAACCAATGCATCCATACCTGCACCCACCCACCTGTGCACTCATCCACACCCAATTCGTGTACCCCTCCACCAATACATCCACCTGCCCGTGTACCAATCCACACTCCTACCCACATCCATTCATCTGCACCCCAACTCTGCAGCCATCCACCCACATGCCCCTACATCCACCCACCCACTTCCTTTTACATTTGGACCTCAGTTATTACATTTTTTTTAAGTATAAAAGCAACTGTTCCAACATGTTTTGTTACCTGTAAGCTCTCCCCAGACAATGGTCAGGTGCTAAGGGACAAATCCTGTTAAGGCAAGTGATGGAAGGAAGCAATCAGCGGACGACAACAGACTAACCCCATCTATCCCATCTAATTTTGGTGTATTACTGCTGGCAATTTGTGGCTGCCTCTGAAAGCTGCTCTAAGCCTACATTTTTATGAAATGCTCCATAAGAAAGATTAAGATTGCCTTTAATAAAGGTATATATCCGTCCTTCCACATGCTAAATCGGTAGCAAGATGATGGTGTATGCTCATGGATGACCACAAACTGTCCCTGTCAGGAAACACAGAGCACAAACAGCAAAGTGCTTTTCAGAGGCACCTGCAGCAGAGGCTCCCTGGGAAGAAAAGACCCAAAGCCGGCCTGATTGATACAGCCCTGCATGGGAGAGCACTGATTTCATACTTAATGATGTTGAATTGCACATCATTTCTAGTTTCTTTGATGCCCGTTTGCATTAACATGCGCTCTGTATGGCAGGAGCAGAGAGCATTCGACCGGAGCAGCTTGAAGATAAAGGTGCATTGGAGCTGTGTGGGGTAGATGTGCTAAGCCAGGCAGAGGGACGTGCAGAGGCTGAGGCTCTCATGGCACAAAGGCACCCGAGGTCCAAATAGGTTTTTGCACACATGAAAAACCCTATAGCAACATACAACAACAAATCCATCAGAAATGTGCTCTTCCATTACCCGTAGTGTTTGCTTCCACTGTTTTTATGTTCCACTCCATCACTGCTCTACATAATGCTGTGAGATGAAAGGAGCTCCCTTGGTTCTTGACAGCACATGGTGTCACCAGTGCTTGCTGGGATGGCAAAGCTCCTGCTCCAGCCTCAGCCCCTGCCCACGGCACTGCTGGGGCAGCACCAGCACAACCAGGGACACTCTGCTCTCTGGGAGGGACCTGGGGCACAGACCAACACAGCCCAAAATATAGCACAAAGTTATTCAAAAACATGGGCCATCATTTTCACCTCCTAGATGTGAAATTCAGAGACAGGCTGGCTGGGTCACCCTGAGTGGGTGCCATTGTTGAAGTCACTCTGTTGCTCCTGGTTTTCATTTCTTTGCAGTGGGCTTTGCAGCCAGGAGCATCATTTGGAATCAGAAGAACATTTAAGAACAATCACCAAAGAACATTTAGGCTCTGGCAAAAACCCTGAACAACCCAATCCCTTCCCAGAAAACCCCAAACCAGGCTAAAACTTTAAGGGAAAAACCCCAACCACTTGGTTTTAAACCTCACCACAAAGCTGAAGCCTTTCCCTGGTGCATCAGACCAGAAATAAGGTGGGACAAGGCAGTGAGGGTTTCCCTGCTCCGAGTCAGCATGAGTGATGTGTGTCTGTAATGCAAGGTGCTGCGTGTCACATCTTGGCATGGTACATACAGCTTCTGGCAGGAGAACAAAAAGAAATCAAACCTTTGCTGTTTTGTCTTTAGTCTTATGTGTGACGTGGGGGAAACTGTCTCAGGGAATTGGCAAAATGGGCTGATGGCTGCCAAACTACAGCACCAGGAGAGAGGCACTGCACCATTCCAGGAGTGACAAGGCAGGGAGGGAGGGAGCAGTAATCCCTCCATATCCCATGAGGTGCTGGGAGAACGGCTGGCACAGAGGTCAGTAAGAGGAACCTGCTGAGACTCACATTGAAGGGAGGCTGATGCATCCATCAGCACAGAAAATCCTATCCTGTGTATTCCCAGAGAGCCCTGGGCTCTCTGTCTTCATGGCTGAAGCCAACAAGAAAGCAGGTCTCTAACTTGGACATTAGTTTCTCCACTGAAGTCACCTAAAGGATGAATTTGACTATCTAATGCCTTCAATCTGAAAAACAGATGTGTATATGCACAGATATACCCCAAAGCTTTTCAAAAAAGATTCATTTTGCTTTTACCTTACACACAATGGTATGAATGAGAAATATGGCTCCTCAAGTCATTGCAACTGCCCTGAGCTAGAGTTGATGCAAATTAAAGGCAGATAAAAATATAAAATGTCCTTTCTCCTGAAAAATCAGAGCATAGGATTATTTTTTTTTTTAAATTTATCATTACACATTTAAAATTTGATAATTTTAATTTTAAGCACGAACCAGTGGCAGTAATCTTTATGGCCTAAATTTCATTGCAATACTAAAAGAAATAGCAGTTAACCTCTACAAATTTTAGATTAAGTCAAGCCACTGCAGTGGCTGAAGTATTTGCTGAACCAACTGGATCAGGGGATTCTTGAGACTCTAAATCCATTTCCTACAGACCCATTTCTTCTCAGGATGCACAAAAAGATGTTCTTCCTTTCATTTCACTCCAATTTGAGAAAGTCATTGGGGGTTGAAAAGAAAGAGGGAACAGGAGATTGCACTTTCTCCCATATGAGTCTTTAAAAGGATTTGGTGATTAGAAGCACCCCAGCCTGCTGTCAAAGAGGTAATATTTCCTGTATTCAAAATGTCCATTTCAAATGCAGAATCAGTTTTGATAACTCTGTTCTTCCCCTTGCCCCATCCCTCCATCACATTTAAGATTAGTATGTGATTTAGAGCACAGTAACTAATGTATGTTACTTTTTTCTGCAGTGCAGCTTAACACAAACATTAAAATAAGCCATGGAGTAGAGGCATCAATCATTGGTTTATCACATAAATGAAAATTGTTAAGTAACTTTAGACTTAATATGCAGATTCTTAAATAAATATGGTAATAGCATATCCTGATCACAAGTGAAAAAAGAGTACCAGGCTCCGGTGAGGAAGTATCAGTTGTTCCTTAGGAAAATAATTTAAAACTACATATGAAGAACAAGATTAATTTAAATAATCAATTTTGTGTTTCCTGCTAGCTGATTTAAATCATGATGAAAATTGTTGATTAAAGACCCTTATTTAAATCTGTACCTCTTAATGAGAGTGCAAGCCTATGAACATAGGCCCATAATAGTAATAAAAGACTGTAGAGAAAAAATAACTTTCACAAGAATACTTCCAGGGCTGGAACAACATCATCCACCCTTTGCAAAAAGAAATGCATCTTACCCAGCCAAGCAATTCTTTGCTCCTAAGCTCTTAACCCTGTGAAAAGATCAGAGATAGGGCAATAAGTCATAGGATATTCACAGCCACGTTGTGTAAGTACAGCTGAACTGGTGATCCTTTTCACTAACCATTGGAGAGGAAGATGAAGTATTGCTGGAATAATTAAAAAGACAGGTTTGAATTCCCTAAGCAATGCAGATGAATGCCCTGTCCAGCTACTGGACTTGGTGGCAGCAGCCTTTTAAGGTCTTGAGCTGTTGCAGAGGGGGGAAGGCTGAAGGATGCTGGGCAGAGTGGGCCTTTGCCAACCCAAGCACCATGTGCTCCCGTGCAGCCCCTGGCCTCTGTCCAAAATGCTGTTTGAGGGCCACTCCTCTGGTAGCAGAACAATGACTCTCATAGCTGCACTTCAAATCTCCTCTAAACTTAAGGTGCCTTTGCTTTCCTTATCAGTCTAAATGCAAGCACAAAAGCATTCATTATGAATTTATGGTGAATGTAGACAGCTGCATTTCACTGAGGGCTGTGCGAGTATCATCAGCCTGTACAGGTATTTTACATGTCCACTATCCACTGAAAGAGGCTCTTCCCTGTAGTCCTACAATCCACATCGCTTTTCAGTCCTCTTCAAGTAATTTGGGAGTGCATTGGCCTGCCTCTCTATTAGCATTGGCAGCCCCATGGCCTGCCTCTCTATTAGCAAGGGTGACAGTCACCTCTAGTTCTGTGCTGCTTAGTCCTCCCCCCTGCACTGCCCGCTCCTGGGCTGGAGCGGTGTCTCCCACAGAGATATCTGCCCTTTTGGGAAGTGTACCATGGGATGAAAGCCTGAAGGCATGACCTTCACTGTTACTGAGATCAGTCACCAGAGGACAGACAAAGAGAACAGATAAATTTCATAAAGGGGGTTTTAAAGTTATTGTATATTTTTGAGCCATGATTTCTGATATGCCTGGTATTGCTACTGCCAACATTCTTATTGTTGAATGATCAAAAGATACACAAAGATCTATAACTAGGGATATTTACACAGACTTATCCTCACACACCTGTGATTATTCCCCTTCAACTCTTACTTCTGAGGGCAGCAATGGGCCCCAACCCTGCAAGGCAGAGAACAAAATGGTCTGCAGTTTGCATCTTCCCAGGACATGGCTGCTCCAGCTCCAGAGATAACTCTGGGACCATGCAGGAGCTTCAGTGCTGTGATGTGCCCTGAGCATGGTCCTGTCCTGCCTGAAAGGGCTTTATCAGGCTCAAATCGCTGTTCCCAGCGGCCAGAGCCTGCAGGTCCCAGCACCAGGACCCAGGGGCCCTGCTGTGTCTCATCAGTGGGTGCTGAGCAGATACTGGTTCAGGGACTTCTCGGCCTCTGCGATAAAGTTTGGGATCCATGAACAAATGTATTCGCTCCTTTTCCTCCCCCTGGCATTTGGCAAAAGCACTATTACACTTTTGTGTCACACTGCCCTGCAAATCTGCTTCTAAAAGGCTGCCTTCTTTCTTCAAAGATCATTTCCAGTACTGAGCAAGATCTCTCAGAGCCCTTGACTTTGCAGCTGGCAAAGTTTACAACATGTTTACAATACCCTGCATAATTTGGCTATGAGATAATGTATGGTATAGTCCTTCAGTGGTGCACAGTGGGAAAAGAACAAGTGGAAAAAAATAAGGTAATGCAAAGCCAAGAAAAACAGATGGTAGCGAGCTCTCCAAGGGGCAAGAATGAATAAATAACTGCAGAAGTTTTTTTGTCTGAGGAAAAATATATTGTCAAATCAATAACACAGTTTTTAGGAAATGCAGACTAGATCAAATGTGCATTTTTTCAGTATTAAACAATGGCACTTCATCAGGACTGATGGTCTGCACTGCACGTGTTTGCCTACATGAAACAGAGAGAAGTAAAAATAGCATTGCTCCAAAAAGTTCTTGTTTGACCTCAAGGTTACATTTCATACTTTCTGGGAAGTTCTGCTATAGGTAAGAAGCCAAAAGCTCAGGTGGAAATCAGAGTGCCCCAGCACTTACTGTGCCCTTTAGCAGCATTGTATCTTTGATAATCTTAGTCAGAGCTGCAATTCTGAGAGAAAATAACCTCTTGACAATTTTGGGAACATTCCTGTGCCTGCTGTTAGGGCCACAGGAAACTATACTTATTTAATACATCTGTGCATGCTCCCAGAATGATTAACTGATACCTTTTATTCTTTTTGACCACATCAGGTGAAGCCAAAGGGGAAAAAAGAGACACCTAAAAATGGCCAAGTATACAAATACTCTAATTCTCCTCCAGCAAAAGATTTTTTTGCTTCTCTTAAGTCACCCAGAGGAAGCTAAGCAACATATGGGAAGCATGAGAGTTGCTCTCTGCAGATCTGTCAATGCGTTTTAGCCATGCTGTGCATCAATCCCGACTGCTCTGAGCACGTTGTCCCTGCTGCCGACTGGCCCACACTCAGCTCCTCACCAGGAGACAAACCAGCTCCTGCTGCTGCCACGGGCCCCAGGGGCAGCAGCTGGAAGGCACCAAATCCCTGGTGTTCTCACTCTAGCCATGGTGCAAGGGATGCCTTGGGAAGGCTGAGCTAGAACAGAGGCCAGATGGAGTTAAAGTAGGGATTTAATAAAAGGCCTCAATGGATCCACCTTGGGCAGCACAAGAGCCCAGCCAGGGCTGCACCCAAGATGAACCTAAATGGTCACAAAATGCACAACCGCTCATGGGGTCTCTCACTTTTATAAGTTCTGGTCCATTAGCACATTGGAGTTAATTGTCCAATTACAGCCCCAGCCCATGAAGTCCCATCCTGCTTGTTTTTCTCTCTTCAGTCCTCGTTGTTTGTGCTCTTGGGCCTGAGATCCAGATTGCTCCAAAAAGCAATTGTTGCAAAAAGGGTTGTCCTTGGTCCCCAGCTAGAGAAGGAATTGTTTTGTCTACACGCTCTGTGAAGAGAGCTTACCATACCCTAATATGAAGCTTAGAACTATACACCAAAACAGCACAGAAAAATATAAAAACTAAAACTTAAGGCATCATAAAAATAATGTTTGCATTATTTTTAAAGCACTGGCTCCAGTGCTTGCTGGGCTACGGTGATGTGGTGGGTTGTGGAGCAGAAGGAACAGCAGGCTGGAAGGAGCTCTGACAGTGGGAAATAACCTCTTGACACGGTGGCTGTGAAGAGGCCGGTGTGCTCAAGCTTCCAGGTCCCCTGGGCTATGCTGGGGACTAGCACTGACCAAACCCTGCAGTCGTGGAGATCTCTTGGTGAAGCTCCCCAGGGAGTTACACCTGGGCAGAGGCAGCCACTGCCCCAAAGCAGAGAATGAGCAGCCCCCAGAGCTGAGGTCCCAGCGCACCATCACACAGCAGCGCTTGGGAAATATCGGCCTTTCCTCGCACACCAGGGGAAGGGAGTCTCCATTTCCACTTCTGCTCCAGAAGATCTGAACTCACAGTGTTGGCTGATTGTAAAAACTAACTGCTTTTCCCCAGCATGTCAATAAATCAAAGTGATGGGGTATTTCTTGGAAGCCAGTAGCTGGCAGAAGCAATAGGAAGGGTCACTTCTTCATCTTACTGCTTTTTGGGAGGTGGTAAATGCTCCATTATCATGCCCACAACGTCATTGACAATATTTTCATTGAAGCTCCATTTTCTGTTCTGCACATGCAAATATAAAGAGCAAAGTCACTGCTACTGCCTTAGTTATTCTCTCTTTCTGCTGAGAGCAGAACCTGAGCTCCTTAAAACCACGTACTCCTAGGTTCTGGAAGCAATCACTTTTCCTATGCAAAGGAAACCCTCTCTCTAAAAATCAAAGTTTTTCTTGGGAAGCAATAAGCCCACAGATGAGCCTCCCAGGTGCTAAAAGCCCTTGCTCCCCACCCTGCAGGTGCCAAGCACTCCTCCCTCTAACAGCAGCTCCAAAAGAAAAGCAGGGAGCACTCCAGAATGTACAGCAGCACAGTTGGGTGCATGTGCCTGTAGGAGCTGCTGTGAAGTCAGTCAGAGGTGGCTCCTTTTGAAACAGGACAGGTTCCAAAGGGACACGAGCTCTCGGAAGAGGCAATCGCTGGGAATGCCTCCAGCTCCAGCCCCAAACTGCAAACTGAAGTACTTGCTTTTGTTAGAACATATGGCAAAACCCTGCATCCTACACGTGTTTTAATGCCAAGAGTGACTCTTAGTTTGGCATCCTGCATGGCAAAGAAGCCAGCAGGGGTTTTGTCCAACAGAGAAGAGGGATGAAAGCCGGCAGTTTATCTCACTGCTATTTCAGCTTGTCTTCATTTCCTGGTCTGCATCACATCCCTGAGTCAGTCCAGCTCTGGCCATTCTTGGCTGCCCTCAGTCCCCTCACCTGAGTGTTTCTGTACCTGACCCTTATATTGCAAAGGACTGCACTAAGGAAGTACTTTGTAACCCAAAGCATTTTTCTATTACAAACAATCCTTTGCAGCAAAGTCTAGGTAGGCTGATATTGTAGAGTAATGTAATTCCAATCACCTGGTAGAATACTTGTCTATTTCTCCTTTACAAGTATCAGTACCCAGCCTATATTCTCTCTCTCATACTTAAGCCTCCAAAATTACACTGATCAAAGCAACCTGCATTTATAAACTGATGTGCTCTTGCATTCGAGAGATTTGCCAAGTGCTAAATATAAGGTTTCTCACTATACTCAAATCAAATTCAAATTCCAGCTGCCTCTCAGCTAATATGCAGCAAAGGTTTAGCAGTACAAAGCCGTGTTTGTAGAATCAGACACCAAAGATGATTAAATTAAACTGAAAGGGGAATCAGTACAAGCCTGAAATTATTTTGCTGAAGATACCAGAGTTCATTTCCTCCCACTGACAGACGGAGCCACCTCGTGACCTTTAGTGATCAGAGCAAACAGGATCATGGCTTTGCCAAGTCTGTCCCCCTCCATCCCCAGCAGTGCCCTGACTGAAAAATCAGCTGCAGCCTCTGCTGGCCAGGGCAGGGGGCCTGCAGGATGCTCAAACTAGTGCAGCAGTTCAGAAACTGCCCTCTGCCCCATGGGCTGGGATCCATCTCCAGGCATGCATTGAGATTTGAAGAACAACTCCTGGGTTTATCTTGGTGGTCTCTGCTCAGAGCAAAGGACTCTTCATTCTTTGATTTGATCACAATGGCGAAACCAGGAAGGTGCCTGAAGTCAGCAGGGTGAGTTGATGAGATGTTGAGAGCAGGCAGGAGCAGGAAGGCATCCCAGGGGTGGGCAGGCAGTTACTTCTGGGTTTTGCTTTGCTAATCTGGCTCTTTTGAAACAGCATAAAAACTACCAATGAAAAAGAAATAGTTCCTAATTTTGGCTATAGGAAGAGGGCTGAAGGGATTTAAAGCATGTGATAGCAATAAAAAGTTGTTCTTCTCTCTCCCACCCTTTCCCATTAGCTGTTATTCTTGGGCATTGTCTCTCTGTGCACTCTGGATGCTGCAATTGCGCTGATGGCTCCATGGGAGCGATGGAAAACCACCTGCTGAGAACAAAAGCTTCTCTTGACTATTACATACACACAGGTTTGCCAAGACACCTTGTTCTCTCCCTGCAGCCTTTCTGCTGGTGCCATTCCGGGTCTCCTCCAAGCACAGATGGGAGAATAGCACCAGGTTGTTTGCTGTTCTTGCCTTGCTAATGTCAGGGACCTGATTTACAAACCAGACTCAGACCACTGCTCCTATTTGGTGCATGGTACAAACTGGTGCTGGTCCTCAGAGATTTGCACACAGTCAATTTTCAACAACAGAAAGGATTTTCTCCCTTTAAGAGGCAAGGGCTAGCACAGCTCCTTGGCAACATTTAAATTGAAAGGATAAATTGTAGGAGTGGGTATTCCAGAGCAGAGGCACGGTCTCTAACAAAAACCCCCTAGTATCCAAATTCAATTAGACATAGCCCAGGAGGGAAAGAAAAAAGGCAGAAAACTCTGCTGATGGAGCTTCCTTTGCCAGACAGTACCTGGGTGCTCCTCTGCCATGCTCCAGGGGTAGATGTGCCCTCTTTTGGGCAGAGCAGAGTCTCCCAAGCCTGGGCACTGATGGCAGGAGAACAAAAACCCCCCTCTCCATCAGTGTGGCTGAGCAGGTGCAATGGCAGGAGAGGAGAGAACACCCTCAGATGAGCTAGGAATGGTGAAGGGAGATGATCATATTGTACTTGAAAGCCAAGGTGGCTGATGGGCTGCACTGACAAGGCTGGACTAGGGCAGCAGCAGCCCTGTCAGAGGGCAGGGAGGTGATCCAGTATTGCCCAAAGGGAGCCTCTAAAGAATGCAGCCAAGAAGGCAACGTGCAGCAGGACCTGAAGCTCCAGTTGCCTTGCCCCAGGTGGGTTGCCTGGCTCTTGCCTGGCTGCTCCACCCAGCCCAGCTGAGCCTGGACACTGCCATGGAACACAGGCCACGCTCTGGGCACCATCACACGTAGCTCCATCCTTCCTCCTGACTACAGAGGATGCAAAAAAGGATGCGAGGTTTGCTGCCAGAAAATCCTGTCTGAATAAATAATACAGTTCTAAATTTGAAATGGTGGAGCTCTTGGGGAGAGGATCCTCACTGTGTTTGAGGCAACTGCCTCCTGCCAGATAAACGCACACGCCACTGAGCTCATGTGCTGCTGCAGCAGTACCTAAGGCCAGTTGGAAAAGCCAATATGGTCCATTTCTCCTGCAAGATCTCCCAGGGGAAATATGCCTCAGCCAGACTAAATACTTCACTTGTGCTATATCTGTAAGGAAATTGCATGTTTTAAGGTTTTGTTTTGAATGGGAAAGAAGTCAGACCTTGCTGAAAAGACTGGGTTGGGCATTCTCGGAGAAAAGCAGAGCATGGTCCTGCTCTCTGACAGCTGAGCCACAGTAAGGAGCAGATGAGGGCCATACTGCCACAAACTCTGTTTTCCAGGCTTCCCCACATAAACAAGGCACTAATCATGGGTTTTCTTCCATGGCTGGAGGCCAACATGCCTCTGGGCAGCATGAGGATGGCCCTACACCAGCTAGTTTCTGTTGACTGACAAGTATCTCCTCCTTTCTTCTGGCTAAAGGCTGACTCAGTTTGTGATGGCAGAAGTCTTGCAAGAGCAATATTAAAGGTGCTTATAAAAACAAACAAACACACCACACCCCTGTCATCATTTGTCACCTGCCCCAGACATGTTTTACATACTTCTCACTTGCAGGAAATCATCCATGACTTGAGGAAATGCTCTTTTTGACATCTTCCTTTCTGTGAATTTTGTGTTTCCAAGTGAACATGTCTGAGACACAGGCCTGGGCAAGGGAGCTGCATACAAGGGTGAGGACCAACCCTGGGGCTGGCAGTGCCACGCTGCCCTCTCCTGCCAGGCTCCCCAACAGATGCTAATCCACTGTCTGTGATTACTCTCTCTAGGATCTTTAAATCCAGGCTTTGGGGATTA
>VZRH01006089.1:97514-110647 GCA_013397555.1 Urocynchramus pylzowi
TGAGGGAATCCTCCCTTAATCCATTCCTGCTGGCAAAACAACACCAGGGAAAACCCCAGCATTTTCTGGGGAGTGTGGTGCTGGCTCTTTGTATTTGGAGGCCTCTACAGAACATCACACCCAAATGCCTTTGCTTGAGAGTCCTTCACCATCACAGCTCTGGTTACAGATCACACCTGAAAACCAGGACCCCTTTCACTGCCTCCTTTTTGGCGTTGTTGGGGTGTTATCTGGGGTCTCCCACCATGGTACAAGCACTGAAAGCCTTTCTCAGCCTCACTGCCTTGGGTACTCTGGAGACAGCCCCTCCACAAAGGATGGAGCCTTTTGGGTTGCTTGTTCCTGCTCAGCACCCAGTGGTTGAAGCAAATAAAAACAAGAACTGAGGAAAAGTTCCAAAACACAGTCAATCTTTAACCTGCTCAAGGAAGATATGGTCTCAATTGTCCTTGTTCAGCGTTCACCTCTGGGCAGCTTTTGCCAGTTTTAACCCACGTTTCAAAGCTGCCAAAGCCTGCACAAACCGAGCAGGTTTGTTTCATTGCAGTCTTCCCCTCAGTCCTCCCGTGCCCAGCTGCTTTTCCACCCATGCAAGAACCCCTTTCTTTCTGGGGATGCTTTTGCCAGGTGACCTGTGGACACTGACACCAGCCACACTGAGCCCAACCCACAGCAAGAAGGATGTCCCAGTTCCCACTTTGGCTCATCCACAGGGCTGCGCTCACTTATCTCAACTTTTCACTCTATTTTTGAGTTGCCAGGGCTGGCTGAACGTCCCCCTCTCACCCTGTACTGTGCCAGTGCCAGCCCTGGTTTATGGGATAGCTGATGGGGTAAAGGATAATTCACAGTGTAATGCTGTATCACTTTCAACCTGAAAATTCACTCCTCCAGCTCCCAGAATCACGTGGCTCCAAGAAAGTCAGATTTTGTATGCAAAAATCTTTTAAAATTTTCAAGACCTATATAGGCTGTTTACAACCTACATAAGACTAATTTACACAGGGGGGAAAACATAACTCCTCATAGATCTAAAAACAAACAACCTGTCTGCCAACATCAGCCATTAAAAGAATCCTGCAGCACAAGCTGTTCCTTGGTTCTGGGCTCTGAGCGGGGAGGGCTGGACACGGCACCTCTGCCGTGTCAGGAGCTCCCTCCAGCGTGGCGAGCCCGGGCTCGGCCCGCCCGGCCGGACACTCGAAAGGAATGTCTTGGGCCGCTCCGGAGCGCCCAGGAGGGCTCGGCGCACACCCAAACCCCCCGAGCAGCTTTGATTTAAGCCCTCGCTAGCAGCGGCGAGCCCACCCGGGGCACAGCACTCTCCATCTCGCTGATTTATACACTCTCTCCATCCGCTGCAGCAAGGATGTTTTTTTTTTNCAGGAGCTCCCTCCAGCGTGGCGAGCCCGGGCTCGGCCCGCCCGGCCGGACACTCGCCCAGGGCGGCTTGGGCCACTCCGGAGCGCCCAGGAGGGCTCGGCGCACACCCAAACCCCCCGAGCAGCTTTGATTTAAGCCCTCGCTAGCAGCGGCGAGCCCACCCGGGGCACAGCACTCTCCATCTCGCTGATTTATACACTCTCTCCATCTGTAGTGTGCTCCAGCTTAGCGGAGCTTTGCTGGGGGAAGGGAGGCTGGGTTGGGTTTGTGCCAGGGAACAAAGAGGCAGAACGCGATCGCCTCGCACCGCTCGAAGCCCGAGCGGGGAAGGGTCCGCGGCACCGGCCAGCTTCCCCCCGCCCCTTCGCTCTCCCAAGGCTCTGCCCGGCTCTGTTTACCCGTGGCACTAAGAACCTTTGGGAGGCAGCAGCACTGCTCTAAGCTTCGTGTTGCTGTTCACAGAAAGGAATGTTCATCCCGACAGGCTCATTGTCATGGCAACGGGAGATGCCCCCTCTCCTGTAAGGGTGCCGCTGGCGGAGGCGATGCGTGCCGCTTGTCCCGAGGGATTCAGCCCTGCTGAGAGCAGGTTTGCTGGAGCTGCAGCGGGAGGCCACGGGAGCAGCAGGAGAGGCACGTTCCCCAAGGAGCACTCCCAGGGCAGGACCTCTCCAGCGTACCACAGACCCAAAGGAAGGACGGGGACGGCAGAAGTTTGGGTGGCTCTGACATCAGCACGTAGCAAAGGGGGGATGATGGAAGTAGGGCCTTTGGATAATCCTGAGTAACACCTGCTCCCTTTAATGAGTTACTTGGATGGATAATATTCTTCTGTGAATCACATATTCATGTAGCCTCTGCTACCCAGGCGTAGTGATGCTGCTCCACTTGCACACTCTGGCACAGGGTGAACCTTGTGCTGGGAGATCTTAGCAGTGAAATAAAATTAAACCATTTTCTCTTCCAGTCATATAGAGAATGCACAGACAGCAATCCCTGCTCTTGGGGGCTTCCAGCTCAAAATCTGATCCTTTTCATGAGGAAGACAGACAAAGACCTAGAAGCAAGTTGGGAACAAATGCTACAGCAACGTTCTGCCTGGAAACACACAAATAGCCCTGGCAATGCCAAGCATTGAATGGAGTCAGTCACAATTTAAAGTCTACCATCATCATCTCTAAATGGGCGCCATGGAGAGCACAAAGCAAGGGGAATATACTTCTCCCAAATCAGGAATGACACTCGGTTTTTCCTGGCCACCAGCTTTCAGCTGGAGCAGGAGCCCACATTCCCAGCACTGCCTAAGCCTTGCAGTGAGCAGGTAAGAGCCAAGGTGACAAATTCTGAGTGAATTAGAGAAAAGCCATTATTTGCCAGAGATGCTGCATTGATTTTGGATGGCAGAAGCTCACCTGACCCAATACAGACCCACGAGGTCCTTTCCTTCTAGAAAACCACTGAGAATGAACTTGTTCTTTTCTTTAGTGGACTGGCTGCTGTCATCTGCTCTTCCTTGTGGAGATCTTTGCAATGCCACCTCTAGGCCAATAGTGGGAAAGCAAGAGCCACGTGTTGTGCTCTCGGCTTTTTTTTTCTGTCACAACGTGTATCATCAAACGAGTGCTGAAATGCTGCCCATTTCACACAGAATTACTGCCTGTAGTAAGATTTCATTAATTCCAAATGAGAGCAGGACTTGGCCCACACAGTCGAAATAATAGATGGTCCCTATAATTAAACGTTAAGTGTACGTCCATTGATTTACCTGCAGTATTTCAAAATAATTAGGCTGGCACAATAGATCTTAGTCTCTGTGAATTGAATATCCCAGAAATCATTTAAAGTTTTTCTGAATCTACCTGCTTTGTGAAATGCTGTATTTCTCCTGCGACTCAGTGCTAA
Source organism: Urocynchramus pylzowi (assembly GCA_013397555.1). NCBI lineage: Eukaryota > Metazoa > Chordata > Aves > Passeriformes > Fringillidae > Urocynchramus > Urocynchramus pylzowi. The sequence continues at coordinate 100,800 of VZRH01006089.1, forward strand.
AGCAAGGGCAATTTAGTGAAATCCAATGAGGCATGCATTGCATGCTAAAGTACAATTTCCTTTTCTGTTTCCCAGGTGAACAGTTTTCAGTTTTACACCAGGTCTTTTTTCTATATGTTTCCTTAGATTTACCTTCCTAAAGAATTTGAATTTTAATTCATCCTTTGAAAATCCTTAAGATGCTGTAAACAAGAAAGGAAGGTTTCAGGAAGACCAGAGAGAAAGTTTTCAAGAACATTTAAAGCACCCCAGAAAGTCAACATCAATTTCCTTAGTCTCCATTCCCAGGCTGCTACCTACAGTGCCACAGGTTCCATTCAGTAACCTTTTCTGAATGTATCTGACTTCTGCCTTTATAAAACCAGCCTTTAAAAGTCCTGTCTCAAGGAGGAAAAAATAAAGAGGCACCTGACAAGCCTTCAGGTCTGGAGCTTGGTGAAATACAAGGGACTTGCAGCAGATACAGCATCTCCTTACTTTGTTGGTTTAGCTTGGAATAAACAAGAAAATCTGGAGCTGGAAAAACAAAACACTTATTTCCAGTAACTGAAATGAGGGACAAGGCAGAGAGCTGCTGGGTGTAAAAGCAGAAGAACATGGAGACCATAAACCACTTCAATTTGCTGCCTTTGGGTAACATCACCCTTACTTGTTAACACAGCACTGAATACAAAACGTGTTTGATAAGCCTGGGGTTTGCTTATGTATCCAACACACTTGATAGTATTTCTTATACCTAAAGTCCACTTATTTGCATGCTTAATTACATTCTAGTTTTGAGCTATTGACTCAAGTTGCCAGGGAAAAAAAGTAAAACCAGAACACACAACCCAAGTAAATGCTAAAGTTAGAGCATTAGGCACTGAAAAGCCAACATAAATATCATACATATTCAGCTCCAATTTTTAACCTGTATGTGAGGTATCCTTTTATTTGGTGGAGAGGCTGTATTTAATTACAGATGGACACATTTGAAAGGTTGGCAAATGAAAACCAGTTTTTGTTAGATGGATGGCAAACTCAGCCACAGAATCCTAGCTTAATATCACTGACAACTGAGTAGCATCTTCCCTGCCCCACTAAGGTCCACTTGCTTACAAATGCAGTGCTGAAACTGAGCCTCTTGCATCCAGGTCATTTTGCAAAGCTCACTGAGGCTGCTAGAGAGCTGTGCTCAAAAATGAACAAATCCTTACACAGTAGAGTATGCTCAGCCCTTTGCCCATGGGCAAAGGGCTGGAAAATACAATGTAGTGATTCTTCCTGGCTTTTAGGCACAGACATTATATAGAAATTTTGGATCATGCCCAAACTACCTTTAGGGAACACGAGAAGTGCTAAAAGAGCCAAGAGAGCCTGGTCACTTCTGTAACTCTGCTGTCATGCACACAATACTAGACTGGCCCTAACACGTGTCCGCTCGTGCAAGGGCTGCTCTGTGAGCAACTGTACTGATCTGCTGTCACTGGGGCTCAGCACCAGCTGAGACAATCAGCAAAGCCACAGGTTAACAGCTCAGTGCTGAGCAAATCAAGGACTTGGAGTTTGCATGTCCAGGAGAGCATCCAAGAGTTAACTGGGGACAGCCTCTGGCTTCAGTTTGCCTTTCAGTTTGGTGACTGAGGCCATGAAGGACTGAGATGCACTGCCTTGTGCAGAGGCTGCCACCTCTGTGGGCATGGACACAGAGCCTGGTCAGGGCCATCCCATTTGCTAAGGGACAGCCTTGCTGCCAGCTGGGCTAAAAAGGAAGGTGCAGGAAGGACTTGGGTTTTTCTGTCTCTCAATGCTCTGAGGCCCATCCCTGCCCTGACACAGCTGCTGCAGCTTGTGCTACCAAACCTGCACAAATCCTCCTGAAAGTGCTGCAATTTAAGCATCCCCTTGCAGGCTGCAGGAGCTGCAGCATTTTGGGACCCTCAGCACAAGAGGCTGTTTGCTCCCAGCCCAGCTGTATCAGTCCTCTCTAATATTCCCATAGTGTCCAGTCAGCTGGGTTACCTCAAAACCCCTTTGCTGGTGTGTGAAGTGGCTGATACTTTCTCTGAAGTTCTTGATGTAGGCCAGGTTTGATATCTTTTGATATCAACAGAAGCCTACCCACTGACTTCTACATACTTTGAATTAAGCACTGTGTACATAGATTTTGCACTTAGGGCAAAAAGGACCTGGTTATTCTGTCCTCATTAACACTGATGGGATCTGGGCATCCCGATTGTTTGTGTAGCTTTAGAAATGCCAGCCATAAAGCACTACTGTACTCATGTACAGCCCATGTGTCCTTTTCTTTGCTGGGATTCAGCAGGAGCTGTTTCTGGTTATAAAACACAGTTATTGGTGAAAACAGCCTGCATCCAGAGCAATGATGAGACAGTGGAATTTTTTCCATCACACAGACCTGTTGATTAAAACCATCATTCATATCACTGAAAAATGAACAGCCACAGAGACTAACTACCCTGGAGCTTGCTCTTTCATTCTCTAGTAATCATTTCACACAACATAATTATCTTGAAAAGTTGCTGATGACAAGGCTAAAATACAAAAATGTTCACGAGTATCTCCACGAACAGTTTATTGATGTGCTTGCTAAATTTTCAGCACACACAGAGGTTGGGAGAGGTCTTCGCTTGTCTGCATTAACATTTGCATTTGCTGTTCATATGAAAATACAGGCTTGATGATGTTAATTGCAGCTCTTTCATCTTTCTGTTTCAAGCTGTATTATAACTGACCTAGCTTAAATCTGCAGAGCTAAAGGGATCCAGAACCAGAGAGATACATCCTGTCCCCTATCTTCTGTGATGTTCCACAACACGCCCTCCAATCTGATCTTCAAGACAGCTAAGACACCACTGCCCAAGCTCTCCTCTCTCTAAAGGCAGTGCTGTGGTAATCTGGGCAGAAAAAGGATGCAGAGACCTGTTTTATTATAATTCTCCTGTGAATGGCACAGTCTCACATGGAAGGCAAAGCTTGTGTGAGGCTGCAGGGGTGTTGTAGGTGCCTACGTGGGTTGTACCACAGCTGTAGGCAGCAGTTCAGGACTGAATCACGAGCACAGAGGTAGATTCTGTGGTTACAGTGATCAGCATAATGTTGTGGCACAACATCATGAACTGCCTGAACAGGCAGGGGAAGGTTTGCTTTGAAGGGAAGTCATGCAACAGAGAAGTTGGGCTACTCCTTTTGGTTGCAGTGTCATTAATGAAAGCCACTCTGAGAAATGCCCAGATCCATTTCCCTTGGGCACAAGGCACCAAAGGCCAAAGCTGATGTGCTGCAACTCAGAGCGATGCTGAACCTTGCACCCAGATGGAAGCAGCCCCTTCTGTCCCTGTCTGTGCTGCACTTCCCTTGACACAGCACTGTCAACTCCTGCCCCGCTTCAGGAGGGGGAACGGAGAATACAAAAGGCTGAGGAGAGCTGCTGCATCCTTACAACAATGGGAAGGACAGGGAGATATGGCTTCAGCAATGCTTTTCCTGGGAACAGACCCAGCAAGCAGTGAGGGAGCATGGCACCCGTGGGAGCAAAGCCTCTCCATGTGCTCTGCTTTACAGCCCACCCCTCTCTCAGATGGAGGCCGGTGACACAGGAAGGGAGATGAGGAGGCCTCATTTCTGACAACAGCCCCGGAAAGCCGGGCTTTGCAGCAGGCCAGGAGCTGCACACCAGGCTTGCAGGGGGGGATTTGGGCTCCTTGCAAGAAGGAGGCAGTGGAGCACATGTTTTTAGACAGAAAGTACAAAACCAAAATGAAAATACATAAGCGTTTGTTATCTGAGGCTATGAGCTGTATCCTGCAGATTCAGGGAGGCAGCTTGGCTGAATCCCTCTGGAGGCACCAAAGCCTGACTGGGAGCAGGGCCAGAAAAATCAGTGCTTGGAAAAACACTGCTGAAAGATTACAGTTCATCCATACAGGAGCAATTAGGATTTTCCCAGTGAAATTATTAAGTCCAGGCAAGTATATTTGGAAAAGACACACGAAGCCTTCTGGAGGAGAAGGAGGTTGGCCAGCTGGAGTGATGCCAGTGGAGGGCCACCAGGCTGGCTGTGGGCACTGACTGGCTACACCAGGGCTCTAGAGTCCAGAGACGAGGGAGTCTCCATCCTTGGGATATGGAGAAAGAGGATTGAAGCCACAACCAAACCCTTACAAACACCATCTTCACCAAACCCCAATCTATTGCTGTCAGGCCTCTAAAACTGACACTTTTGGGGCTTGCCCAGAATGCTTTGGAAAGAGAGACCAGAAACAAAGGTAATTCAGGTAAAACATTGGATAATTGCAGGTGAAAAGGACACCTGACACACTTGCAACTGGTTGATGTCATTAAAAAGATATTTTGTATGGAGGAATCCTCTGCAACAGCTTATCCAAAGCAGGGTGTTTGTTTTACCTGCTCAGTTCCCTGCAGGAAGACAAACCTCTAACAGAGATCACTAAATATTTCTGATCTATGCTGGTACACAGAACTAGAGAATGTGTTGACAGGCAAAAGCGATTTAATTGCAGTCAGGTTGCATTTTTAAATCCTCAGCCCCTGACCTTCAAGAAAAGTCTGACTATGGTGAGCACAGAAAGCACATCCATCACTGTGCTGGGGAAAAAGAATAGGAAGCCAAAATGCAGAGTGTGTCCATTTTGAAAATTAGCAGTTCATATTTTTGCTCTGCATTTAATAAGCTTCTGATTAAAGAAGATTTTCAGGGTTTCCCAAATGTGGTTTCTTCTCTGGCTTAAGTAAATTTGGTATCTATACACTCAAGAAAAGCCCATGTATTTAAGTCAGAAAATCTGCATTAATATTAATGTTGAGCAGGAAAGCGATTTGGGAGTTGGACTATTTGGCAGTTCTAAGAAACATACTCAAAGGTGTGCTTAACCCAAGACATAACCCATTTTTTTCCACCTTGTCCTTTGAAACCACCCAGCAGTTTCAAAGGACAAGAAGAAGTGATGTCACTTGCTTTTTCCAACATGAGAAGGATGCAGGAAATATCAGGACCCGGCTGATTATCCCAGGGCACCTCCACCCTAATTGTCACTCCAACACAGAGCTCCCTGGTGGCTTCCATCAAGTCATTTCTCCTGTCTGACCTAATTTTCTCAGCTGCAAAAGCAGGATAATACTGACTCATATAGGATTTATGATGGGGAAAGGATTTATTTTATCTTATAAACCACAACTGAGAGATGCCAGGAGTTAAAGGCCCAGTGTGGCAGCAGCAGAGAAATGCAGGATCTCTTGCATGAGGAATGTGGTGTTTAATCAGCTGGGGCTGACCCAGGGAGAGGAAGCAGCACTTGCATTTCTAAATGGGGAAGAGTCATTCTGACAAATTATTCTGTACTTTAACTGTATGTTTAATCTTATTTTTCCATTCATCCAACTTAGAGACCATTGAATAATCTGTGATTTTGTTAAATGAACAAATCGTATGATGAATTTTGTACTTTTTCCCTTATAAATATGAGCATTTTGTTCCACTGTAAACTGGTGATTGGTAACAGGGTTATATAAAACTTTGAGAATGTTTATGGCAGGGACTCAGGTTTCCCAAAGAAGACAGATGCGCCAGGTTCATAAGATCACCCTAAAAATGTGACAGAACTCCTGCCTGTAGCATTTCTGCTGCTCTCCAGACCTGTGCTGAGTCTCCTGGTTCTCTCAAGAGAATCATTAATGTTCTCCTGTCGAGTGAAACCTGATAAATCTCCACTGGGGGTCTCTGTTCTTCAGAGTTTCCAGGTTCACTGCCAGCTCAATGCCCTGAGACTGACTCGAGGTTCTTCAAGGGAAAGGAGACCTGAGAGCCCCCACGAAGCGCAGGAGGGCTGTGGGTGAAACTGTGCTGACTTCCCAAAGGGAGGTGCTGACCAACCATCCAGGGCAGGTGCTTCACAGAGAGCACTGGAAAGCCCATTTCCCAGCACTATTTAATTTTCTCACTAGGCCCCCTTTGGATTATTACCCACTCAAGTGCAAGGAATACTTGATAGCCATGAACATGACCCTAAGGAATCAGAGAAGAGTTGAGGTTGGAAAGGACCTCATTTCTCTAGTCTAACTCACCTGGTCAAGCACAGTCAGCCAGAGCAGGTTGTCCAGCTCTATATCCAGCTGGATTTTCAATGTCTCTACACATGGAGAGCTTCCAAGACCCCCAGCATTGCCACTGTAGTGAGTTCATCCCAAAACTCCTGAGAACTGAACCAGTTCTGAGAAGGAGACTTAAATGTCCACAAAGGTTCCTTTCAACCCAACTCATTTTACAAGACCATGACAACCAGGACCATAATTCTGGCAAGATGCATTGCTGTGTTTTAAAAGAGCTTTCACAGCTGTAAGGAACCACTGGAAACACTGGCTGCTTGGCTCATGGACTGACCTAGAGCTGGAGTTCAGAGAAAGGGAAAATGCAGATCCACAAGCGATTAGGGCGCTGCAGAGGAGGCTCCAGAGGACACCAGGGGTGGATGCCAGCCCATGGTCCTCTCCTGAGGAACACTTCACCTAGAGCTGGCCCTGGAGGCTGGCTGTTGATGGCAGAGTGCAGCTCAGGGCTGAGGCAGGAAGAAAGGCCAGAAGTACAACTGGGTTTTCAGAACACTAGGACCCAACAGAAGCTGTTTCTGCAAACAACTGTGCTTCAGGAATAGCTGACCTTTTCAAGGATTTGAGATCCAGTACAGAAACATCCAAAAAAAATGCATATATACCATTAAAACATTACTGCAAGTCCCCAGTGGCTACAAAACTCACTGCCAAAATCTGAGAGAAGACAAAAGATTCTATTTCTGGCAATGTATTAGTCAAGTTAATTAACACAGGACTTTGTTATAACTTAAGGGTCTCAAACTGGCTGATAATATTTGTGAAGGTTTCAAAAATTTCTATAGACCATCACTCTTTTTTTAACCCTAAGAAATTCTACGGAAGACACAAAAGGATATTTTAACTGAAAAGGTCAATGCTTGCAAGGCAACACATGAATAATTTAGAGTTGTCTGTGGGATGTAAGTTTGACCCTGTGACACTCATGCCCTGCAATGATGTGCTCACCTCACACACTGGTTTTCAGGCACTGAGGGCTGTGTACCCTTGAACTCCTCGTGGTGCAGCTCTGTGGCACAGCCACGCTGTCCACACATCAAGCACCTCTCATTAGAGCTGCCTTTTGCATTTTCTCCTCTGTGCTCCTGCTCCACTCAATTAGCAGGCTGTGACTAAACCATGTTTAACAGTGAGCAAGAGGCCTCAAGTGAAAGGAAATTTGCCTTCAGAAAAGAAAAATGGGAAGAGTACCAGAGCATCTAATGAGATATATACATAAATAGGTCAGTATTCTATTGAATCACAAAGGAACATCCTTTGTAAAAGATTAAAAAAAAATAAAAAAAAAGGAAAACTGGTACTTTTCTTCTTTAGATTCATGACCAGAGTAGTAAAGTGGTGTCAAACATCACAGAACATTTGGATGAATCCATTAATAAGCAATGGGGAGCTTTTTTTCTACGAGTCAGGTAGGAGTAAGCTGCCAGATAATTAGTGAAAGAACTCTTTTATTGCCATCAACTATTGCTTCTGGTACCAAACTGAAAATTAAAAAAGCATTAGCGAGTCATTGTTTTCATTTCACTTCAGGAAGTCTGCAAGAGATGCAACATTCCTTACTCAATGTACAAAATCTCCAGACTTACTGAATGGGGATCAAACCAGCATCTCAACTTTTCTAATAATAAAAGTTTTCAAGAAAGGAAGTGAAAACAATAGCAACTTGTATTCTCCCCCACTCCTCCTGTCAACTTTTTTCACTTTTTAAGTCCAATTTTACCTCTTTTCATATTGCTACTGAAAAAGAGAGGAAGGAAAACAAACACAAAGGGAATAGAGCAAAATTTAAACTCTATTTCTGCACTTGGGAACAAAACAATGCTCTGTGGCTTCAAATAACAGTTTTCATTCAGAGAGGAACTGAATTTCTTGGTGATCCTTCATGCAGGTATAATACTTTGGAGTAAGGATTGCAATCAAACAGAAGGGGGAAAAGAGAAGCAGCTGTTTTGAGAGAGCTCCCACAGGCTGTGGAGAGCCTGCAGAGAGCTGCTGACCACCAAAGAGCCTCTGAAGGCTCTCACTGCACTTACCTTTGAGCTCTCAAGCCTCTACAACTCTCCTGAGCACACTCCAAATCACAAATGAATTTGTACCTCCCCTTCCTCAGCAGAATAAACCCAGAGTGTAGGGAAGCCATTGTAAAGCTGACATCAAATTTAATAGTATTGAAATCACTTAATTCGTAAACATTATTGAAATGATTTAATTCATAAACTCAAAATGCCCATGGAAATGCAGGCAGCAAAAGGGAGGCCGAATGACAACAGCACCAAGCTCAAACCTGGATCCTGAGCAAGTGCCTCAAAGCCCTGTGGTTCCCCTGTAAAGCCTCCAAGGCTCCTGGAGGTTTGACTTCAAGGATGTGATTTCTATGGACAACATTGTTTTTTATTGCTCCTTTAGGAGCACCAGGAACACAGAAAACAAACAGAGCTTCAGGACCTGCTTGAAAGAGGTTTAAGGTAAGGCTCTAATTATACACAGCTTCAACAACACAGACAAGATTTAAAAAAATATACAGCTCCCTGTAGCAGGCATTTTGAACCACGTGGTCAAATCAAGCTAGTGTTGACACCAAACCTCCAACAAAGGTGCTGTCCCCTCTTCTGGTGGCCAGCAATTTTGGCAAGCCCCAAATAAAGGCTAATGTAGCTATTCTAACAGATCACTGTTCATCTGGCTAAAGAAGTATCAAGCCCAGAAGCAAAGGCAGATAGATTCTTGTTCTCTCACCAACAATTTCCAGCCATCCTGCAAGGAGAGTGAGCCCAACAGAGAAGTGCTGCAGCAGCTTTGTCATCCCAAATCTTTGCTCCCTGCACGGCTCTCCCTTTCCCTCTCACAAAGCAGCTCTTGAACTCAGCTGACACAAAGACAGAAGATTTGGTTTCTGCCTCGGAGAGAGCTGTAATCAGGTGGACTCAAGCCTGCTGTGAGATCTCCAGCACACACCCTCCAGTGCAAATCCCAAATCCCTCAGCTGAAACCAGGCAGACACCTCCTGTGAGGGGCCCAGGAGACCCAAGGGACTCACTCGATTACCCAGCTCACATGGCACACCTATTCACTCCTTGCTCAGCATGACAAACAGCAAACCCCATGCAGAAGTGAGGCATGAATCAGTCATTTCTTGCACAGGCTTGAAAAGAACAATCTACTCAATTAAAATGACGCAGCAGCCCGAGGGTTAATGCTGGTTAGGAAAGGATTCAGTGGAAACCCTTGGAAGAGTTAGGCTGGGAACTGTAGTGCAAACCACAAACTGGTGGCAGCCAGAAGTGGAGACAATTGATGTGTCACTGCTGCCCCACGGGTCACCAACTGGCAAAATAGATTTATGCTTGTGAATATGGTAATATAAAAAAGCCTGAGCTCTTGACTGTTCCCAAATATTACAGCAGTGGAGACAGAAATAAAAAAAAATAAATTAAAAAATCACTGCTTTTGAAGTGTTTTCTTGACCTGCACGATCACCTCTCCTTTTAATATTTATTTGTTGACTAAGAAGAACCACTGAAGAAAGAAATCAGTCCTTGGGGGGAAAAAATTACAAATAAAATCATTTTCTCAGTGGTTCTGAGTAGCTAATGGTTTACCTCAAAACCAGAGGATTTCTGGGGAACAGCAGAAGGGTCAGCCTAGAAGAAGGGTGAGAACACGGACATCCCCTGTCACAAGATGTCAGTGTGGTGGGGGGAGCAGCCGATGAGGTGTCACCC
>VZRH01006089.1:120949-143241 GCA_013397555.1 Urocynchramus pylzowi
AAAAAAAAAAAAGGAGTACCTTCCTTCTGCTCTTAGGTGCTTTTTCCTGGTCTCTAGAACTACACTTATTCTTAACTATTCACTCCTCTGGTTTGGTCAAAGAGCTTGAAATCTATGAGCTGTCTGAAAAGAAATTACCCTGCCAGGCAGCATTCATTTCTAACCCTTGACTGATGTAACTTTTTAAACCAACAGACTGAGGCACAACAAATACTTATTTTCAGTGATGAACAGTATTCATATTTCCTCCCATAAAGACATTTCTCACCATGGAAAATGGAGAACCATTCCCAGTAATTTAACCAGACATTTACACCTGTATGTGTCTAGCTGGCACAACACCTGGCTGCTTCTCTCATTCACTTTTCCCTCTAGACCTCAGTGTTTAATTTAAATTCCATTCTGCCTGGTCCTCCAAGCTGAAACTTAACAAACACCACAGAAATCCATTTAAACTTTAGAGCAGAGCCAAAATATAATAGCCCAGAAAGTTTTTGATTTTTCTAAGTTTCTAATTTTTCTAAAATCCTCTTCTGGATTTGAACTGCTCTTTTTCTATAAGAGTCCAGGAATGCCTGTCCTTCATTACAGCCTTGTTTCCCCACTCCCATTTCAAGTGGACATTATTAAATTAAATGAGATGTCACCAATCTAAAGCTAAAATTCCTTTTAGGTTGCTTGCCTTCCTTTCTTTCCATTTGTCCATCTTTGTGGTTTCATATTAAATACACTAAAGATGCATTTTCTCTCTTTTGTTGCTACCCAAGACTTGCACAAAATCAGGACAGCTTTCAGTCCTCAACAGAGATTTGAATTTCCATCCTGTTTTAAACTATGGAGGGCACATTTTCTAATGAATAAACACACTGATGGAAAATTCCCAAGCATTTCCCATAACCATACACACAACATTAACTAATTTACCAGGTATCAAACTGCAAAGGGAGGGACCAGGTCCTTCTTATCCATCCATTCAAGAACAGCAGACTCCAGTGTTAATTATAAAAGGTCCAGAAAATAAAAATACAAGCAGAAATATGAGAATAAATTTAAACCTAAAAAAAAAAAAAAAAAAAAAAAAGTCTACAACAATACAACAGAGAAGCCAAGTCCCCAAATGTTTGGATGCCAGAAACAGAGGTGACAGGAGGAATGCTCCCATCATCCATTTGCTCCCTGCATTCCTCTCTTTAGACCTCTCCAGCAGATTTTTATTCATGCCAGCAGCTCCAGGGCACAGATCATGTCTGTCTGCGTCAGTCATGTGGATACTGATGCAAAACAGGTCGATGCACTGACTCTGCCACTCAGCCATGGCAGCAGGTGACAGGAGACTTTGACTCCCAGCTCTGCTTTCTGAGAAGCAGCGAGGCCAAGTGCTGAGAAGGACAATTCTTGGCCAGGAAAAGTCACCTGGAGCTTTTCTTGGGCTCTTTCTAGAACACTAGGGAGCTGTTTTCCTTCACCCCTTATTCTGGCTCTCTCTCACCAAGGCCAGGCAGGGCACTTCTTTCCTCAAGCAGGAAGTCACTGTCTCCTCCAACAGCACCCAGCCTTCCCCCCTCCCATGGATGCACTGTCTGGAGACAATCTGGAGCAGACCCCAGGTTTTAAAGAAATGTGGCTCCTAAGCAAACACTGCATTCTGCATGGGTCAGAGCCCCTTGGCACCCTAATTTCAAGTTACACAAGCAAACAGAAGAAAATCCCCTCTCAAAGATTATTCACCACAGCACAGACAGAAATGCCCCAGTTCTGATTCGCAGAGTAAAAAACTTTTGTACCTGATATGCCTCCATGTGATATTTGGATGTAATGGCTTGGCATTACAAAGGGAATAAGTGCCTTAAAGAGAACAGGTCTCATTCAGTGATGGTTTCTAATAAGTGTAATTTGATTTTTCCTCGAGCATATTTCTTGGAAAATACTTCCCTTGCTTTGCTTCTAAGAAAAGCAATTTGCTAACATTTGTCTGATCATAAAATTGATTTGACCTTCTGCAAATAATCTGACTTCCCAGGGGGTTGCTGAACTTTTTGAAGTGCATTAGGCTGCTCGTAGAACACAGCTTTCTTTTGTTTATTCTGGACAGCCTCTTCATATAACTGATGGAAACACTTCCAAAGCTTTTGTAAAAATAACTTTAAGGAACTGATTAAAAAAAACCAAAAAGATTTGAAATTCCAAGGGAATATGTAATAAAACATAATTTTGGTGGACACAGGAGGAATAGCTACCTTGAACCAGCCCTGTTCCTAATGCTGGGAGTCTTGCACATGTGGCCCCCTCCTTGCCAGCATGGATTGCTGCTATTGAGCTCGTTACCTTCAGGTTTTTCATCAGAAGGAGTTGCAAGTGGCAAGATTTCATCTGTAGCTGTTGTGTCTTTGGAGAAACATGCCCATGTAGCTCAGGAATGACCTGGGTGAGTTAGCTGAGCTCACAGCCTGTTGGTTTGGTTTGGTTTGGCAGGCATGTACGGGAAGATGAGGAACCCGTCCATCCTGATCTGGGATGAAGGGGCAGCGGACACACCTGGGGTACCCGAGACAAAACCCTCCTGTGAGGGGAAGAAGGCTTTCAAGGCTCCATGCAGGAACTGCTTACTGCAGACAGGTACAGCTGAACACACTGCATTTCACTGACAACGTGCAGGGAAATGAGGGGCAAATGTCTTTATCATGCTGTGGCCAATACAGGGCTTTTTTCTTAACATTCTTTCCAAAATTTCAAAAGCAAAGCCCTTGTTTGTGACCACTTCTCACCAGGGCTGGTCACAGACAGCTTAAAATGTGGGTTTAAAGGTTTTAGCTAACATCTGGAAAAGTGTTGCTCTCTCAGACTGGACTTTTAAACAAGACTACCTGGGTAGGACTGAGCCAACATGAGCAAGATCAGCTCTGCAAAGCTCCCACTGTCCCAGGGACCAGCTGAGTTCCCTCCTCTTGACACAGCAAATAAAATCCCATGGCTGCCATCAGCAAAATGCAATTCAGTAACTGGCAGCACTGGGCCTTTATCAGATGGCAGAAATTCTCCTCCTGGTTTGCTCTTCCCATGGAAAATACTGCTGCTTTAGCATGCACTTGGAAGAGCTGTGTTGTCAGTTGTTTGTAGGAAGGAAGACTTCCTGATTAGAAATAACCCTCTAATTAAAGCATGGCTTTATTTATTTACATGTCACACTCATTTGTAGTTACTTATTCAGTTATAAATTACAAGCAATAATATTTAATTTTAGCTGTGTGTGAAACCTCCTCTGTGAGACTGCCACCATTGGAAGGGGTTCTCTGGGCTTGCCAGAGCCTCCACAACACAGGCAGGTTCTGGCCCTGGGGAAGGGATGGCTCTGGCTGCGGTGTCCCAACGCACTTAGTAAAAAAGCAGTAACAAAAAGAAAATTGTAAGAGCAGGTAGCTAAATACTCTTTCATGAAATAACAGGAAAAAGAAGGCATCTGTTCCTTTCTCAAGTGGTAAGTATTACATGTGGAATATGTCCCAAAAAGATGAGGTAAACAATCAAGAAATGCCTAAGTACCTCCAGGGTGTCCACTCCGGGAATCCAAAGCCCATAGAGGCTGTGCTAAAAAAGCTTTTTTTTTTTTTCTTTTTTGATGCATCAATGTTGTCTTTTACTATTGAGTTAGTGGTTGAAACAGTGTCATTTTTCTACTTGCAGCTCTCTGCATCTCAGTCCTCTTCCACCCACTGACCTTTGTCCTGACTCTCCTGAAGAGAAGCCCACAGCTGCTCGTGCCTCTGCTGAAGTCCAAAAACTGACAGGTGAGGCAGCCCCCTCACAGCTCAGTTACCTGCCAGAGGTAACCAGCACCTCCTGCACCTCTTTCACCTCTGCTGGGACAGGGAAGGGGACCCAGGTGGTGGGGAGAGGGCTGGGAGAACAGCCCAGGAGCAGCCTCCTGCAGCACGGTGACAGCCCAAGGACGCTGCCTTCTGCACCAATGTGGCCCTGAGGAGTCCAGCCCGGGGCACACTCAGACCAGCAGCTCAGCCTCCAACACTGAGGCAGAGCATTAACTGCTCTCCAGCATCTCACTGGATTTTAAGATGCACAATAGTCCCTCTTAAAGGGCAAACCCCAAAATATCCTGTATCTGTTCACTGCTGGACCATCTCTCCCCAGTTCCTGTATTCTCACTGCTGCAGGCTCTGAAGGCCCTTGAATTCCATTTAATCCAGCACATGGCTGGAAGAGCAATGAAATGGTGTTCCCCAACATCTCTGCTTGAAAGGAAGCACCCAGAAAATTCTATGATTCTCTGGTCCAGGCTTTAGGACAGGAGAGAAAAAAAAATTAAAACCAGAAAATAAAAAGCCAGACAGTTCATGATATGACCTGCCAGTGTCCCCAGTGGGCAGTCTAATCTTTCCTTGCTAAAGGGGAGAGGGTCCCTGCCTCTCCATCTAACACTACTGCAGGTTCCTGGTTCTCAGCAGCATCTTTAGCCTTTCTGAGTGCTGGATCAGGGCCCCAGAGCAGCTCTGACGCTGCATGGGGCACAGAGGTGGCACAGCCTGTGTCACCAGTGCCCGCTGCAGCAGCTGGGCTGAGGCAGCACATGCAGCCCAGCAGCAGCAGGAGTGAACTCAGGGAAACGAGCAAACAGCACCACAGCTAAAACTCTCCTGCTGTCTTTTAGCCAGCAAGGAAACCCATGGAGCACTGCACGTTGGCACTGTCACACCACAATGGAAAAAAGGAGCATAGCTGGGATCAGAAGTGACAAACCCCTGGCAGCAGGGGATTACGAGCAGTGACTTCAACTGCAAGACAACAAAAAAACATGGATGAAGACAGAAAACACCTTCAGAACCATGCCACAGGTCTGCAACTCCCTTGCAAGTCTAAACTGTAAGGAAGAGAACACCAAGACACTGAAATTTTGCACAGTGTACTGTGCACACTGGGATATGCACAGAGGAAAAGACATCTGAGGTGAAAGGAAATAAAGGAAGAACTCTGCTGGGAAGCAAAACACTAGGGCTTGGTTTTCATTATCTAAAGCCACAACTCAGAACTGCCTGTCTGATGATAAGAGATGTCACTCTCCCAGGGAGCTGGATCCAGGGAAGAAAAGGAAAGCTTTCAAAACAGCTCCTGTAAGACATTAAACCAGCTTAATATCAAATCATACTGAAAACAAACATTTTAATTCTGTAACTTCAAAGCACTGAGAGAGAACATGCTAAAGCAGAAAATTCCTGAATTAAAAGCTTGAGGTTTTAGTCTTTACACATTTGGCAAATAACCAGTTAGATGAATAATGCCAATCCATATATTCTGCAGAACATCCCAGGAAATGTTTCCTTTAGTCAGAACCCTGCTCTGAGCCAGTGTTGTCAACTCCCTCAGTGCAAAATCCCATTCTGTGTGCATAACCCTGTACAATTTCAGCTGATAACCATTATTTTCTCCTCCAAAATATGGCAGGGGACATGTGTGGGCTGCTGCATGGCTACTGCTTCTTTTCCAGGGTGACATTCAAGCAAAGGATGCTGCCTGCTTGTGTACACTGCAGTACTCATGGTCTGAAATTAGAGATTATGTGAGCCAAGCTCCTGAAGGCCTCAGTGGAAGTTTTGCTGGCCCAAGGACTTGGGAATGGCCTACATCTGTTTATAAATCTTTCCAGTCCATTGGGATACAGGGAACTACTGTGGGCAAGCAGAAACTTATGACTGTGAGGCAATTCCACCATGAGATAAATTATAATATAACTGCACTTAAAAGTATGTTTAACACAAATTATTGATATCAAACACCAAAGTTACAGACTGCTGACGCTGACTAAGGGACCTGAATGCCCAGATGCTTTTAATTTGACTGGCAATGAGGGATTTGAATTCCTTAAATGGTGTTGAATGTTTCATTACTAACGTGTAACACAAAAACAGGAAAGCAACTGGCTTTTCAAGCCTACAAACCTGGCCAAAAGATTCTGGCAACATCTTTCTAGACACATCTCCCCAAGCATACAGCCATTAAAATCAGAGATTCAGAAAATCCTGAAAGTATTCCAAGTCTTA
Source organism: Urocynchramus pylzowi (assembly GCA_013397555.1). Lineage (NCBI taxonomy): Eukaryota > Metazoa > Chordata > Aves > Passeriformes > Fringillidae > Urocynchramus > Urocynchramus pylzowi. The sequence goes on from VZRH01006089.1 coordinate 127,000, forward strand.
ATAAATGCTTTCAGATAAAAACCCAACAATTTCAACATGTTTTTCAATAGATCACTTTGACCCATTTAATAAAAATGAAATTGGGGTATAAAAGTCTGCTGAAAGAAAAATAGCTTTAGCACCAAATCCCATATCCTGCAACTCAGAACAGAAAAAATGGATCACCCAAGACCTGTCCTTTCACCTCAATCTCAACTGCAATACTTCCATTTTTTGAACCTTTTTAAGAAAGCACAGAATTGGACTTCAAATAGAACAGATTTTCCTGGGCAAAACTGTAAAATCACTGTAAAAACACTGTACCAAACAGAACCTAAATGTTAGTGGTGATGGAGAACCAGAGGGAATCCTTTTCCCACTTTAAATTATGTTAATAACTAATCTACAAGCCAATATTATTCCTTTATAGATGCCTGCATGCCTGTCAAAAAATACTAAGAGAGCATCCCCTTGGGTTAAATCCTCTGCAGCATTGTCACTCCCTTAGTAGCACACTCTCTCTATTTTTGGGGACATTTTTCTCCTGACTTTCCTCTCCTGAGCAGGGGTCAGACACAGAAACAGCTCCACTGAAGCCAGAGCAGGTACTACCCACCTCCACACTGGGTACTGGGAGGTGTTTTAGACAGCCTGAGGTGAGAAATTTCCCTTCATGTGTTCATCGTATTCAGGGAAGGACAAAGAGGGAGGAGAAGGCAGAGAAGCAAAATAATGATTAGTGTAATGAGATTTGCTATTCTTCTTAATAGTTTAATCAATATAAACTTATACAGAACCCTCTGACATGCTTGCCATGCTCAAGTGTCTCTATAATTAGCTCAACACTCTTAAGCCACAGTTAGTATCACCTGAATCTTTACTACTCACTTCTGCAACAACAACAAAAAAGGCAGGACTGGGATTTCCTGTGTCTAAAGCTCAGCCATGCCCAAGTGACCATGCCATGGTGTGTCCTGGCTGTGCTGGATACTCCAGACACACAACGTGGGTGTGACAGGTCTTGGGACAGGTGGGTCTTGCTCAATCTGAGCAGGATAATGTTTTGGGTGCTGTGCCCCAAGGCTCTGCTCACACCAGACTTGCAGGTGGAGCCACACGTGCTTTTCAGCTGCACTGGAGCCAGCCCAGCACTTCCAAGGCTTTGCAGATCACACACAGCTGGATCCTGTGCTTGTCACACAGTGCTCCCTTGCAGGAAGAACTTAGCAGCAGCCCCTGGCTTGAGAGTTCATCAATGAAGTGCTGAAGAGATGCAAAAGATAGGAAAGCAGAGAGGCACAGCAGGATGAGGCAGAACTGGTGCCAGGCTGGGACAGCACCAGGCCCATGGAGGTGCCACACAGGCACCTCCTGGTGCTTTGCTGAGTTTTGCCCTAGAGCAGTTGTGTTTGCAATTCGTACCATGTCCATTATGGGATGTTACTGGTGTCACACCACAGGACACAGCACGTGTTCTAAGGAGCCACAGGCCTTCCTTATAATCCTTTACCTTGATTTTAAGCAGAGAAAGAGAAAGTTTGTGTTAACTTTTGCTTTCATCTCTCTAAATAGATAGTGCCAAAAGCATATATAAACACCCTGTTAGTGTATCAGTATAAAGCTCATTTAAAAGGCTTAAAACTGACTTTGAAATAAGCTGAGACAATCTCCAAACTGACAAGTGCAAGGCAGGGGGGGAAAATAATCTCTACAAGCGGCAGATTTCCCTGAGGAACAGCTTCCCCCACTGCCAAGCTGGAAGGGGGGCACTCCTCCATCCCAATGCCTGTCCCCACAACCTCACGAGAGGGAGCTTGTCCCATTTATAGCTGCTCAGCTGTGAGCAAACAGCACTGAAACAGTGAATGCCACAGGCAGCATCTGTCCAAAGCCTGGATTCCACGTCCCACAGCACAGGAACTCTTAAACGTGAAGTCACAAGATTAGTTTGCCATAATGTGTCTAATTTATTTTGGCATTCCCTAGGGATGAAAAAAAAAAAAAAACCACCAAAACCCAAAAACAAAACTAGGGGCAATGCTGTTGTATCAGTTCTGAGAAGTATTAAAAATCACAACTGCAAGCAACAATGTCTTTTGGGTAGGTGAGTTATTTTGGCCTTTTAAATATTTTTTTAAATAAGGAACAACTGACAAGTTTCCATTGTGCCACTTGGATGCACTTTGCACTGCACTGTGTCACAGGTCAGCTTGTGCCCAAGGCAAAACCTGAAATACCATTCCCCACTGGTAAGTCTGCCTGCTTCCAAGGAGACACTGAATAACAACACTCTCTTGCCTAGGGCCAGCAGGAGAAACCTCAAACACTGACCAAAACCTTAAATACCCACTGCTGTGGCTGAATCCTTGTTTCAGAAGAGGGCTCCCGCTCCTCTGCCTCTTTTTCAACGGATGTGAGAACCTGTCCCCCTGTATAGACAGGGCAGTGAAACTGATAGGAGCATTACAGAGTATGACCTGGGGGGAAAAGAGAAAGCCAAGGGGTCTGCAGTCCTCTTTTCCAGGAGCCATTTATATGGCAGACAGGCTTTGGATAATGCTGCTGAGCAATCATCCCACAACATGTGAACTTGAACATTTCTGTTAGAAATAAGCTTGACTCAGCCAATATATCAAGCAGGCATTCAGTTTATTAATTAATATGGCAAAGTATGAGCAAAAACAGCACTGGGTACAGTGGTGGGGGTTTCCCCTCCAACTGCACACTGACTGCTGGGCTTGCTGGGATTTATTGATCATATTCATGCATATTCATAAGCTTTCTCAACGGTTTCTATTCCTAATTTTTACGTCACATTCTGTACTTCAGGATCGTAAATCTATGATGGTGATGTTTGGTTCCTTTCCAATTTCTATACTCTATTGTGATCTGTTCTAGGTTTCAATATCCTAGGATGTACATCCCAGGATGTGTATCCCAGATGGTGGGGTCCAGCTTCTATTTTCTAGGACTATTAATCCATGATAGTGATGTCCAGCTCCCCTTTATGAAGTCACTAATCAGTGACATTGATGTCCATCTTCTTTTTTTTAGGATGTTTTCTCAGTTTCATTAGGAGCTTGGGATAGATTCACTTCCCTCTTTTGTTTAAATCCTTTATACATTCTAAAGCTACAGTTTAAAAATCCTTAATACAAAGCAACATTCTAAAGCTATAATTCAAAGGTTCTTATACATTCTAAAGCTACAGTTTAAGACTTATAATAGTTAACTGCAAGTAAAAGATTGGTTCAAAGGCCTTCTTCCATGCTTTGCTTTCTTTGGTTGTTTATTAGAACTCATCTTTATGACTGTCCCATGGCCGTGTTCCACACATTTTAGAATTACAATTACACAGGTTACTTTTATTTACCTGACACGAAACACAACTTTGTATTTCACAATTTCTTGTTCTCTTGGTTTTTTGAGATTTTCTAAGCCTTCTGATGTTTACATTCTTGTAATGGAGTTTCTTACACACTTTTATGTAAATAATGATTGTTTACATTCTTCTCTGTAGGAGGAGAATTTTGATGGACTGTTAGTCTAACCAGTGTGGTTGGAAAGGTGACAATGTCATCCTCCAATCCACTGTCACTTCTGGAATTCTATAAATGTTGAAGTCTGGAAAATAAAGTGGTTTTTTCCTGTTCCTGTTCGGATGCTGGAACATCGTGTGTGAGTTGTGTTATTCTTGTGTCACAATTTCTGTCAAGGAAACCTTACAATTTTCAAGAGCTTAGGTTTAGGAAGCTGAGATCAAGCCAATTAGACATTGGCTGCCCCACCAATTAGTCAGTTCTCCTAATGAGGAGAACTCAGTGAAACAGCTTTCTTGGCAGCTTGTTTATAAAGCAAAGCAAAAAATCCAGTTACCCTGGTTATTCCCTCTTTGTAGTACTACTTCTGCTGCTGCTTGGAGAGCTGTCAGAAACCTGCTCTACATTACTGCTCTCTATCAGCCTCCAGAACCACCACTGAGGGGCTGAGGCAAAGTGGAACAGAATCAACGACTGGGACTTCACACACTAACCATCAAGTGAGTTTCAGGTGAGATATTGTGATTTCCTTGTTGCTGCATGCACCCTCCTACCCTGTTCTTCTCTGCACCTACACATTCAATACTTGTTACTCCAGTGAGTTACACTTACACGTTCAATACTTCCAAAATGGAAAACCTCTGGATAACTAAAGCTGTATTGCTGTGAAGACAAGATTCCCTTTCCATGGAGATGAGATTACTGGCTCTGATTTAGTTAAGTCAACCTGGATTCATGCTGGTAGATTAGTGTAAATGAGCCCTAGCAGAACCAGAGGTCTAGAATGAATTTGCAGAGATTATTTAGTCCACTGGCCTGGCTAGGGGAGGACATGCATAGGCCATTCTTGACCTAGGGGGGGTTCTAGCTTAATTTGGAGGAGTCACAGACCTCTCCAAGGAAATCTGCTCCAGTCCTTCACATTCCCTTAGTATCAGATTAGTTACTAAAAATAAAGTGCCCTGACTTTCCCTGGAAGCAATTTAGCCCAAAGATTCTTGTCTTAACTGCCAGGGTCAGGAATATCAAATTATTGCCTTTTTCCTTCGCAGCAGCTGACTGTTTTGGGGAGAAATACAGTCTTCCTCTCCTGAGGATGAAACCCCCTCCACCTTCCCTAGCAAATCAAGCCTTTTGGACCTTGGATCAAGGTTCTTTTTAGACCTTTGGACCTTCCTGCCTTCCTTTTCATATTCAGCCTAGTCCAGCTCAACCTGGAAGTATGCTAGGCAAAAGCAAATGCTCCTGTTTGCTGGATTATTGCACCTGCCACAGGGGGAGCAGTCCTGCTCACACTTAATGTGCCTCTTCTGTAACAGCATGCTGGTTATTGATGATCAGCTTGTGAGCCATCAAAACCTATCATCCTCATTGATAAGTCAACTACACATGTAGCTGTTGGTCCCAATCCTGTCAGAACTATAGAATAACCTATATGAAGAGTTTATTGCAATACCTAAATCTGTATCAGCAGTGGGACAAAGCACTGTCCCAGCTGCATGGCAAGCTGATTTTGGTGGGGTTTTTACCACCTCCCCACTTGCAAGCATCACACTGAATTCTAACCCTGCCCAGTGTGCTCACAGCCTTTCCAAAGTGTTGCCAGCTGCAAGTTTAAATTGCATGCTCTCTCTTGCCTCAGCCATTCCACAGGTGTAAACAAAAGACAGATGCAAAACAAAACCCCCTAAAATACATCCCTATCAATTTTTCAACCAGTTTTGCATCCAGATATTTTCAGCCATGTCATCATTATAGAGGCACATGGGAAGTAGCTTCCGAACTCAAAACTTTGAGTCTCGTGTCTCAAAAAAAACCTTATGCTGCCTGTTACTCATCCCCTCAATTTCTTCTAGATGCTCTCCAACAGTTTGGTTATTTGTTCCAGTGCTTTTCCAGGAACCAAAGCTAAGCTGACAGGTCTATAATTCTAAATCTGCTTGTTAGCACCACTTTTGGACCTACAGCTCAAACTTGCACTACTGGGCTTTGCTCCAACAGACCATTTTAGCACATATTTAATTAAGAGGGAGAGACATCTGTGGCTGTAAAGGGGTTGAGTCACATGCTTATTGCTACACATGTGCTTGGATGTTTTTTCTAGTTCCTAAGAATAGATACATATAAAAAAATCCAAACAAACAAAACCCAACACACCAAACCCAAGCAAAATGGAGATGTATTTTCATATAATCCTTATGACTTAAAGAATAGAAATAGCAACAGATACTAAACATTGACTTTTCACTCATCCTAGGAGATCATTCTCCAATGCCCTGTGATCATCTCCACTACGATTTCTTTTACTACTGTGCTGCTTCACTCTCTTGTTTTGTTAGATCTCTCTCAAATCTCCCATAATACTTCCTACATTATGCCTCCAGCACATTCTTCAGCCTTATTAGTCCTTCCTTTTAGGGAGATAATGAATTGATTAGATGTCACTTAGTCTGTCATGAACTGCTATTGACACCTCTTGCAGCAGCTTTCTGTGCATTCCAAGGGTGTTTTATGCTTCTGAAAGACAGCACTGACAGCTCTGGAGAGCAAGACTCAAGATCTCAGTCCCAGGCCAGCTCAAACCCACAGAGCTATTACATCTCCTGACTTCAGCATCACCTGTAGCAATATCCCAGAAGGGAACAGCACACAATGGTGGAGCTCACCCAGATGCCTCTACTGCTCCTCATTATCCCCTCCAAGTTTAGGAAACCTGTCCTAATCCCTACCTGAGGCAGTCTGCTTAAATACAACCCTGGCTCTGATGCTGCTGCTTAGCAAATGAACCACTTCCAGCTGGGGAGTGGGCTGGACTCTCCCCACTGGTAATCCCTCAGCTCTGCCAGTGCAGTGGATAATTGTCACTGGAACAGAGTCACCTGTTCATCAGGTGACTGGATCACCAGGTGCTCAGCCCCAGCCCCTGACTCCCACCAGGTCTGCTCTGCTGGGTTTTCCCTGTTTCTGCTGCTGCTTGTTCCTGGCTTCCAAGCCCAGGATGGATGTGGTCAGTCAGGTTTTCTTCCACACCTCTTCTATCTAATTTCTTCATTCTATCCACATGAATCATTTCCCCAGATCAGCAAAGAGACCTCAAACACACTGCTTATTCCAGACTAAATCTATCTTATGCATACAGAATTGAGGAGGAATTCCAGCTACCAGAGCTCTTTTGCAAGCTAATTATTCTTCAAAGAAGTTTTAGGCAGTCCCAGGGAGCATCTAACTATTGATTTTCTACTCTGTATAATTTCCCTGAAAAATGTAATCATTCTCCTCCTGTCTCACACTGTCACTTGTCTCTCAGAACAACCTGGGAACAATAAAATAGTGAGATAGAGGGCACCAAGAAGGGCACCATCAAAAAAATATATCTCCGTACAAGCAGAGTCTGTAGAAGCAAATCCAAGAAATGTCTGTAGACCTTGTTTAATATTCATCAGCCAAATGCAACTGTTATGAAAATTCAGGCTAGAAGGAAATCAAATGGAGACAGCACTCTCAGTATGCTGCCATTTCAGAGTTTCTCATTTCTGGATTTCTAGCATAAATGTACCACAGAGAGAAATGTTATTGAATACATTGGTCGCTTGCAAATGGCTACATTTTAATAGAAATTCACTGATGGGGGGGAAAAAAAAAAAAGAGAGAGAAAAGAATTTGGCAATCAGAGACTCCAAGGAATTGGCCTAGTATAAAATCTATTCCTAACACACAATTTTATGGAACAACAAAATAAAAATGGAATTGAGACCAGCACATTTAAAAAACCCTGTTGTGAAATATTAAGCTGGGTTTTTCCCTCCATGTCCTTGCACAAGAAAGCCCTTGACACATGATGAACTTAATGAACATTAAAAATGTCTTTTGGCTTCAGAAATGTAGCACCTTTAAATATACCTGTAATCAGAATATTTAAGCAGATACTGAGTTCTCTGCTGCTGCTTTTTTCCTGTGTGTTTGCTATGAGCTCCAGCCTACTAAAGACACCATGGAATCATCCCTTGGCACTACCCAGTGAACTGCCTGCTGAGGGACAGGCAGGCTCTGGAGGGGCCAGAACCACCTTTATCACAATCAGACAACAGAGGCAGGAAGATAAGGGCTTGTGAGGAGGGAACAGGGAGAACAGGGCAGAGCAGTACTGCTTTGCCCTTGTCAGTGCTGTCAAAACTCTGTGATGCAACATTAAGCCACTCCCTGAGTGTTTTAATCAGGACACAGCTGCACAAGGCCAGCTCCATGAGCTGCCTTTGGGTCTCTGCTGACCTTTGCCAGGGATTTACTCTTCCCTCCTGGTATGGCCACGACAGGGTAAAGAACTGATTTTGATTTCTTCCATGGCTGGGATTAAAACCTTGCAGGACCTGGGACCCATGTTGGCTCTGAGGCTGTGCTGTCCAAACTCAAGCCTGGTTTAATCAGGTTTAGCCACCCCCTTTCCTCTAGAAGTCAAATCACAATTCAGGAGGGGAAATGAAATGCTTTGGAAAGTAGAACACACAGTTACCATTTGTGATAGGTTTTTTTACTCATTTTTTTTCAGAGATTTTCAAGTCTTTCCTGTTTCCCTAGGGAAAAGAAATTCTTATCAGAAGCTATTTAATGACAGAAAAGGAAAATCTATTATCAATTTAAAGGAAAAAAAAAAAAAACCCTCCAGCTGAGCAAATTTAGGTAAACTGTGTCCTGCTGCTGCCAGGCTGAGAAGTTTGTGCTCAGAACACAGCTCCTTTCGAATGCCAGCACTCAGCTATGCACCCTGGCATTCATTATTTACCAGCCCCCATGTGACACAGGGCTTTCAGAAACAGGATATTCTCTAGCAACCCAGAGAAGAACTCCACCTTCAAATGTTCCCAGTGCTTCGGGGATGGCTTTGATTCTCAGTGGTCTGAAACACCACTGGGGCCATCCCTGTCCACTGCCAGAGCAACACCAGTGGGTTCTGCTCCAAAGGAAGCTGCTCTGAGGTGGAAACACCATCACAGAACAGGGCTGCTCTGTGGCACATTGTCTGAATCTGAGTCAATTCCTGTTCCCTGATTGTCTGGCACCCTTGGAAATCTGCCAAAATTAAAAAGGAAGTGCAACACCATCAGAGGAAGGGAATGGCCAAAACCCACATGCAAATTTTATCATTAAAACCTTAAATCCAAAGTTCCAAATATAGAGGCTTAAAGTTGTCCTTTGAGCCCCCTGTGAGGAGCATTAAAAATGACCCAGTTTTAGAGTGCTGTCAGGAGGCCTCGAACACTCCCTGTGCTGCTCCAAAGCATCTCCCTTGCATTTGGGGCTCCTTTCAAAAAGTGGGCATTTGCACGATGGCAAGAAGTACCCTGGCAAAATCCCTTTAGGATTTAAAATACATCTATTTTCACTTTCCCAGCATTAACAAGAGCACTGTCTTCTACACCTTCAGGCATCTGCATGCCAAGAAATGAGGGCAAGATGCACAGATGCTGTAAGCCAAAGGTGAAGACAAGCTGGGAAGAAGCCAAGCTTCACCCAGGAGCAAAGTGACATTTCAGAACATTATGCTTGGGAAGGTGCCAGTCCAAATGATCTGCACACTGCCTGGGCTGGAAAAGTGAGCCCCCTTATTTCTGCAGTGGTGCAGTTGCCATTTCTTACCAGTGAGGCAAATGTTAGGGGAGGCAAGAATCCCAAGTCAGGGAAACTACTCAGCTCAGGTGTATAGGAAAACACCAGCTGCCAAAAAAAGGGTCCTGTATGTTCTCATAAAAGTAGGACTGTATGAGGAGGCACTAAACAGTAACATTGCCATCCTGCTATCCTCACAGAGCTGGCCTTGCCAGCCATGTACTCCCCCTCTGAACCCAGAACCTGGCTGCCTGTGCTGTCCCAGTGCAGGGACAAGGAGGCAACCCCATGCAGCTCTTCAGAGATGTCAGGCTGGACAGTGCTTCTGGCAGCTGGAGGTGGAACTGTGTCAGAAAAGCCAAGCCTTCTTTTCTGTGGGCTTTCCAGGAAGAAACCAGACCTATTGATTAATTTCTTCTGCATAATCTAAGTGAGGTTTGGGATCAGATGCAGGTGGGTGAGTGGTAGCTGCTGTCTCGAGTCACTCTCTGTGGGTCTCAAATTGCATCAGTGAGCTTAGCAGCACATTTCAGTTTCTCTGTTTCTTCTATCCAAAGCCTCTCCGCTGTCAACGATACAGCTCCTCTTGCACCCCTCCCACTCTAAAATGGAGTTGGCTTTTGACTTATTTTTAAAAGTTCTATTTGACTTATATTTTTAAAAATGCAAACCTCCACGTATTTCCATCCTTTGGGCTTTTACTTTTCTTTTTGAAGGGGCATTGGGGTCTGCAGGTATTATTCTTGTCCTGCACACAGGACAACTCAGGCTTGTAAATAGGGAAACCAGGCTACTCTGTCACATTCATCTCTGATTTGATTTGTTCCCTTAGGCCACTTCTCCTACACTTCCTTACCCATCCTTGTGCCCTCACTACCAGCTGATACACTGCTAAGGAAAGGCAAATGATACTCTACCAAATTGCAGAGTAATTTCCAATAGAAATTGGTGTCTTGGCTCCTCCAGCCCAGACCAACTGGCAAATGATGTGCCACCTTTTGGGCTGTCCTTGAACAGCTACATGCAAGGGCAACAGGGATGTCAACCACCCAGTCTCTGATTTATACCCTTAGCTAGAGAGACATGGCAGTAAAATCATCCACACCTTCCCCTGTGCCAGCATTTTGCAGGATAACAGACCTGGGTGCTTTTCCAGCAGACTCCTGGCTGTGCTGGTTGTCACCTCGAAGCACAACCTGCCCTTCACATGAATGTCACTTTACTCTAGAAACATGCAGCAATCTGGGGTTATTCAGCAGCTGTATCAGCACGGGCTCTGTCCAGGATGAACAAACACAAGCCCTTCTGAGGCCTGTAAGCTGATGGCACCACGGAGCAGGGAAGAGAGATGCTGCCTTATGCTAAGAGAAAGAGCAGCACCCTCCTGTGCTCATGTATATTTACTGCACTGCAAACTCAGAGCTCTTTTGCTGCTCAGCAGCCCGAACTATTTTTTGGCCATCAGCCTCCTGAGTCTCTTTCACTGCATCCCCCTCCAGACTGTGTTTGCAGGGATGGAACTTTCCCGCTATTTCTCTAAATCATCCCAGCCTGCCTGGCTTCTCCGTGCTGCTTCCTGCTTGTCTGTGTCTCAGCTGCTTCCTGCCCGTGGGATCCTGCGGTGTAGGCGAGGCTGCCACATTATCCGAACTCCTAAACCTGGTGCAGCGGGTGCTGCAGCCCGGGGCTGCAGAGCAGAGGCCGCTTCTGCCTGCGCAGGGGAGGGGGAAGGTGTTCAGGACAAACCTCTTCTCCTGCAGGTTTCTCCCGCACAGGCTGCCACCTCGTGGGCATCGAGTGGCACAGGATTTTTCCTGGAAACGGTAACTCCCAAGTGCAAAGAACTCGGTATTGTCAATATTCTGCACTGATGATCCAAGGAAACCGCAACCCTTGGGGTTCCTGGCTTGGGAAAATTGTAGAAGTGCAGAGATGATGAAGTTGTTCAGCTTCTACCGTGGTTGGTGGGATAGATTTTCCATAAAAACAAGAGCTCTAACAGGCAAATCTATAGGTGCCACGGTGGAATGTTAGTCAGAACCAGCAAGTTTGGCACACTTTGTACTCAAAAGCTACACCCCTGCTGGCTATGTCACTTGTAGGAGCTCTTTGTATGAGTCAGATTTCACATTTCTATCTCTTGCATGGCAAGAATCTGCAGTCAAATCAATGCAAATATGTCCTCTGCTTTTTCAGGCACTTCCTTTATAGCATTTATCTAAATTACCAAAAGCTAATTCTGGGCAGATCTGGAGTAGATCTGTGTAAACTTCTTTTAAAATCTGATAATTCTTACACTGGATCAGTTTATCATCATTGATTTGATTTTGTATCTATTCTGACACCTCTGGAATTTCCTAACAATCTGACAGTGAAGGGCTTTTCATCATCTGGGAAGAGCCCCTGTGTTCAAACACATGCTGTTTATCCAACAAAATTAACTTTTAACCAGAGATAAATCCTAATTTCATATTGTTGTGTCCCTTTTTCAGTAATCCTCAGGTTCGTTTACCTGATGAATCTGTATCTGCACTGTGTGCCTAAGGTGAAAATATGTGCTGGAGGAAACCACTTTGATTTCAGCACTTTCCAAATCTGGTCACCAGGAAAAAAAGGAGACTTGATCTGCCCTCATTCTTCTCCTCCATCTCCAAATGAAGTTCTCAGTTTGCTGTGCTGAGGTAATCCCTCCATGACAGAAGTGGGTATTAGTCTGTGTAGAGAAGCAGCCCAAGCATTTTTACTCCCTTGGGATCATTTTGCAGTAGCCTTTGGAAGTCAGAATCATCCCGCATTTGTCTTTCAAGTCAGAAATGAGACAGAATAGTGTTTAATTTTTTGTTTGTTTTTGGAATGTGTTATTTGGAAGCTAGAGGGTGTCTTTTCACTTTCCACGCTGCTCCTGCATAAGGATATTCCAGCTGAACCATCTGTCCCTGAGCCAGGGGTGTTCCAGTTGAAAAAGTATCAGTCACTTCAGGTTAGAGAAGATGGCGAATTTTCCTCAGAGAATTTTCTTTCCATCTCTCTCTCTTGCTTTTTTACTACTCCAGTACTGACAAAAAGGACTTAATCCTAGGGACTTACTAAAATAACTTCTGACAAATGGAAGACTTAATCTCTGGAATAGTCTGGACACCGTAGGCAGTGACAAGTATTTGAAAATGTTTCATGGATGGAGATATTCCTGCCTTGCCTTCTAAATAGAAGCCGTCTCCCTTTTTTTGACACACTGAGCAATACACGTGGCATCCTAAATCTGTTTTGTCAACTGAGTCCAGGCTTTTTAAAAATATGCAGCAAGATTTTAATACAGCTCATCACATTATACACAACCAGACATCCTGCTTAGTCCTCAAAGGCTCGATATTCCCTATGCACAGCCCACATGCTACTGCTCCTGTCCAATTCCATGGACTGACAGCCTCCCATGGGCTCCTTTCCTTTGACACCACGGCACAGCCTCCTCTGCCTGCATCCCAAAGTAGGACACACAGCTCGCCAGCTCTAAAAACTGCAAGCCTTTCTGTTCACACTGTCTTTGGCTGTTCAACTGCACCAAAACCCCATCTTTTGATTTTCTTCCTGGAAAGCAACTTTTCCCAGTCCTGAAATGCTTGCCTGCAGATGCAGATTCAATGTCATCTTTTTGGAATAGTTGCAGCAAGCAGCGTTACTTGTGTGTTAGCATTAGAAGTAGGAGCTTAATTTGCTGAAATTCCAGATGGGCTGGTCAAGATGAATTTTATGGGGTTTTTTGGTCAGATAAGCATCATTTTCATCAGCATCAAAAGGTCCCAGCAGCCTGCTATGCTATTTACTGTACAATAGCAAGAGTAATGCTACATGGTCTGGGGGCTGAGCTGACAAGACACAATGGATGGCAAAGAGAAGTCACAATTCGTTGGGAATTGTGTGATACAGCCAGCTCCTACGGGTCTGAAATCCTGATCCTGCACCCTGAAAATCATGAAAGCTCCAATAGCATTAGAATGTTAAAAAGAGGGGTCTGTATTTATTGTTTGCTGGGTTATTTGCAACTTTCAGGAGGCACTCTGTCACATTCTCGGCATTTTTCTGAAGCTTTGACAAAGTGGTGCTCTGCACCACATGGGATTCATGTGAAACCAAGGATGGCTTTGCAGTTACCTCAAAGGACATCAGAGTTTCATCTTTGCTGTAGAATACAAAAATAACAATGACTTCCACACCATGCTGCAGAGTTGAGCCTGTAAGAAAGACATCAAAGATCTTACTGCTCCTACTCACTGCTGAGAGTGGGCACCACTGAGTGTGGCAGATGGCAAATGCTGAGAGAGTTCCAGTTTGCAATAAGGCTGCCAGGAGGGGTAGAGGGCTGAGAGAAGAGGAACAAGAGAATGGGGAAAATAAGCAGAGGTGAGTAGATATGAGAATAGGGAAAAATGTAAGAAGATGATTAAGAGCAGAGAAAAGCTACACTGCCCCCTCCCTTCCCTTGTAGCTTGATTTCTGCTGGAGCTATGCTGGACAAAGACCTGTTCATATTATTTAAATGCCCCATAGCAAGCTCTGCTACTCACAGCCACTGATCCTCTGCTCAGAAACGAGGTAAAAAGGAGATCTGTCTTCCCTGAAATCAAACTGGAAGTCCCAGGGTGCAGTAGAGGAACACAGCCCATCCCAGCTCTCCTTTATCCTGGTTCTTAACAGAAAATTGACAGTCCTTTAGAAAAGCAGTTCGTGTTTTGAGGGTAGAGACAACATGGAAACCCAACAACAAAAAAAGGTATTATGATGCCTTCCCAGAGCAACTTGTTATTTCACACTGTAAAATTTACAGTGACACAGAATAAAGCTTTAAGCTTTGAAGCAAAAGCTTCAGAGGTTGCTGTTGCCAAAAATGCTCTTAGGAAGAGTTGAAGGTCCCGGGGAAAACTCTGGGAGCAGAACTGTCCAGATCCCCATCAGTATCAGTATCTAAGGGTCTTCCATTTCCTCATCTACTTCCTCAGAATCCAAGCCTTTACTTAGACTTGTTACAGGTAAACCACAATTAACAGGAATTGCATAAGAGGTAGAACTGATTGAGATAAAAACTTCATTTAAAAAATTTTAAAAAGTCCTAAAGATGGGAAAGATTTCAGAAACTAGACAAAGCAGAGTCATAAATTCAAAGTACACACTCTCATGCAAGCATGTGTATGTATGTGCACACATATGTGTATATATTTGAGTTAGTTACAGAATACTATAAATGAGAGGAAAATCATTCCAAGAAATAAATAAATGTCACTGCAAATATGCTGCACTGGAGACCTAAGTGGCCTCATTTCCTGGACTAGGTAGTCATGAAGTTGTTTTTAAGTGTGAAGGACGCAGTTGTAATCCATAACTTTCAGCCTAAATGACTGCATTGCTCTGACAACATACTGCTCCTGTTCTCAGCTGGAAGTGTGTTACATTTGTGTATCACCTTTTTAACACGGTTTTTTTTTTTTTTTTTGGAACAGAGACAGCATAAAATTCAGAGGTTAGTGTTCTATTGCTGCCTGTGATCCTTTTGTTATTAACAGGACACAAAAGCTGAAAGAGGAGAGACTGGCAGACGTGGATGAGAGGTGGGTAGGAGTTATGGAGGAGGAGAATTTGGAATCACTCCCTGTCTTTTTATGCCAGAGGGAACCAGACAGGGAAGCTGGCTGGAGGACAGGCTGTTACCAGCTCTCGTGATTTTGAGGGTTGAATAATTATTTTGTTAATATAAAGACAAAACTTTGTGACTCATGTAGTCGCAGAAGACTGAGTGATCTTTTGAAGGCTAAAAAGGGGCAGCATCTCCCAGTGTGATGGAACATTATCAAATAAATCCTACTGAGGACAAGTATCTGGGTATCTTCTTTGGGGTTCACCATTCCATGTCCTACTTTGTCTCCCAGCAGCAAAGCTTTCCCAAGCCACTTGGGGCTTTGAATCCTATTATGCAATGCCTATGGAGAGCTGAGCAGTGCAGAAGAGAGGGAGAGTACTGAACAATTTAAAGCTGAAATAAACCTAGGCAGAGTTGCAGCCAATGAGAGTGAAAACACAGGAATGCCTTGGACCCTGGAAAAGTAAATTAAACAATAATTATTCCCTTTCTCCTTTGGCTGTCATTAAAAACTCTGTCAGTGCAAAGGTATCCCCAAGTAAACACAAAACACAGCTGACTGTAGGGACCACACAATTTCTGGAGACCCCTGGACAGCAGGGCAACAGCAGTACAGCAACCCATCTGCCACAACCAGATACAGGTTGGTCACTAAATATAAACAGGGCTGACTGGAGAGCCACAGGGATGCAGTTTAAACAAATATTTGGAACTTTCTCTGTGTGTGTTCCTGCTGTGTGATCCTCTGTTGCTGGGTATATGTCAATGAATGACTGCCCCCTTTGTATTTTTCACAAGCCAACTTTAAATCACAATTAATAAAGGCATCTGGTTCTTTCAGTCATTTCATTTTACTCAGAGGAGGCAGATATGACATAGTATCACTTTCAATAGCTGCCTGGAGAGTTGCTCAGATAAAAGAAAGGACAAAGAAAACACTGCCTAATCACATTTCTCCTGTAATCGTAGCTCTCGGGGATCTTTTTTTCAGCAATGTATAATTGTCACTTTAGCCTACAAGAAACAGACATTTTCCTTCACCATGGGCTAATGTAGGCACCCTTGAGATAACAACAGTCATAGACCAGAGTCATAAAAAAACCCACATCAATTTAATACTGCCACGTAATATATAACATAAGATACAGCAACTATAACATAATAATACAGCTGCTTTAGAAATCCCCACCTCACCGATCTAGAAACACTCATGGCTGCTTTCATTTGTGCCCTGCGGCCAGTCTGTAGTGGCGGGACGGTGTAAACTCAGCCGAGCAGGGAAGCTGAACAGTCCATACCGCTGCATCTCGGCATAACCCAGCTCCCTTTCGCCGGCGCAGCTCCAGCTGACCACGGCATGATTCTTCCAGCGTGTGCTTTCTTTTGGAAACTAGAAGCGGGGCGACACCCCGCTGGGGAGGAACCCCTCCCAAGCCCCGGCTTCCAGCGGCACGCCGGCTCGGCGGGGCCGGCGGGGCGCGGTGCCGGGCG
>VZRH01006089.1:143704-163335 GCA_013397555.1 Urocynchramus pylzowi
GGGAGCTGCCTGAGAGGGTCAGCCGGCTGTCACAGCGTGAGGGTAGCGAGCACCGTCACCGATGGGCTAGGTGCACTCACCGCTGTTGGTAAGGGCGGCAGGATTTTATCAAAAATCCCTTGGTGCGTACACGGACTGGGGCCTGTCCGAAGGTGCCGGCAGTGCAAAGCGGGTGCGCTGCTCAGTGCCCACCGGGGAGCTTCACCTTTCCACCGGGAGAGGAACTCCTGGAGTGGGGCGTCCCTGGAGCCCCTCCGCAGGTATGCGATAGAAGAAACGGCAGGGAAAGCACAGAACAACTGTGCAGGCATCGGAGGGATGGGACTGTGATGCGTTTCTGGGCATGTCTTGGGAAAGAAGAAATAGATACAAAAAATGCAGCGAGGGCAGCTGCCGCGCCATACTAAAGCAGCTGCTTCTTGGAACCACTTGAGGATTGTCAAGCTAGTCCCTGGAGAGGTTACTGAAAGGGAAACATATCAATTATTCACCCTGCAGGGAGCGTGCACCCGGGGGAATGGATAGACTTGGCTCCAGAATAATTGCAGACAACCTAAATCCTGGGTTATCCCTTCAGCACACATGACACAGCACAGGTGATGGGGCCACAGTTACCTCCTTTTCCACTGGGACTGAAGGGTGAGAATTACCCAGTGTAATTCTGGGTAATTGGTGCAGAGCAGATTTCCTCAGGCTCAGAAGTGAGATTCCCTCCAAAACACAGACAAACACTTCCTGCTCATACAGGGAATAGAAGTGGAGAATGGGGCACGCAGAGAGATAAGGAAAGGCAAGGCCTCTGCCTGCAAGGCTCACTAGCTCATTGGGAAGGGGATGGAATGAGAAGTGAAGGAAGAAAAAGCCTAGACATTGCCCATTAAGCACATGTATTTATGGATGATCTTGACCTTATCTTATTAAGAGGCAGAGCCTTCCCCTCTCAGGACTTTCCTCAACCTACAGATAAACACAAATGTCTCCCAAAAGCCCTTAAAGGCTCCCTGGGGACCAGATCACTTGGAACTCTGGGTTTCACGTAATTTATCCCGCACTTCTGACAGCTTTTGCTGTCCTGCAGTGGTTGTGCTCGTGCTGCCATGTACACCCTGGAGTCCAGAGTCAGCACTAACTCGTGGGTTGTTAACTAACTTGCTGCTAACAGACTGTGCATGTGCCTTCAGAGCAATTCCAGGCCCGTGCAGGCTCTCAGCACGGCTGCTGTGGGATGCAGCAGGCACACAGCGTGTGCACAGTGCTGTTCCTGGGCTGCCACTCGGGCCCTCACACCAGCCACACCAGGCTGGGCAAGCATACACATTTTATGAAACCTTTTTCCATGGCTGGGCAGCTCAGCTGCTGAGGAATTTTGAAGGTATTCTGCAAAGGCAGCAAAGAAAAAAAAAAATGTATAGATCCAGGCAGCACATAGACCACATGGGGAAACTCACATTTATCAAGTATTCTTCCTTTCATTTAATAAGAAGAAGCAAAGGAGTTATTTTAATGTCTGCTGTTAATGGACTAAGACTATAATTCATCTTCATTGTGCCCCTCTATTTCTAAAATAGAGGGGCACAAATATTTTAATCTCAATTGTAAGGAAACTGTGGCAATACTCATGCAGACTATAAGCAAAAGACTTCAGTAGGAGTGGTCTTTCTTGGCACCTCTGAAAATAGGTATGTTGTTTTCTTTGGTATTTTACCTTTATAGAAACAGTTTCAGTTTCGTGATTAAACAGGAGGTTAGCTCTCATATTAACCAATTTATTTGTTAAATATAGGAATTGTAATTTTTTTATATTTGGGTCAAAGATTGTGCTTAATTAAATTATTTTTCATTAGGAAAGATAATTCTGAACCATTTGTAATTGCATTTATGTTCTGAAATAACCTAGAAGGTAAGAAAAGCATGTGACTACACAGAACACATTACCTGCTACCCAAAGCATGTGCCTCAGTGTCCCACCAGTTAAACAACCCTCAGTGGTGAAACCTTAGGACATTTTCCCTGGTGGATCACGGACAGCCACATCCAGGGCCTACAGCAGAGTCCTGACCAAAGTGGAAATCAAATGCAGCTCAGACATTTGTAATGAGGAGAGCAAAGAGTGGGTGGTGAGTCCAGTAGACTGTTGGAAATAAGCATTGGACAGATAAAAAGTCTGCTTTTGGTTTTTGCACAAATTGTTCAAACTGATATAGGAATCCAGTGGATTGTGCTGAAGGTTACAGTAGATCATGCATTACGTTGTTTAAAACCTGTGAAAACATCCACCTTTTATGTAGCTGCTGGCAGTTCTGTATTTCTTAGTTCTGTTAGCTTCTAAGTACTGTGGGACAGCTTTCTCTGTTTTTCCTTCCTCCTCCCTCAGAACAGGAGAATTCTGTTCAGCAATTCCCCACAGAAACTGGGAAGAGGAACCTGTCCCTGAGAACCACTAGGTATTGCTTAGGGATTGTTCTCTCCTTTTTTGCCATTTTAACTACAATCAGTTTCACACAGATATGAAAGATTTTAAGTACATCATATTGGTGCTGGACTTCTAAATTGTGATCACCAAAACATTCCTGTATCATTCCAGAAATAGTCACTTCAATCATCCCAGGCCTAATGGTAAGTGTCAAAGGCCAGGGATTCTGAGTGAAACCTCAGAAGCTGGACCAAAATGAAGAGAAAGCAGTTAAATGATGATTGGTTTTTGCATGCCTGTGTTTAAGTAGTTCAGAATAAATCCTGGTAAAGATTAAATATTCTTTATGATTACAGTATCATCCTTTCCACAGACTGTGCATCCCAAACAAGTAGGGCTTTTTGGCAGATACGCTGTCTTTTAAATCACCTTAATCTGCCTTTTTCCTGGGCCCAGGATAAGTAGACTTACAAAAGACTAAAAGAGACTTTCTAATTTAAGTAGGCTATTCAGTATAAACTGTACACAAAAATGTGTAAAATACCAGAATAAAATCAGAGTATCAGGAATAAAATACAGTTCTCCCTACACCTTCTAGTTATGCTGTAATCATAACTAGCCCAAGCTCCTCATTATCTTCTCTCTCTCTGTTATACAAGAGTAGAAATCCAAAGCCAATAAGAAATAGACCAGGACTTCAGAGCATGGTGATTTACAATTCTATTAGGCTCTACAGCAAACCGCAGAATTTTTCTGATTTTCTTCTCTTTCAAATCAGAATTTCTCTTCCTTTTCTTGCCTGCTATGAGTGGGTGACATTAGCTAGCTGGAATGGAGGGATATTAGTTTTAGTCCCACTTCCTACTCAAAGGTTATTAAGTACTCTCTTACACTTAATTATGATTTTGTATTCATGGAATTCACACACGGTACAATATTTTAGGCCAGACTCCCTATAGAAATAGATTATCCTTACAGTGAAGAGAATTTCAGCAGAATATCCCAAGCAAAGGATGGTGACTCATGAATGGATGTAAATATAACTCAGGAATCTCATCTGGCCTGCTACCCCCCTGCACTGCTTAGTTTTATTTAGTATTGGCCTGGAATCTCTCAGGGGAGAGCCTGTCATTTTCATTCGGGCTCAGGCTTAGAGGAGAAACTCCAAAGATCAGAGATCCCAAGAATACCTGTTGGAATTTACAGTGTGTGGTAGAATTTGGGTATTATCTGAGTATTGGCACCAACACAGAAACAACCTGATTTTCAAAAGGTTTTGCAAACCTGCAGCTGGAGTAACTTTAATAGGAAGAGGACTTTTAAAAGAGTTTCTGAAAAATATATCAGATATCTTTTGGGCTAAATGAGGACTTTGGATATGTGCCTTTTGGTCACCATGCTGTGAAGTAGAAACTATTGGGGAGCTTTTGTGAGAACTACTGTTCTCCAGAAAGCCTCACTAATCTTAAATTTGGTTTCCTAATGTGATTCTTAGATCCTTGGCTGTGTCTTTTAATCTTTGTTGTCAGGATCCATTTTCCCAATACAGAGATCAGTGAAAATCTCTGTGCCATCCAGTCCTGCTTTCCAGTTTATTTTTTCCCTGCCTGCTGCAGCAAAGTCTCACACCTTTCTTCATGAACTGTGTTTGGACTGAGTTCTGTTTTGACAGTCTAACACACCAAACATCACCTGCTTTTTCCAAATATGGCTCTGCATGGACACTGAGGAAATGCAGCGTCACTCTCCTTCAGCTGTTTAATTCTTGTGCCTTGTCCTTCAGGATTTCCATCTGCATTTTTCAGGCTACCTGAGCTGAATTTGGCTAAGCAAATTTACAATATATTTTGAATGCACATTTGTAACACTAATTTTTGCTACAAACATTTCAGGAAAGAAAGACCACAGCAGATTCAAGTACTCTGAATACAGAGCTGGGCAAGTTGTTTCTTAGGAAGCAGGAAATAGAAAATAGCATAAGGGAATAATTAGCTGTTTGCTACTTGGGTGAAATTTTGTGAATAGATTCAACTAAACAAAGTGGCAGGAAACAGTCTGGGAAATACCAGAACATTTCCCATTTGGGAATGCCAAAATGTTCTAAGAAACAATATGTTTTGCTTGAGGGCAAGCTAAGTTTTGAGCTGACCGGGTGCAGAGTGTCTTTTTGTGTTTAACTTAAGAATTAAACACAAATCTGTTTCAGTTTAACTCAGGCCAGTTTTTCTCCTCATGGATTTTGATTTGGCCACTACACAGAAGGAAGGAGCCATTATTTTGTTAGCTCCCAGAAACACAAAACTCACACGCTGGCCTCACCAGCAGCCACCCGGAGGCTTTGAAGCACATGAGGCAAATAGCTTGAGAGAAAACTTAAGCCTTGCAAGCTAAATTCTGAATTTCACAGTTTAGAGAAAGAGGAAGAAAATCAATTGTCTAAAGATTAATGGCTGTGTTTCTGAAGGCCTGATGAAATCAGGGGTATGTGGAGCAAGTGTTCTTGCTGTGCTGCACAGGGTGCAGTGGCAGAAGCAAAATGACTTTTTTAATTAGAAAGGTAAAGCTGAAAATATCAGGAAGCAGCTTTTGCAATGATGTTGGGCTTTAGTTTGGATTGTGTTCGAGTTAGGTTATATAAAAATGACCCTGAGTGCAGAAACCTCCAGCTTTGAGCAGAAACAGATGGGGTGTGCAGTCACTCAGCCCATCTGCAGAGCAGATCATGTGCAAGTACAAAAATATTGATAATTAGCTTCTACAGAGGGCTCTCTAAGCCATTGATCTGGAAGCATTTTATGGGGAGGTAAGTCCCATGGGGCTGGGTTCCATTTTAAGATGGAGAAATAAAGCCAGAGAATGATGGAAAGACATGGAAAAAGAGAGCAGTGGCGGGGGGAAGAAGGAAGTCTAGGATGCCCAATTCCATGGCCAATTTTTAAGTCCATTTCCTCTCCTCTGTCTGCTAACATTTGGGGCCATGGAAAAGTGAGTCCAGAGGAAACTGCTGCATTACTAGGACAGCAATCTGTAACTAAAGTTGTAAGAGGGGTCCAGTGTCAAGGATTGCTGGCTGACAAGCTGCTGAATAGTGATTGATTCTCTTTGGAGAATAGAGTTATCCAAGTTCTGTGTGGTAAATTCCTAATTTTTAATGTGTTTTGCCCTGCAAATGAGACATTCACAAAAATAAATGTTTCTTTCTCTGTTTAAAGACCAGTTTCATTAAGTAATACAAGCAGTGTACGTGTATGTTAGAAAAGCTTACAGAGATCTGCTTTACAAACTAATTCCAAAAATGTTTTGTTTCATCTCTAACTACTGTTCTGAATGAAATCTGATATTGGCACTTCGTGGCGGGGCTCTGGAAGGACCCATGAGAAATGAAATTATTGCAGTAGTTTCGTTAGAAGAGATCAGAAAGGAAAGGATTCAGCCCAAAGGTTTCTGCAGTGCCTTGACTAAGGTGATCAAAAGTCCCCTGAGGATAACTCTGCTGCCACAGGTACAGGAGGCTACAGCTGGGTCAGCATCACCCCTGCCCCAAACTCATGTGTCCAGAGGAAGAGAGGCACTAAAACCTGCTCTGCTTCCCCAGAAATCCAGGCTTGGAGGTCCTGTAGAAGGCATGACAAAACAATTATTTCCCTTGGACACCTAGAAGAATTCCTTAAAAGAAATGCATGAGCAAAATTGTCAAGGCTGGCAGAAGTAAGCTGCAAATTGAGCTGTTTCAGTGCCAGTCAGGCTGCCCTGGTACTCCTGAGTTATGCTGCTGTCACCCTGGAGATGCTGTCAGTGAGCACTGAGGACAGGAACAGAGATGTTTCCAAAAGCTCTGTGTCACTCCCTGCTTTGCTGGCCATCCACAGTTAGGAGCTGTGCAGGCAGGCACAAGGCAGCACGGCTTGATCAGCACTTGGGCAGCTGTGAGCTGCAGCCTGCGAGTGCTCCCTGCTCCAACACAGCATTCCACAGCTGAGCTCGTTAGCACTGTTAGTGCTGGGCTCACAGGAGAGCTGCTGTGCCTTTGGGCTGAAGGGCTTCAGCTGCCTGTCACTGAGCTCAGGCACAACAAGCGTCACTGCCAATACCTTTCTGCTTGTGGACACTGACATCTTTCTCCTTAGCACCAAAACCTGTCATTACATGGGCAAAAAAGTTGTTCAAAAGTACAAAAGTTTAAAAATACTGTAGCTGCTGACCCTGCTTGATTACTTAACCCAATATTGCAGCCATGTACCTGATTATGGCTGATTTCAGAAGAAATCAGAGCTCAAGTCTTGGAAAAAGATGCAAGACTTAGGCTCTTAAATTAGTCAGGCACTTTGAAAATAGTACCCCTTAGCCTTTAGACCACTTAATATAATTTTCACAAAGCTGCTCATAGCACACAGTGGGATTAAAGTAATTAAAATATCATGGTACACCACACTGACAGTAAGATGTAGTCTCCCAGATCATGTTATTCATAAATATCTTAAGACAACTCTAGAGTGAACGATTATTAAATAGCACTGAGACTTACAGGACAGGTGTCCCTGGCCATGGGAGGAGGGGTAGCACTGGATGATCTTTAAGGGCTTTTCCAACCCAAACTATTCTATGTTTCCATTTAGCCCAGATTACGGTCACAATGGCATTCCTTCACCAAACAAAACATGCCTGCACTTTTAAGTGGAAAAGACAAAGATGTTACACAACTGAACAGTTTCTGTCAAGGGTCTGAACCAGTGGTGTTGCTTTGTTATCTAACAGTGGTTGCTTTGCAGTTAAAGGTGCTTGCTGAGTCATTTCTCTTCCATAGGTTTCTGGGGCCTTGTCAACAATGCAGGAATATCAACATTTGGTGAGACAGGGTGGCTGCCTATGGAGACATATGAAAAATTTGCAGATGTGAATATCCTTGGGAGCATCAGGACAACCCTGGAATTTCTTCCCCTTCTAAGAAAATACAAGGGTAATGCTAATCCACTGTTATTTAGAGTTGTAGAATAATTAGCTTACTATAATCAGGGCAGTGTAACATCTATAAAAGAGGCTTTAATTGTCTTTCATTGAACTGAAATGACAGCCTCCTTCTGTGTGGCCTGAAAGAGCAACTTGATCCTGAAAAGAGAGTGAAGCCATAAAAGGAAAAAACATCCTCAAAGATTTTGTCTTTGCAGTACATAGAAAAAAAAGTATTTATAAATAAGGATTTCTCTCAATGTTTGACTCAAAAAAGAGGAAGAATGTTTACCATAGATCATTAAGCCCAGACAAGCCTTCTTAAGCACTGACAATCAGAAAACACAAAGATCCATTAAATTGCCTAATTTTATTATTTAGGCTTTACAATTTTATTGTTTGGCAATTAGGAGAGGAGGAATGACCCTACAGAGGTGAACTAGAGACATCCAGCTTCCAGTTCCAGCTCTGTGGAACCTCTGTGACCTTGGGCAGGAAACTTCAAGTATGTAGAGGTGCATGGGTATCCAGTGGGATAAATGTATTTGCATGAACCTCCCTACACGTGGGCTTTATCCTTCTTTCTGAGAGGTGAATGTTTAATAGCCCTCTGCAGCATGGCAGCATGTCTTGGGTGCTTTGCAGTTTGTCCCCTATCTGTCTCCATCCGTGTTTGGGGAGGAAGATCCCCTCTTCCTTGTTTGTTCTGGCTAGGGTGAGGATTTGTGCTCTGTGTGCAGCATCAAGCACAGGAAAGGGTAGATTTCACCTGGAAACCCCAGGTGTCACTGCTACACAAACTGTCGGTAAGATAAAAGCATCCCTTATTTTGGGCTATTCTGCTTCTTTCTGCTTGGCTGCTTTTGGTAGATGATATTCTGACACAAGAAAGAAACCTTTAAATACTGCACATTGGATGGTTTTTTTTTTTTGCAGAAGAATGTGCTATTGTGTGTACCCAGTGAGTGTGTTATGTGGCCATTACACAGGGAGACATCTCTTTTCCCTGTCATGTCCTACTTACTGAAACTCTGTGATGCTGATCCACCAGAGGCATTTCTCTGACCCCATGAATTGCACAGGGTTACTTTGAAGCAAAAGGGACTATCAGTGCGTGCAATATTAAGCACATGCATAAACCTTTAGAAGGTTTGGGTCTGGGTGGCTGCACACACACCTGAGCTCAAAGGAACACTCTGTATCTCTCCCAGGGCTGTCAGTGTTTCCTTGATTAACTCCTGCACTCCATTTTCAAGTACCATCTGTGTAGGAGAGGAGGCCAAGGCACTCTAGGAAGAATCCCAGGAAGAATCCTAGATTTGCTGTCGCCTTCCTTGCAGGAACAACCAGGACAGCTAAAGCTTACGTGTTTGGGAGCAGCAAGTGACCTCTCCAAATGAAAATCTTAAATTACAGACATTGGAGCATTCTCCTGGGGAAGCTGAGTTTCAATTCCCTTAGGCTCTTTAAAGAGAAGTTCAATGAGGTGTCCCACATCCTGGGCGTGAGCCCCAGGCCACTCAGCTACTGGACAAAGGAGGCAGAGGTCATCCTCCCCATTGCTTACTGCCATGGATGTGCTCCTATTCCAAGAAACACTTCAAAATTATTAATACAATTATTAATACTTGTAAAGGGAGCTAATGCCCTCCAGCCTAGGACTTAAACATTCTACCCTGAGAGGAGCAACATTTCCCCATATCTTCTCCAGCTGGCCAGGCCAGCTGATAGAGCATCTTGACCAGCAAGCTGGTAGTTATTTTCGTCTTACTCTAGATAAGATTTATTTGGGATGCTGTATAGGAAGGCAGGGAACCTAATTCAGAATGACAGATTTCACTGCATTCCCATGATACCTTTTGATATCCCCCAACCCTATTCCATTTGGTGAGATCTGGGGCCCAGATGTTATCTGCATCTGTGGCAGCAACAGGAGTGCAGCTGTGTTCTCTGCACTGTCAGTGACAAGACCACCTTCTCCCTTACCCCTGATATTTGTATATCCACACTCAGACAATCCTTACCCCATGGTAGGACTGTGTGACAGAAGTTTACAAGGAAACAATGGAAATGAACCACAGCCCAGTGCCTCACATGAGGAATCTCTGCTATTTAAGGCATGCCTGCACTCAGCAGGAGTTAGAAAGGAGGGAAAGCAGCACAGCTCAGGGAAATCATTGTGAGGTATTGTAAAGCTACACACATTTGGCAAGTCACATTTCCTTGGTGAAGCTTATCACTGTACAGTGTGGCTTGGACTCTATATGCACAGTTACAGAACCTGGTCTCAGTGCAGAGACATTATTAGCACAGAAAAAGCTGATATTAGTAACCATATAATCCACCTCAGGACAGTCAGCTCCCTTTTCCTCTGCAGTCCTTTTCCTCTTACTACCACAGTCTCTTACTACTATTTTTCAGTCTTCAGGGCACTGCTTTATTTCCATCTTTTTCATCCTGTCTCAGGCTCAGAAGGAATAAGCAGCACACTGGGAATGTGTTACACTTTGTCTAGTCCAACATCTGTCACTAGGTGGAAGATTTTTGTGTGAAGTCTTCTGCTCAGCAGAGCTGAGTGCCTGTCTGCGCTGGGACTGCACACTGACACTGCCCAATTTTGGCACAGTGTGCAGGAAAACAGTCTCCTGCTAAACATCACATTCTTAGCTGCTCAAGACTGAGGCAAATCAATTCCATGCTAAAGACTGAGAGTGAAGTTATGTTGTTTACACTGTTTTCTCTCCAGGACGTATTGTTTTCATGTCCAGCATCATTGCCTATTTTACTCTGGGAAATGGCATTTATTCTATGACCAAGGCAGCTATTGAAAAATTTTGTGATGCTTTAAGACTGGAAATGAAGAAGTTTGGTGTCCAGGTAAGTGATGTAACAAGAACCTGGAAACCAGGTAAGTGATGTAATGAGTTATGTGAAAAAAAGTAACAAAGATAAAAGCTCAGAAATGCATTCATGGGTACAGCTTCCTTTTGGAAAGAGGTGGTTTCTCTGTGGCTAATCAGTCAGCTGGAAATCACTGGGAACAGCAGTCCTGGGGGATGTTTTTGGTTCTGAGAAGCTGCTGGGTAACAGTCTGTGTGTCAGCACTGAAACTTCCATCCTTTCTCCACATCCTCTGCAGTGGAGAAGCTTCCTGACACAGGCCTGCCTGAGCTCCCACCAGCAGTGAGGAAGCCAAATGTTCCCTGGGTGGCTGCAGAGAGCCCAGACACCGAGTGCTGTGCAGCCAGAAGGAGGCCTGTCACTTGCCTGAGGGGTTCTTTCTCTCCTCTTGCAACACCAACTCCTTGCTTTTGGTGAGAACAGCTGTGCTGCAAGAGGCAGCATTGTGCAGAGTAGTTATGTTTTTATTCTCTTAATCTAAGAGGCTCTAAGAGTGCTCTTAGTGCCCTAAGCAACTCTAATAGTCAAACCTGCAGCTTAGATCCCTAAGTAGCTTCACTGGGCTTTTTCCTTGGAGTCACTCTATTGCTGAAACACTTTTCTCAAACACTCAGAGTCTTCCCTGTCAGGTTTGCATTGGTGTACTGTTTATGTACACAGACTTACAGCATTGTTCATAAGCTTTGTGTTGGAAAATATTACAGCTATGCATCTGTTAGCCACCTCTGTCAGATAAATATGAGGGGCTGTAAAATACAAGTGACTTTACACATCCTAATACCACACAGCATGATGAGGATTTCTGCTGATTAACTGAGGATAATCTCAAATGCATGGAAGGGCTTAGTTTAACAGGTTAGCTACTCTGGTTGTTTTGGGATTTTTCCTGTTCCACCTCTGCAGTAGTCCCAGCACATAACTGAGGGAGCCAGGCTGACTAACATTTCTGGAGTATCTTTGAGAGGTATTTTTCTGTTTCTCACTGTATGCAAGATGCTGGCTGGCATTTGCCTGAGAAGCTGCCCTGTGGAGAGCCTACAAAATACATGGTCCCTTTTTGCTGTGCTCCCTTGCCCTGCTCTGTTGTCCTGTGTGTCCTTTCAGGAGAAAGCTGCACAGAGGTGGCAAGGAGCAGATGGAGCTATGGCTCTGTCCCACTGAACTCTGGCCAGGCAGTCTGACAGCCTGCAGGAAATAAAGTGGGTGTCTTCCAGCAGAAAGGCTACAGAAAATGTGGGAAGGGCAAAAACCAAACCATCTCTCCTTCTCTCCAAGCCAACTCCAAAAAAGGAAGCTTCCAAAACCCCTTTGTTAACAATAAATGTGGGAAGTTTACTACTTGGCTGACACCAAACACACTTCTAAATAGCATCAGAAGGGAGGGCTCCTGAGGATGCTGTGTGACAAACCTGCTTGAGGCAGCACAAAGCTGTTCCAGCTGTTCACACCATCCCTCTGCTGGGGTTTGTCTGCATCCCTTCCTTCTCCCTGTGCATAGGACCTGCTTACCAGTCCTCCTGAGAATAGCAAATCCATCTCCATGCAGGCCAGCAGGCAGGGACTGACACAGCTGGGCTGGGTGGCTGAGTGAAGACATCAGGGTTTTATATCATCACAGACTTCCCAGAGAATGCCTGTCAGATCCCCAAGTCTCTGACACAGCTCAGCATGGGTATTCCTCACCTTGTGTTCCAGTCTTTAGAAATCAGGTCAGTTAAATGCCATGGAGCTTTTAATGTTGCATATCTACAAATAGTTTGAACAAGGCTGCTGTTAATTGAGGAGCAGCATGTGTGCTGTGAGTGCTCAGCCTGCTCCAAAACTCCCTGGAATACTCAGAAGGGAGCAGAACAGCAGCAACACACCAAGAAACCGTGGAGCAGCAAAGGACTTGTGTGCTTTTCATTTAAATCTATGTGCACAAATCTACAGAAATTTGCTGATGGCTTCAGTGAGAGGCAGAGCAGGACCTTTGCCCCCCCTGTTCTTTGCTGACAAGACCCAGTTTACTTTTAATTACACTTTCTTGGGAAAACAGCACTTCTTTCCCCAGGACCTGATAATGTTCTTTGATATCTCCTTTTGTCCCAAATTGGGTCAAAAATTATCAATCGCAAGGCTTTCTACTGAGTAAAAAATCCAAAGTATTCCATTTTGGAGACATCAAAGTCATACTGAAATGCTTTGTCTCAGTATTGTCAAAACATTTATACTGTTAAGCATTGTACAGCAATCAAAGATGCTCTGTTGCATTCTGTGAGAGTGTGCTGAGTAGTCAAAACAAGAACATTAACATCAGAGCGAAATGAGGAAGTCAGAATAAAGCACCTCTGCAATCTTAAATATTTCACAGGAATACATTTGATATCAGTCAAGTTTCCAGGGTTAAAATTTCAACAAAGCAGCTTTTTCTGGCTGTCTGTAGAGAACTTTTGGTCTGTGTTACTGACTGTAGTATTTAACTGCATTCACAATGACTGATTGCACCTTGATAAGTCTTACATCTCGCTTTCAGGTCTGTATTATCCAGCCAGGCAATTACGCACGCTCTACAAAAATTCAGCCCCCGCTCAGTGCCGAAGAGATCTGGAGCAAACTGAGTGAAGAGGAAAAGGCTGTTTACAACAAGGAGTACGTTCAGGAGCGGGCAGACTTTTTCAACAGCATCCTCAGTGAGGGGAGCACTAATGGCAATGAGGTGGTAGATGCTATGGTGGATGCTCTAACATCTCCTGCACCCAAGGCACGTTACATGGTGGCGAAGCTGAAGGAGAAGGCCCTGGTGTTTGTGTGTGCTTTGTTCCCCACTGTTGTGATGGATTCTGTTCTGTCTTATGCTCTGAGCAAAGTAAAACTTGCATAGCCTGCAGTGGTGCTATTCACTGACTCAGGTGGGGCAGTTTATAAAATGTGAAAGTCAGAGCTGGATTGAATGCCCCCGTGTGGCAGTACAGCGACACCAATTAACCAGCACAAACTTTGGGGAGTCTCCCTGGTCAGAACTGTCACTGATTGCTAGGGAAAAACATACAGGACCCTGTGTAAAACTAAATAATTTGTTTAAGTAACTTTATCTCTCCCCTGTGGAAAAACCCTATCCTCTTAAGCCGCTTTAGTTATTGCCTGGAAAATTTAATACTTCTTTTTCTAAAGCAATAGCAGGTTATTGTGTTACAGACATGATGCAGACAAAATGGAGGGCATCCTACAGGGCAGCTGTACACCTGAAGTCATTACAGCAGAGATGAAAAGCCCTTACTTGTAGAAACCGGAGTAGCCATTTATTCAGGGGTGATAGGAAGAGGTTAATGGAAAAGTCATAGAAATGAGCATTGGACCTCGAAATACTCTGAATGGAGTTAAATTAAGGCTGTAGCAAGTCAGGAAGTCTTGAAGCTCTGAGCAATCTGGTCTAGTGAAAGGTGTTCCTGCCCACAAGAGGGGGGCTGGAATTTGATGATCTCTAAGATCCTTTCCAACCCAAACCATTCTATGATTCTATGAATAATAAGGTTGTGTTATGAAAACATTGTCTTGGCTAACCACAGTTCAGTCCTTTTTCAGGTGTTCTGGATAAATCTGTACCAAAGCCAATATATAATGGACTTCAGAAAACGAGTTACATATTCCATTTATAAATGAGTATTTAATCCTAAATAAACTCTATCTTTTATCTGAAGTCTGGATGAATCAATGTGTTGACCTGAAGTGTAGTGAGAGAGCTAAACACCAAGGAGCCATATCAGTATACTTGGAGCTCAGAAAGAACATATTCAGGTTTGGCTGCCATTGTAAGGAATAAGGTCTGAAGGAAGGAGTACCTACTAACAGGAAAGGGAAACATTAGTAACATTTCTTTATGAGTGTAATTAATCATGGTAGGTCCATTAATACTCTCCTACTAATTGTCATGGAAAAGACTGCTGGTTTACACATAGTTTTAAATTTGACTTGGTTATGGTATGGCACAAAATCTAAGAACTGTGGGACCAAAAGATCCCAGAAGAGCTGGGATAAACTGTGGTGGCAGTGACAGATACAGAGCAGCAGCACTGAGCATTAGCTTCCCCCATGCCAGGTCTCCCTTACCAAATCTAAGACCTTACTCTGCTGTAATTTGACACAGTTAACTTTTTCATCTGAAGCAGAAATTGCACCCTGTACCTGGGAAGTCTTTCCTACCATGTTTAATTAATTGCTGAGAAAATTTTTGCTCTCTCCTGGTAGGTAATTTGGGCAGTATGAATCAGAACAGGCAAGATGAGCCCACAGAGTGACAATTCCAGGCTCTCTCCTGGTACACTCAGCAGTGGAACAGCCACTGCACCTGTCAGAGATTGTGAAACATGTTATTTCTCTTTCCAAATGCTGAACCCATCCCTGGAGCTGGCATTGGCAAGAGGACAAGCCTGGGCTCCCAACTGTTCCACAGACTGTCAATAGCAGGATAATCAGATGATTATCATCCCTCTCCTCATTTAACCACAACTGAGCAAGGCCAAGCAAGGGAAGAGGAATGAGGCTTATTCCAACTGAACCAATCAATTTCTTGTATAGGAGTTCCCCCTGCTTGACCTCAGGGATTTCAGCAGCCCTGCATTGCTTTGGAAGCACTGCTTTCGTGCCCTTAGCTGTTCTTTGTGCAGATTGCCCTTCCTCACAATAAGCAGCATTGGACTCCACAAGCAGCTTTGAAGCCCAGATGTTTCTCCATCAGGCTCAGGGCACAAGTGCTGATCTCTGCCCCATTACACTGTCTCCCTTCTGCTTGCATTTCTAAAAGCTACTGCACTAAGTTGCTGAGAGCCAGCACCACCAGATCTGCCTCACAGACACGCAATAACCTCCAACTGGAAGTTCTTTATTTGCTGGGTATGGGGTGAAGCATGTGATCAATATTTCAGTAGCCTCGTGTAACATAAGATGAGAAAGATTCCAGAATATTTATTCCTTCACCTTGAAAACTGAGAACTTGCAGTGCATAGGATTTTAAACAGGATACAGTGACAGGGTGAGAGCCGATGGGACAAATAAGGCAGTTTGTATTTTCATCTAACCATTGGCCTGGAACCTAACTGAAAACCAGCTACAAAATCATCATCTTTATTCCTTCTCCTCAGCTTTTTAACATTATGATCTGCAGATAAAGAACTAATAAAGAGAGAGTTTGTTATTAACAGAACATCCCACTGAAGTCATCTGGAATCCTCCCACTGAGTTCTATGTGTTCCAAGCCACAGTGTTAGACAAGTAAACATGAAAATAAGTAGCAGAAATAATTTCAGAATCTCTGGGCTGAGTAGAAAAGAGACCCTCCTAGGAAATTATGATGGAAGGGGTGCAGCATTCCCTCCTCCACACATGCCATAGGGTACAGAAGCTGCAGGATCAGTAACCAAAGGTTTTACTGAACAAACCTTGCTAACCAAGTCAGTGATGAACTCTGAGGACACCCAGAGCTGTCAGCTCTTCAGTGAACTCCTGTCCTGCTCTGTGGCACTGGAAAGCTCCCCTGACTCTAGGGATTCCAGCCCTCATCCTGGGAAGCACATGCTGGGAGTGCAGAGTTGCTGGATTGCCCCACCATCCCTTTTTACTTTGCCACACCCCTGGCTGAGGAGGGCCTCCCTCTTCCTCAGTAACTCTGAAGTCACCTTTACCTCAAGTCAAGTTGAAGTGCAGAGGCACACAAGAAGAATGTATTTGCAACATCCAAAAAAGAAACAGTTTTAGGAAAAATGTAGGTGACAGAGATAAAAAACCAACCAAACAAAAAACACCCCACCCAAAACCCCACAACCAAACCTCTACTGACATTACTCTTACACCTAGAACACTCCTCTCCCAAGAGCCAGCTAACCTGCTGCAGACCCTTTCCTGAGACTGTTTTTCTACAAAAACAGTAGCTTTCATCTGAGCTGCATTCAACAGAGAACTTCTTGGCAAAATGCTTCAGCTTTTGTCACTATTTGTCTTTATAAGCCTTGCTGACAACTTGGGAATTTTTTTTCCCTTGAAAACAACCACACCAAAAGAGACTCAGCTTTCCTCCCAAGTCTCTTCTCCAAGGACACAGTATCAGGGACCTAACAGTTATTTCATGGATTTTCTCCTTTATGAAAAGGCCTATTCCTAAGAGTGCATATTAATTGGTAGAAATAATCAGTGCTGGTTTTGACAAAGCAATTATAGAGAGTATAAAGAAGAGTGAAAAATACTAAATCAGTTTAGTAAGTTGTACATTGATCCGAGTGATACCAACAGCTTCATGCAGTGGCACTAAAACCAGAAACAGAGCAGATCCCAGGAAATACAGGAGGAGGAGCTGGGTGGGACCTGCCAGTACAGTCCTGAGGAGGCTGTGCTGCTGCATTAAACAAAGGCTGTCTCAAGGAGGAGACTAATTCCCTCCCTGCAGAGGGCACAGCTGGAGCAATGCCCCACAACAGCTCCCAAGATGACCTTCAGAATTAGCCAAATGTGTAAATTTGTGCCATTCTCCCAAGCTGACAGGTCTGAATAAGGAGATTTTGGGTGGAATGCACCACACAGCAGATTTTTTTGCAGTAGCATCAGAATCCAGAGAGATGAACAGCAGTGATAATTACTTCCAGAGTAAAAAGGCTTAAGTAAAAACCAGGCAATCCTCAAGTACACCTTGCAGCTGAAGTCAGGCTGTCACCAGCCCTGCTCTCCCTGATGTCAACAGGACCCCGGTGCCATCCAGCCCGAGAGTCCTTGTGGTGCACAGCCTCCCTCCAGAGGTCAGCTGTGGGACAGCCGTAGCATCCTTGGGCTTTGACAGCCACAGAGAAAACCCAGCACAATGCAGAGACAGCAAATGGGACAGAGGATGGCAGCTGGATTGTTCCAGGAGGGACTGTGCAGTGCTCTCAGCCTGGCACCTTCTGCTAGCACCAAACACAACTTCACAGCCTTTGTATTTTGAATATTTGGAAGCACCCCTTCAGCAGTGAAACCTTTTCATGTGTCATTAGATGATTTTAGTGCTGCAAAGTGAGCATGTCAGTAATGGGGACTTTACCTATCACGGGGAAGAATGTATGTTGCAGGAACAATTGAGGTTAATGTTTAAGAGTATATAAAACAAGGCAGAAACATATTCTCCTCAGTAATAAATGTTCTTTGGAATAATCTTGATTTGGACATGATTTAGTGGTGATCTCATTATCAGACACAGAGGGCAAAACCTACCTGCTCTGGGCTCCACAGATTGCATTCATCCAGGGAGCCATGATGCTAGTGGAGAACCTCTTGGATTGTCCCAGAAGCTCCTTCCTGGCTGTCAGAGATGTCCCACGTGGGAAGGGAGGGGAAGCTGCCTACAGCACCCAGGACAGAGCAGCCCCAAGGCTGCCCTGACTCGCAGCACGTCAGAGCCCTGGGCAGCACTGCCCCCAGGTGAGGACTCGGCTGGGGCACACCGGGGCCGTACCAGAGCACGTGGACACTGTGCCCGCATTTGGGCTGTGCCCTGTCTCCCAGGTTTGGCTCTGGGAGCTCCAGGGCATGCTTAAAACTCCGGGTGGTTCACACCTCTGCCTCCTTAGGGCAGTCAGTTACGTTTTTACCAGCACCATCCCACTTGCATTCCTGCAGTAGCTCGCCACTCCTCCAAAACTGAGCTGTCAGCCAAAAAGGGTCCAACAGCTTGAGGCTTCAGACCTTGGAATAATTTTCTCTGGTGAGCTTTATTTATCTCTATAGGCAGGGAATACTCTGAATTTCTCTAAGAGGATTTTAATCCTATTTATTTTGGAGATGGTGCAGTACCCTAATACCAGAGCAGCACCTCTGCTCTTGAAGCCACATTGTTTGAACCATCCAATATGATGCTGAGCTGCTTCTTGCATCATGAATCCTCATTATCACTCTCAAAAAGCTCATGGAAAGCTGATCACCATGAGAAAATAAATCAAGCATAAAAATCTAAACATATACACATGCAGTTACATGCACATTCACATTTGGGGTGAAATACCAAGTACCCAGACTGGTTATAGTCTGGTTATGGTGTTTCCACAACTTCCAGAGAAAAGGCATGCACATGTTTCAGACAGGATCTTCAGTTATTTCCACATTGGACTAAGTTTCAAAATACATATGCTAACTTTTCTAATGGGAATTTAATGTGTACTGCTCAACAAAGTGAAAAAGCAGAATTTACCCCGGGCCTTTGGCCAAAACACGTGTCTCCTTATTAGTGGCAACAGTAAAAGCCTTACACAGAACAGGCTGGGAAACATCTTCTGCTGTGCCATGTCTGCATCAACCATTTAGTGCAATCAAGGAGAAAGAGAAGGGCCTGGATGCTATGTTTTCCAAAAAGGAAAGCAATACACCAAGGCACGACAGTGCATCACTACCAATCCAGCCAATTCGCACCACAGAGTGCTAACACCAAATAGCTGCTGTACAAATGGCATTCCTTGCAGGGTAAATAATGAAACTTTATGCTAAAACAATGTTTTCTCTTGTTGTGACTCACCACACAGTCCCATGGCTTTCATCAAACGCCTTTCCATGCTGTTGGACATGCAGCCAGCTGTGTCACCACTTTCCTGGCAGAAGAGATTTCACATCAAAAAACAATTATGTACTTATTTTTTAAAATTTCCTAATGCTAGAGGTGATTTGCAAATAATTGAACAGGTAGGCTTGGCCAGGAACAAGACAAGCAGTGTTGCTGCAGTTATCCCATACGTGACTACTGAGCCTGGCAGGAGCACTGAGGGCTGGGCTGTGACATTTGGGAATTCGGCACTAAAGGAAATGGACGGAAAGGAGATACAGAGAGCTTGGGCAGGGTTAGTGCTGCTGCCTTTTAGAATGACTTAGGCTTCACTTGACAAGCTTGAGAGTTTTCCCCCCATTCACTGGCATTTTTCTTCTGTTAATACAGGTTTCTCTGTCCAACTGACTGTGAACGATCCCATTCCCATCCAAGCTCATCTACATTATTGTGCTACACAAACCCCGGGGAATGGCCGGGCAGTTGGGTGACACGCGAACCTCGCCACTCCATTTTTGTGGCAACTCCAGTAAAGTCTGGAGGCGAAACAACCACACAGCGTCGCTTCCCATGGGGGAGGAAAAGGAGGCTTGCCGAGTAAGTCAGCGACAAGAAGAGAGAGCCCACGACACCCACGTCCTTCCCGAGTGCCCGCCTCACCCCGGGCGGCTCGGAGGGCGGCGGGGCGCTGGTCTGTACCGAGCTGAGGGGATCCGGTGGCGCTGAGGGGATCCGGTGGCGCTGAGGGGATCCGGTGGCGCTGAGGGCAACCGGTGCCGCCTCACGGCTCTCACCGGCCCGACGCCGTTGCCAAGGAGACGGCAACGGCGGCGATGG
>VZRH01006092.1:0-72681 GCA_013397555.1 Urocynchramus pylzowi
AAATATAAAACACCCCAGCAACAGCAACGATGAAGAAACCAGAGGACTACTGAGTGAGAACAAGATGAACTCAAAATGAGGTTAAACTTTGGAAACACCACCACCAAAGACAGCATTATCATAGCAGCCTGCAGTCTGTATTGTTGATAACAAGCATGACACTATATTAAATATGAAAAGACTGTGTCTTACCAAAAGAATGGAGAAAAACTCCTGTTGCTTTGCTCCATGTACATTCTGACTCTGACATTCCAAGATGTAGTTATAAGACTGATATGCACATGTATGAAGAACCCAAACATTAAAATAATGTGAAGACACTAAAATAAAATTCATGTTGAGTAATAGAGCTCTTTTTTGCAGGTAGCCAAAGGCTTCAAGATTGCGAGATAAAGTAGGGAAATTTATGTGGAATTTATGTCTCCTGCAACAAAATTTTTCTCAAGCCCAATTAGCATCAGAAAGGCAGATTGTATATTCCTTTATTTATATATCCAGCAAAATTCCAAGGTTACTTGCTACAATTGTTGAAATTTAAGTAACAGCAAATATATCTTTTATTGAGAGTACTGCCTAGTTAACTATTTCAGCAGCGGTAATCGAATAGTTAACAGCTAAAAGCACACATCATTTTGGAAGACCATTAGAAATGAGTCTCATCTGAGAAATTCTTACAGAGGTGTGTGTGTATATATATATATATATTTATAAAATTAATTAATTTGTACAGTGAAATAACTGAAAGGTGAGTCAGAAAAGCACCTCTTGACTCACACCTGCTAGGAATTACATCTCTATTGGGAACAATGCTGCATTGTAGGCTATGGGCAATCCTTTGAAAGCACAACTTCATAATTAACACAAGTAAAATTAATTGTACAGATTTAGGAAGTCAAAAGATTAAGAGAAGCAGAAAGAATGAGAAAATTACAAAGTTACTTTACTGCTATTATCTCGTGGCTCAATCTTAAAAGATTAAATATCAAGACAGAAATTGACTCATTGAAATGTCACTATTTTTTTTTTTTTCTTTAGAGATAGTTATTGTCCTACCAGAGCCTTGGAGTAATACAAGCATTTTCTATGTAAGGACCTGCAAATATTTCCCATATTATTACTGATGGATAAGAGCAGTTGGTAAGATTCTGTTACATGGTTTGTCCAGAGGAATCCTCTTATTTGTCAATGTCAGCTCCTCTCTTAGCTAAGTTTAAATCAACCATAGTCATAAAAAACAGAAGTAAACACTTTCCTTAGGCAGATTCATTCATTTTAGGTTAAAAATTTGCATTTTTGCATTGTCACATGTGCAAGATGTAGGCTTTAGCAGCCTTTGGAAACCACTGGAGCTCCTCAAATTGGTGAGAACGGAAGGGCGAAATTGATGGCAAGAAGATGTATATGAAAGAAATTATCAACCAGCAAAAGAATATTTGACATCCCCAAAATGCTGGAATTACATTTAAAGACTGACCATATATTATTTTCCATGTAAGTCTTAATTTCTCTGTTTAATGATGTCTTAAAACTATTAGAACAAACATATAAATAAAGCTCAAGACCAAAGGTGATATTTGAATCAAACAAGTGGATAGAAAGTTAGAATTTGGGCAATACAGCATTCACCAAAACTGTTCACAGAACTCTCATTTAAGAATTTTTTCCTGAGTCCCTGTTTCAAATATTCTAACATTTAGATATTAAAGAGATTAAAGTTATAGATAGTATAGAAGCAACAGTGCTTATTCAGAGCAGAGAAGTGTGGGCAAAGAGATTAGAGGAAAATGGGTTAAAAATAAAGTATGCGTAATTACACCTTCTCAGCTACTTCTCTTTGAAAGCATTCCACCTTAGAGAAGATAAAATTTAGCAGTGAGTCACCTCATAGAATTCTGTTCCAGAATAACTTGTTTTTAAAAAGGGGATATACTGATTTGGTATTAGGAACTAAAATTGCTTTTGTAGAAAATACACTACTTTACCTGCTATAAAAAAAACTTTTGAAAAAAAGACTATGAAAGCTTAAATTAATTATGGAAAAGTACAATAGACTAAAGGTGAGACTAAAAACTGACCTGTGATCACACAGGCAAGCTACTGAATAGCTTCCACTATAAAATGTTGGCTGTTCTTCATGTTCTGCATGAAAGAGTTGCTATGGAAAAATATCTAGATTGCTATTTATTTGTTAGATCAAAGACTGATGATCTAGAAAGGCACAGTTGTGATAGTACATTATTACTAACAAAACTAGAAAAGCTTTTCTTTACTCAGCAAAATGATGGACAAGAGGTCACACACAAACAGTAAGGGAGTCAGAGTTTAAGATATTTTTCTGATTAAAATAAAGATAAATACCTTTATGTAACAGGTGCCAAAATGTATATAAATAAATTGTTCCTTTTTAAACATGAAAAAATATCTTATGGAGAATGACAACTATACTGCCTTAAGCTACCATAATACATGGTGAAATGTATTTATCACTGCTGTCATAATGTGATGAATTTTGTTTATACCAAGAAGCAAATAAAAATTTTGGATGATAGCAGCAGACATGAGTGAGCAAAGAGAAAGTAGGGAGAAAACTGCTACAGTTTAGCCTCCAAATCCTATGTACTCTAGTTGCAAATTAGTATTTTTATAGTGTTATTTGCCTATAAATTTCAATTTAAGTTTTATTTTATATATTTATGGGATACAAAAAGGAAGGTATATGTTTATTTTTCATTTTAGAATTATGGAGCCAAGGAATGGAAGAAATGCAGTTTCTATGCTGTCATCCAGCTTTAACCTTTAAAGGACTGCTCTGCTCAGTGTTAAAGAAAGAAAGAAAGAAATTGTTTTCTTGTGACTGCTGATTTTATTGTCAGAATTATGAACAATGGAAAGAAGAATTTTAAAGCGAAGTCTTTAAAACTTAGTGATGTCAGAAACATAGAAACAGTGTCCTTGTTTTAATTCTTCATTTCAATAGCATACAACAACATTGAATGGATGAATTCTCAGGCATAACATGGTTTATTATACATAATATGATCCCTTATACCTACCTCATTATCTATATGTTCTTATCTCCTAATGATAAAATAAGTGAAGCAGTTTACACATTCTGATATAGTTATCATCCTTACATTAGCTTCACTAAAATTGCAAAAGGCAATACTTGCATTACTTGTATCCTCACTTTATGAATGAAATTGCACACATATTTTCAAACACAAGATCTGGATCTACTGATTTGTGAAGGATCACAGGATATTTTTTGACAATTAATAATTAATATCACTTCATAAACTGCTGCTCACCTGGGATCCTTTTCCAGGATGGATAATTGAAATGGTTATATGGAGATTATTTGATGTACCTTTCCTTCTTTTTGTTTTTGGTTTTTGTGTTTTTTGTTTTTTTTTTTTTTTTTTAATAATGATCTAATAATTAACTACAATAGTTCATTATAAATCTTGAGGTACTGAATTCCTTGTAGGATTTTACCATATTTTCCAGCTCATTTTACAAAATGTTGGTATTTCATGACAAACAGAAAGCACAGGGAGAGATTTAGTAAAGAATAAAAGTTCTCAGGAATCTTGAATGAAAATTCTTGGCACAAGTTCAGTTGAACATGTTGCTTTTCTTTTTTTTCCAGATACAGTTCCCTGAAAGTCACTAGCTCATCCAAGGATGGTACAACACAGAAACAGCAGTCAGACCTGGTAAAATCTGGGAAGAAGCCTGGAACATTCATCAAAACTCAGATATGTGCCACACTGAAAAGAGGACATTTATAGAAATCTCTATTGGTCGTTCCCTCTGAGTATTTCCCCACTCCTCTGAGTATTTCTGTGGCAGAAGAGAAATACTCCTTGGCATTGTACTAGGGATGTCACCAACCTTTGCTTGAAAATAGCCAGCCTCTCCTATTTTTTCAGACACACACATTCAGTGATCTCAATGAACTTCCCATTTTAAAAGAAACACATCTTGATTTCATAGAAAAATACCATGGCTTATTTTATAACAGTAGGGGATGCTAATGTTTAAATTTATATTCTGTATTATTTCATGAAGGAACTTAAAAAAAAAAATATTCTTATTCACACATAAATGATTTTAAAGTTTCCAGAAACATAAATCTGAAATAATTTTTTTACAAATTTGTAGTTTATTGCAAGCAACCTATATAGATTCCCATTTACGTCAATTAAGAAAACTAATTAATATTACACATGAGTAATAACAGTTTGCATATAAGCAACATTAGAATTTTAAGGTTTTTACCCAACAAATATCATTATCAAAAATTAGATGGTCTAGCACAGATGTTAATTCTTTGCTGATGCTAAATGTACCTGAGCAACTGAAACTTTATATATAATGTTATTGAGTGCTCACCTTATAAAATTCTGTTTATCTTTCACATTTTTTTCAAAATATTTTATTACTGTAATAAAATAACTATAAAATATATGTTTAGAAGGCCACTAAAATAAAATTTCTTGAATAACTTATTAAAATCTTAATGCTTAAATACAAACAAATAATTTAAAATAATATTTATTGCAGCTAACATGTCCTTATTTTGTACATTTTCTATGATATAATGCTGCATATTTTGGATGAAAATTGTATTATTTAAAGTCTACTGTTTGCAATCAACTTAAGAGCAATTGAGTTTTCTGTGACTGGCATGGTATTCCTTACAGGATTTATTAATATGAGTAGGTAAATTTCAGAGAAGCTGAACCATAGGTTTGTTGAAAATCATTGCTTTAGCAATCACAAAATTGTGATTTTGTATTTTTTTACCGAATGCTTCTTATCAGGATCAGAAATGCTTCCCAAGACCAGAATGCTTTTCTTCCATTTGAGAGTTCTGTGTGTGGTAGTACCTGTATAGTGGTACATGTGTATTACAAAACTGGAGTTGATTTTCAGCCTTTGATACAGAAGCACAGAATATTCTGTATTGGAAGGGACCCACAAGGACCACTGAGTCCAGCTCTTAAGTGAATGCCCTGGATGGGGATCAAACCTGCAGTTAGAAAATCTTTATGAGTTTTCCCCTTTCTTATGAGTATGTGAACAGTGGTGTACACTTCTTGTGAGTGCAATAGTTATACTGGATCCTCTGGAACTGGTGTGGATGCTCTCAGTCTCCTCTTCACCTTGTTACATTCTGTATAAATAGTTAGATATTCCCTTATGCAAGGTGATAACCTGTTTTTACCCTCTTGCATTTACCAGCAACAAGGTTCTAGGATCCTTCTTTATACCAATCATTTTGCCAAAATTATTTAATTCATGGCAAAATACTTATCAGAAAAGAGAGCAAGAGAAGGGCATGGCAGAATTCTTTATTGCTTAGCAGTTGACTTCACTGATACCAGAGATAAAAGACCATGTTTGACTTCACAGTTCCACCTTAAGTTATTCAAGGTAATTTTTAAGTAATGACATTTTTAGAGGTCTGCAACAGTCACTACTGACCCTCCAAATTACTTGGTAATTTCAGTCTCCCTCCAAATCTAGTATCTTTTTGCTATTTATAGAAAATAGGAAGAAGATAACTTTTTTCTGATTCATTTTTAAGAATGTGACTAGTGTCCCTCGGGGGTCCGTATTGGGATCAGTGTTATTTAATACCTCAATTAATGGCATAGATGAAAGGGTCAAGTGCATACTCAGCAAATTTGCCAATAACACCAAGCTGAGTGGTGCAGCTGACACCCCTGAAGGATAAGATGCCATCCAGATGGACCTGGACAAGCTCAGGAAGTGGGGCCATGGGAATCTCATGAGGTTTAACAAGGCCAAGTGCTGGTGCTGCACCTGAGTTGGGACAACAATATCAGCACAGGCTGAGGAGGAGCAGATTGAGAGCAGCCCTGCCAAGAAAGACTTGGTGGTGCTGGGGGATGAGAGGCTGGACATGATCTGTCAATGTGGGCTCAGTCCAGAAAGCCAATTGTACCCTGAGCTGCATCCAAAGCAATGTGACTTTGCCAGTCTGTTCCACTCTGGTGAGACCCCACTGCAGGGCTGCATCCAGCTCTGGGGTCCCTAGCACAGGAAGGATGAAGAGGATGTTGATCTGCTGGAGCGAGTCCAGAGGAGGCCACAAAGACAATCAGAGGGATGGAGCACCTCTCCTACAAAGAAAGGCTGATAGAATTGGGTTTGTTCAGCCTGGAGAAGAGAAGGCTTTGGGATGACCTTCCAGGACCTAAAGGGAGACTACAGTTGAGTTTGTGCTCCATGGTCTAATGACAGTGTGACCTGCACAGGCAACATGAGGAGTAAGGATGTATTTTCTGATGAAAAGCACACTGGTCTCATCAGGGAAATTAACAGAAATTTGAAGGAAAAGGTTGGCATCTTGAAGAGTACTTTCAAAAATATTTCAGAAATGATAGCCCTATTAGGATGCTCATTTTGTTCCTCTGAGTATAAAGACAGTTCATACAATCATTTTATTGTGGGTATTTCAAATAAGAGCAGATGGCTCATATTCTCATTCTCAGGCCTGGATTTCTTTTAGCCTAGCATGTAGGATATGTGCTCAAGCAGTGATTTAAGTGCTTCTTGTTGAACCAATATGTTTCTTGATGGGGAGGTGGGAAA
This sequence comes from Urocynchramus pylzowi, assembly GCA_013397555.1. Lineage (NCBI taxonomy): Eukaryota > Metazoa > Chordata > Aves > Passeriformes > Fringillidae > Urocynchramus > Urocynchramus pylzowi. The sequence goes on from VZRH01006092.1 coordinate 6,625, forward strand.
GGAAAGAGGTGTTTACACTCAGTTTTCACATACAGGTAAGGCTTTTTCTTTGCTGTAAAGTACTGAAAAAAAGAATTTTATGTTTCAATGGATAAGTCAGTTCCTTGCAAGGGGGATTCAAAGTAACTGAAGAAATCTTCAAATTCCAGACTTCTGCTGAAGGAGGAAGGGTCTCACATCACCCAAGTATTAAAAAATTAGTCTCTTCCTTCTTCTGCTTGTTTATATACATTTAAACTTTAATTGCATAGCAGTAATTTATATCAGAGCACTCTATGTGCTGTGTGTAAGCCACTGCCCATCAAGGAGTTCTCACTCAAGGGCTGGCAGGATGTCATGCCTGGGGACAGGCATAAAGGTGACCAATGCTCCCTGAAAATAAAATGTGATTATTAAGAATTTTACTTTCTACGTTTTTGGCTAATAAATCCCATAAATTCTTTTTTAAATTAAGAATTCAAACACCATTTATGACAGCCTTTAATTTCTTCTTTTTGTCAGTGTCTTTCAGGCTGATTAAGTAACACAGTACCACTCTTAAGGGTTTTAATAATTTCTGCATCTCTCTGCTTGCACAGGAGCAGATATGGATATTTTCTTTTGGCAAACTGAAGGGTAGTTTAAGAAAACTATTAAAAGAGACCATTATTTCATTTCTTTGATACTTTATGCAGTCTTCCTTGTGCAATGTATTTACAGTGCTTTCAAAAATAGAGCTGTCCTTTCACTTTGTCTGGTTCAATGAAGTGCTATACTTGGAAGAATATAAGTTTTAAAGAGTGACAAGTTTTATTGAACAACTTCTAGACTGTGAGAGAAAGTCAATAAAGTGTAATGAGATGACAGCAATGTTGATAATATAACAAATCCTTTAATAAAAATAGCAAAGAAATGTAGACACAACATAAATTGAATATGCTTCTATATGACACAAATATGTCTGGTGAACCTATTGGAAAAAAAAAAAAAAAAGAAAAGAAAAGTGCCATTCCAACACCCTGAAATCACAGGGAAATTCTTCATGTAGTAGAGATGTATCTCCTTGCCAATGTTTCATAAGGATTTAAGGGTGATTTGTTTACTTCTCAGTATTTTAAAAAGACATTGTTGAACACATACAGGATATTTGGGATAGGAAATCACGAACAAATTTGCAATTTAAATGCTCTTTTATGATCCTGACCAAACCAGACAGAAACAAGTACAGATGGTGGCATTCAGACATGAGTTCATTTGTCATCAGTATAAAGCACAAAGCAGATACTAAGTTTGGTTCCATATAGCCATATTAGGAAAAGAGGACTGCTATTAGAGGAGTCCCTCTTGAACAACTTGAACTAAGAAAGGGAAGGAGAGAAGATGTGAAATGTCACTAATGTTTTATCTAAAGAGTGACTGCAAAGAGAGGTGGTTATTTAGACTGCTACCAGAAAAAAAAAAAATTACAAATTCCTAGTCAAAAGTGACAGGCAAAATGTGTAAGCCTTGTATAGCTTTGATTGCAGCTAAAGTTTAGCTAAACTTTACTATCAGCAAGTTATGTTGTATGCAGAATACCCAGAATTAGGCAGAATGTAGATTACTCAGTGGTAAGTCACAATAAGAATGTGCAAAGTACATTTTGTTATATATGTATTCAATTCACACTGACAGAGTAGTTTCTTTGATACCCATCAACTCCTTTTACTTACACACTTCATAATTTTCACTTTCCAACCTATTGCAGCACAAACCTTGCTTTCTCACAGGGCTTCAGTTGTGTATTTTTTTTTATTTGTAGAGATTTCTGTTCTTTTAGATAACCAATAGGTTTAGTTGCAATTATAATTAGCATCAACCTGTGAAAATGAGCTGTAACTGTTTCCTGGTTATCCTTGAAAAATAGGGCATACTAGAGACAATTACACAAGAAATATTGAAAGGATAGAGAACTTTCAACATGTTTTTTCAGATGGGTAGCAATTCTTCAGCAAGGGAAATACAGGGACTCACCTAACTACAAAGATGAGATTGCTTGCTGATATTTTCTTTAACTTTTTAAAAGGTATTGTCTTGAAAAAAATGAATTTACCCATTCTAGCACATGGTTAAAGCTCGAAGAGAGAAGTTTAAATGAAAAGATCATCACCCACTAATACAGAAAGGAACTTTCTACTTAATGCTGCATGCAGCTGAGACTACAGGAAAGATTTAGGAAGAAAACTCATCTTTTCCCAGATTAAAATGTCAGTGAATCAACATCAAACATGATGAAATTTTGGAACGAAAATAAGAGCGATATCATTAAACAAGAGATATTTTGAAATATCTAGAAGTAAGTTAAATAGTATCCAACAGCAGAACCATGCTTATTTTTACTTATTCTGATTTTAGAGACTTTATTTAAAATATATGTTTATTTAGCACAGTAGATTTATGCTGCACAATACAAGAAAGTTAAATTGAGAGTCAAGCTATAGGTCAGCTAGATTAATATTCAACCTAATGGATTTGGAATGGCCTAATATGCTTCTAATAACCAAATTATGTGTTTGGTTAGATAACAGCCATTGCCCAGACTGTAGCTGACCATTCTGAAAGTTATTGTGTAAGATTTACAACTTACTACTTTTTAGTCTCAGAATCATCATTAATGACAGCAATTCACTCTGAATCAGGTATTATTTTAATATAGACTACTATGACAATAATAAATTTCTGGAGGTTGCTACCTCCTCATAGTGAAATAGTAACAGTAATTTTCCCAGTGAGATCATCTTTTCCTGCTCACCCAGCCTCCATGCAGCAAAAAAACCCTTCTTGCTTTCGTGGTCTGACTGAAGGGGTGTGAGATTCCCCACAGAACTCCATGCTCCCCTCAGCCTCACTATGACTTGGAAGATTAAATAAGATTCTGCATTTACACACTCATGCCCTTCTCTGTTCCTTAACTAAGAACTGACTCAGCCAAGGAAATGGTGATGTAACAGCCAATGATTAAATAACATTGCATCACAGGAATGCAGCTATTCTTTCCTGATTATAGCCTGCCTGCAAGATTTTATTCCTGATTCAGGCCTCAAGTATAATTCTACCTTCTGGTAATAAAGTCATCTATTCATTTTTTACATTAAAATTTTTTGTTCAGGTTGGGCTGGGAATTAAGGAAAGGGAAAATCAGCTGGAAGGGAAAATCTTATTATAATGAACTTGTTTCATAACATGAGACCCCAAAAGAACAGGTTTTGTATCACACAGCACTGAGGAACAGAGGATTGAAGGCTCCTGCAGTAAAAGGAAGCTTCCTGTCAAGCTGTTTACACCCTTGGAGCCATCCTAATATAGGGATTTCTCCAAACGCCGTCATCTTCTAGATTTGTAATCACCATCTAAAAAGCTTTGGCAGCCGTACCAGGAGGACTTTCCTTCCACAGAGTGGGGATTTTTAAAATCCAAGCACTACAGATCTGGCACCCAGGTGTGCATCAGGAAACCTGCAGATGCAGAAAGTTCACCTCAAGGCTATAGTTTTGACCTTCAAGGCTCTGGTGGGTTTTCTCCAAGGCAATGCAGGCATGTTGGAAACCCACCATTTGAAACCTGTGTATGACTTTCCAGGAGTTATGGACCCCAACAGCCTCAGCCAGGAAGCTACAAGTTAGTGGGAACAAACTGAGGTTGTCACTTACTGGTCTCACATTATACATTTTTATCCCCTCTGCCAGCAACATTGGTGCTCCTTTCTCCACATGAGGAGCTCTTGGTAAAGTCCAGTCTAAGGAACCCAACCTATACTGGTTTTTATAAAACACTTATAGGGAATCATGTTCACAAGCATTTCTTAACCTGTAGATTTATTTTCATTTTATTTTTATGTTAACGGATAAACATTAAAATACATTTATTTGAGGGGTGTTTGCTCACCTGCTTGTTTCAGTCTTCATGGATGACTAATTTAGAACAAGAACAGATCAAAGTAAAGAACTTCAGAAATGAAGTTTCTGATTTTAAATGGAAGCTAGAGATAGCACTAAGAAACAAAGCAAATTAATATTACAGTTGTTAAACTGTAAATGACATAGAGGTTCTGCTAGATAAATAGTGCTGCTAATTCTTCACTAAGTGTTATACATTAAGATAAGGATCATTAAGATATTTTTTCTCTAATAGAAAAAATTTCAGCTGATGATTTCAGCTGATTCAGAAATTCCAGCTGATGATTTCTCTGTAGAATTAAAATAATTCCCTGTAATAGAAAAACTGAAAAAAGGACTTAATTTTCCAACTGCATATTTTTATGAAGTACTTTATTTGGAAAAACATTAACTTTCTTAACATTCTTATCGTGTTCCCCAGAATTCTTACGCTATGGCTTCCTTTGTAAATCACCTCTTTGCCTGTAATTACTTCTAAGAACTCTTAGTAAAGTATTTACTCAATGCTAATTTGTAAAGTAGACTATTTAGAGGATATGCTGATATATTGACTGAGAAAAGTGAGCTAAAAACAATAGAGAATCAAGGCATCTAACTTAAATTTCAGAGCTTATATGATTTTAAACCATGTTTCTTCTATGATCAAAACTAAGCAAATTTACTTTTTATATTAGCCTAGTAATGAATTGTTAAACCACAACAAAATCTTGCATGGACATTGTGATCCAATCTATATCTAGGTCATAACAATATGAATTAGTTTAATTCTAGTTTAAAACAATATTGTAAATCTTTCCTAAATATCAACAGGGTTTTTTTAGAGGTTTTGAACAAAATTCCTTTAAAATGTCTTCTTCTCAAACCTACATGACTTTCAAATGCAAGTAAAGATGCTTGAAACTCAGAGTAGCCCTCTTAAAGTGTTTCAGAACTGTGAGATGAAATCAAATCATATACAAGATTTGCAGCCACAAGCAGTCAAAAAAAATCAAGGGAGAAATAATTGAGGCTGTAACAACATCATCTTTGATACCAGTGTCTGCTGCCTTCTTAACAGGGTGGTGTAAGGAAGCTTGTGCAAGGAGAGAACCATCCCTACCAGAACCCCTCTTCTGCCATTCCTCCTTCTTCCTTCCTTCACAGGAGTGGGGAAAGCATTCAAAAGCACAGAAAAGGCTACGTTAATACACTCCCTCAGATACTGGGAGCTCTAAAAAGCTTTTAGCTGTTCAGAAACACCACCAAGAAATCCACATGGGTCCATTTCAGGAAGGGCAGAAAGCATATGCAGTTGTTTGAGTGATACCTGAAAAAAAAAACCCAAAAAACCAGTGATACACCAATTCAAGAAAACAGTAATGCACTATGTCTAAGATGTTTTCAAGCACATTATATTCTAATGAAGTGTCAAGAATAAACATTAGCAGCTGGGCAGATGGAATTCATGCTGAGAGAGTAATGCAATGTCCAGTACAGTTAAACCACAAAGAATAGTAACTACCAAATTGCAACAAGCTATTTGCCTGTGCCCAGGACTCAGTGGGAAATCCAGAAGCAACTTCTGCCACTGTGATTATGCACCATTTAAAGCTTTTATTTAGTAGCTTTGCTCATAGAGCATTGCAGGATCCTTAATGGACCCTTAATCAGCTGATTGCCAGATTTTCCAGGGCAAAGAAGGGTCAAGAAACACTGCAGCATCTCACCCCCACATACACACCCTACAGCACCCCACCTCTTCAAGTGTCCTGGCAATCTAGTTAGTATGCCTTATGTCAGGGATCTTTGCTTAAAGTTTTTTTCTGCATCTCACCCACTTCTGATCAGCTGAGTGGCACACAGGGGACCATATTTAGATTAGTGGATTTGCCCTTATTTCTAAATGTTGTCACCTGATTTGGCTTTCTATAGCCCCATTGATATGATGTAAACTAATAGAAAACTTCTGCCTTTGCTACTTTTTAGTTTCAGGATTGTGCATAAAGAAGCAATTCTTTCAAGAATCAGCTCTCCTTTTCATAACTCTGGGCACACTTCTTTGAAAAGTTGTCTTAGTATTATTGTTTCTGATGAGATAGCTCTAAATTTAAGTCATTATACCTTTACACTTAACATTTGTCATACAATAGCTCATCCACTGATACAAAGGGATTAGAGAGAGATAATATCAAGAGCTCCTAGTCGTGAGTTCCAATGCAGAAGTTTACAAAGGTAAATAGAGGTTAATTACCTGAAGATTAGTTGAATAATCCCACTGTAATGAAAATTAATGAAAAAGGCTCAATAAAATCATGTTAAAAAATGTTGAATTCTAATGTTGAGTCATATACTGAGCTAACCAAAAAGAGAATTTTGTTTCTTTTTAAATTTCACATGAGGAACCTTCAAAAAAGAACACGCTCATTACCAAAACTTAACAGCTGCTATTGTTCTCTTTCTTAGGGTATCTTCAATGTACCTCAGTACATACTGGGCATAGTTCTTCAATAAAAGTGCTCACCATAGCTAATAATGTGTTTACAGCTAAATATTAGTTTCTAGAGTAACATAATGTTAATATCAAAGTACATATAAATAGTAGGGGTTCCTTTCAAGAAATTAAAATTTAAAATTTACTTTTAAATAGGATATGGAATTTTATAGTTTCTTCACTGAAGAAATTTTATGTTTTGGGTTCTGTTATTTTTTTTTTTTACTACTTTGATAACAATATTGTATGTTTTGGGTTTTGTTATTTTGAAATTGTATGTTTTGGGTTTTGTTATTTTGAAATTGTATGTTTTGGGTTTTGTTATTTTTTTTTACTACTTTGATAGCAATATTTTTATCCCAAGCAGATAAAATCAATAAGGGATGTCCTTCTGAGTGCAGTATAACTTTTCTATTTCCATTTTGGAATTTAGCTGAGTGAGGAACTGTTCTGAGGCATTTACATCCAATAGCATTACATCTCTTTAAAAAAACATGCTCAAGGCCTGACTAAAACATTCCTTTCCTTGGCTACAAAAGTAACATCCTCTTGGAATTGTAGGATAGGATCCCTCTCCCAGATGGACATTTTTTAATCGTTACATAGAGAGCTTACATTAAAGAGCCTTTGTTTAAACAGACCACTCAGGCTTTTATCTAAATCCTTTGTATGAGTGTTTGGAGAAATGATTTGACAAAACTTATCCATACAGTGTTTGAAATTATGAAGACTGTTGCACGGTTGGCATACAAAGACTAGTAACTAAGTACCTATAAAGAATGTAAAAATTTTGGTTTCCCTTTTCATGAATACATGCACATAAAAAATGATGGTATAAAGTCAAGGAGAATGGTGTTATAAAGGAAAGGAGATTTTAAATCACTTGGTTTGCTTGGGATTTTTTCCTGTATTTATAAGAGGCTGAACAGTACTGTTTAGAACGTGATAAGACTCTGTTCAGTTTGGTTTGGTTTCTTGAATGAGATTTTATGAGTATTTTCAAGAATGTAATTAGGAAATTTTTTCTATATTCTGTATTTTAAATGCTCTACTCAAGCTCCATAGTTAGCCAGGAAATAATATACAATTGAGTGGATTTTAGCCTTAACATACAGGAGATTGGGTTTAAGGTATCTCAATTATTGTTCTTTCTGAGGCCATAAGTCAGCTGTAATTCACACCTTCACAGCTGAGTTCTAACTCTTACTGGGTTCTAGTTCAAAACAAAGCAAATATCTAAAATTGCTTAACCTATACAAGGGCTGCAGACAACTTAAATTATTCTTTTAGATTATCCCCTAAAATATGTTAAGAGCAATCATTTCATCAAAAATAATGCAGACCCTCTTTAGGAAATCAATACATTTTAGCTGAGGCTTTTAAAAAATCTGCAACAGATCACAGTGTAATCAGTGGCTTTAATTATTTGTTGCCTGTACTAAAGTATGCATTTGAAAAATGCAAATACAGTACTCCTTAGGTCAGTATAGTTAAATTATGCTGGAGCCATTGTAAAATCTTTTTTGCCTATATACTCTTGAGTATTTGGATATGTGAATTAACAGAGTTATGATTATTTGGCTGATTTCTTGCTGAACAAGCAGAAAGGAAAAGCCAAGCCAAGAATACTTACTGTCTTTCCAAAACTGCTGTTAAACAGTTTATCAAATATTTTGAGTGGGATTACTGCTTGTATAGCTAACATTGAACTTTTTTATGAGGAAACATTTGCAATACCGTAAAGCAATTTGGATTTTTTTTCTCATTACAGTAATTGCAAAAGAACTGGGATAGAAAATTACCTAATGGATTTCTTCTTTTCTCTATACCTTCCAGAACATAACCATCTGCCTCCATCCACACCTCCCCCCTAAAAAAGCTACTAGCTGCAATACATGGTCACCTGTTAGCACTTTTTATGCTATAAAAATTGAGTGAAAAGATCCAAAAAGTCATAGTTAAGTCTTTATGTCTAATCAGAAATTGAAATATTGTACTTAAAACTGCATTTGTCTGACCATATAAAACAAAAAAAATCAACTTTTCTCAGTATAAAGTGACAATACATAGAGATTTTTGGTTATTATTCTCATTGTTCTACATTATGACCCCAGATCACTAATGAAAGTAGCTAAGAGAGCCTAGAAAGCATATTCCCAGCCAGGATCTCTGGTCAATAAATCCTAGAGGGGGAATCTGAAGAACAGAAAGAAGAAAAGTGGTAAGAGAAAAGTGTGCCAGCAGAGGCCAATTTCTTTCTACTGTTATACAACAAAGGTACAATAAAAATGGTCATTGAATACAGGTAACAGAATTTACCACCTGAAGTAACAAACTTTAGCAATAATTTTCAAATGTAACAGTCTCTAAACAAGACTCTGTGCCTGCTATTAAAATGTTGATCATGGGAAGCATAGTAGTGGTGGCTGTATTTTTTGTGACAGTCTTCTGGTCCAGTCTGCGTACTTTTGCATTTACCCCATTTAATTATTGCTTATAAAGAAATGAACAGAAGTACAGACTCACCAATTGCCTTAGTATACTTGAACACATTCCTATTTTTCTTTCTAATCCTCCCATCTTCAGTGTTAGATTGCCTAAAAACAGTAAATGTATACTTCAGACATCAAAATTCATCTCCAACTTCTCATCAAATTAAAATTGCACACCATTTTGCAATCCATCAGTCTTTTGATTGACACAGATTGTTAGCTTTCACACAGTAAGACTTGAATACAAGCCAAATACATATCATACATTCACTGACTTGGCAGGAGCATGGCTGCACAGGCTAGTTTTGGGAGCTGATAATCCAGCCCTGGCCCCCAGTGCCTAAATTTCATTTTAACATCTGTTATTCAGCAATAAATGCACTGGACTGTGAAAAACAGGTTCATATTGTATGAATGTTCTTGAATCCTCTGTTTGGGAATTTGCATGTGGTGCATAGTTAAGTCCATGGCTGAAGCTGGCTGGAATCAGTTTCATCCGTTGAAGCAGATGAGTTGAAAAACACATTCGATGATATCAGCTGTTCCTTTTATACAGGTATGCAGATTACTTGGATTTCAACAGTCTCTTAGAATAGCTCTGGCATAATTCTCCCTCCCCCCCAACTTTTTTTTTTTTAAATATATCTTTTGATTTGCAAAGAGAATACATGCAAGTTCTCATCTTTCTCAGAGCTGAAAAAATAGTGTCACACATTAAAATGGTATGCAGCCCTAAAGAGATCATCCAATTTCCTTGAGCCAGTGAATCCTCTCTAAATTTGTATTTTATATAAACTGGGCCAAATGTCCCAGTCTGAACCTGAGTTTGATCACAAAGTTTTCAGCAGCTTTAACAAGTATCTTCATTGCATTGTACGTATTAATTTGAAGCATGAAGAATATGCAAAACCAATGTATCTATCCTAATGATACAAATTGACAAGGTATATATCCTCATAGCAGATAAGTCATAAAATTAGTAACTTAGAAATTTGTGTCAGAATTTTCAGGCTTGACTTCCAGATCTGACTTTACAGAAATGTTCTCCCTTTATTATTTACACAATAGAGCTGCACATCTTCCCCCTCACACTGTCAATTGCCATCTCTTGGTAACAAGCACTACAAACTATCTAAAATTGCCAGCACCTTCAGGTTGATTGGGGTTATAAGTTATATAAAAACTGAAGGACATGATGCATTTGTTTTAGCTCTGTTTTCAGTATCCACCAACATGACTGAAATTAAATCCTGTTGTAACTTTGAAAGCCAAATTTCTTTAAGCCATGAGTGTAATTTCTTCTTCCTTCAAACCCCCAGGGGTTTGCTTCCTAGGTTTAAGTCTGGATTTTGGTGCAGAATCAGCCATGAGAAGCGAGGTCTGCCCTGCCCTGCATTGTAGTTCTTGCCCCTTACCCTGGCCAAGCTGTGCCACAGCAGTGCTGGCACCTCTCTGTGACAGACCTGTGTGGTACCCTCAACTCCTGCTCACACCAGACCTTCTCTGCTCACCATGAGCAGGTGAGGGGACTGTGGGGACAGAGTTTGGCAGTCATGTCTCCATCCTTGCCTGCCTCGTTTTCATCCTCAGCTGTTGGCTGACTTTGATCTGTGGAGCAGTCTGGCCTTGATGCAGCTTGGTGGAATTCTGCTGTGTCCTCAGACACAGGAGGTTTGACTCTTACCTTGATTGCATCCTTGAGGAAACATCTTTCAAATCTGTGTGGTTTGTTCTTATTAGCCTAAGCAAATACAATGGAAAGGTTAGCTTAGGACAGATAAAAATTCACAAGAACATTATTTAATTTCTCTGTTCTCCTCTGGTTCTCTTCCAGGGAGTTCTCTTCCATACTTATCTCTTTCCAAAGGTCACTAGCATAAGAAACCCAAATTGCTGTTAGGTGTCCTTTCTTATTACCTCTTCAGTAGTAGGTGTATCAAAAAATGTTACCCAGTTCGTGAAAAAGGAAAAAAGTCTTGGCACATACCTAAATATTAGAAATACCCCTCAATGCATCTCTCAAATGAGAAGCATCAGCAGCATAGTTTCCCTGCAGCCTAATGTCTACAATACATCTCCTGTGACTTTGTTGGACCAAACAGACGATGGCTATGTGGAAGTTTCAGCCTGAGAGCCTTGGAAAAGCCACACACATGTAGAAGTTCTGTCACATAAACTGTCCAGTTGTCCAGTGTGGACAACATTGACTTCATCAGGCTCTGACTCAGAGCAGGGAAGTCTAATTTAGATTTATTTTATGATCACCACTACTCATTGCTCTGCATTGCCTGATATTAACTTCTAGAACACAGCCTGCAGTCTGATTCTTGTAAAACATCTCTGAGAAGAGGGATTTGGATGTTCTCTTTTCTTGAAATATAGTTTAGCCAGTGCAGACTGTACAGTTGAGTTATGCAAAAAAATTGCCAAAGAGAGACAATAATAATGTAGAATGAGTCTAGAATGACAAAAGAAAATAATTTTCTCCGAAAAGCAGTGTCACATGTATAACTATAAGCTATTTTTCAGTAGACAATTGAAAAAAAACCGAAAAAACCCTGAAATAAAAGAAACCAATTATATATTTCTACTGAAAACCAACATATGACCCAGAAGATACCTAGTATTTATTAGAATTTTTAGTTTGAGTTTTCTTTAATGAAACCTTAAGCTCTGACAAATGGTGAAGCTGAAGATTTCTGTGAAATAGCTTGCCTTCAGAAGGCAACATGAGGGCAAAAGATAGTATATGATATGAATAGAACAGAAAGATACAATAAAACCCTCTGATTTTTATTACATCTGCTATACTGGTAAGTAACTTGTTGTAGATAGGAAGGTGACAGTCTACTACAGAAGTAGAATAAACATTAAATTGATGACACTGATCAATTCATGCCCTCATTTTATGTCATGTAGAAATCTGGACATAAAGTCAAAATACAGATTACCTCCCTTGGAAAAGTAACAGAGAAAAAACAAAATCCTTCCTAAAGGAGAAAAACATGGGGTGTGATAATGGGGGAATTCACAGTATTCCATAGGAAGTGAGATTTTTTTTCCCAGACATTTCAGAACCCTTTAAATGTATGGCACATACATTTCTCTCTTCACTGATCTTACCAGGCTCTTTTTTTATTACCCCACAGAGGTAGTTTTCACTTAGTATGCACATAATTCCTATATACTTTACAGGATTTATGCTCATGAATCAAAGATAGAATAGATATCCTTGATCTTATGTCTTCATATTCCTAGCAGAGACACTTTAAAAACAGGTAGAGGATAAACTTTGCTAGCTCTGTAGTTTATTCTCTGAGTCCTAAGTGTGCTAAGTGCAAAGACATTTATGGGGGGAAAAGAAAAGGGAAACAGAAAAGGGAAAGCAAGACATCTTAATATCTTACAAGTAAGAATGGGATATTAACAGATACCAATTGTTAGCAGAATAAAACCTAGATCCAAAACATTGTTTGTTTTTCTGAGAAGTAAAAACTTTCAAGTATTTTTGGTTTTGATGTTTTCAGACACCTTTTTCATAGCATGTTTTTCTAATGGTTTTGGTAAAATTGAATATATATTCATTAATATCAAGTTCAAGCAAGAATGTAACACTTTTACACTTATTGTAAAAAATATAAACTCAAAATAAAAGAAAACCCAATGTACTGAAATACTGCTAATCTACACTCAAGGAACCTTGATAATTCAGAACAAAAAGGAATATAGTATATGGCAGCTCTACATATTATAAGGTCTCAGGTACATAACATTACTAACAAAAAGATTGGAAAGATTATTTAATATATAAATGGATCATGTGTAGAAAAAAATAATAAAATATTATTACTTATTACTAATACTATATTGTAGTAATAAGTTATAAGAACATTTTAGTTGGTTCATGGCTAAAAGAACAAAGACTATAAAACAAAAACCTCAAGAGACAAATAACTGTTCATGTGTATATCTGTAGAATCTTACCCAAGGTGGTCAAGTGACTGTTACAGTAGCTACATTTGTAGCAATATTAGAAGATCAATGGGGATCTAAGATGAAATCCAGCCATAAAGAGTAACTGCCAAACAATAAATTTCTAAGAAACACTCACATCAAGACAGTTCTTGTGAGGTTGTCTGTTGTTTTCTTTTATTATAGGGAATATGGCCACCCCTTTTCCCCAAGAACTGAGAGAAGTAACCTGCCCTTTTTGCTCACACCTCATTTCATTCACAGGTAATCAAATGTCATCTGGTATCTGAGGTACTAGGCAAACAATCTAATCACTGCTGGCATTAGGAAAGAAAGGGTGAAAGGAATTTAATTTAAAATTATGAATGCATATATTTTACTTTTTGAATTTGAAATCCTAGAAGTTTTACCACACGCTGTTTTACACTGACTTTGCACTGACTCACATTACGTACATGACTATCAGGGTTTTAACCTGCCATTTCTTCCAGCCCCAGTCTAACAAGTCTTTGTCACTAAAGAAACAGAACTTTAAGAATATCATATACTTAATGAATAGACACAATTTGTTACTCAAGGATTTACTATTTACAGTGGTTGATTAGGATAACTGTATGTTTACTTTCATGACTTTGATCTCTGTGACTAAGCAAATGCCTGTATTGACTACTTTGCCTCATAGTCTAAGCTTCTACTTTGTCCTGAGTTGGGGAGGATTTGCTCAAAGGTAAAAAAAAATTGAAATTGTAATTTATTTATTTTCATATTAGTATTGTATTATTCTTCCTCTTTTATCCACACTTTACTTACATCAGTGAGGAAGAGTTAACTTTTATTTCTATATATGACTGCCAGATATTGTAGTTTAGAGACAAGGCTGCAGAATAACCCAAATTAATGACTGTCAGGTATCATATTTAAAACAATTTGAAAAGTCTACAAATACAGTATCTGTTGCTATCATCTGTTCTTGAGCAATGTTGTACAAAAGCCACAGAGTTGGCTGACCCTGAAAGCTGACATCTTCAATATTAAATGTTACCAGTTCAATGGCTGAAGAAAATGAGGGATGCTATTTACTAATGGTTTGCCTTTACAGGGGAAAGCTAAGCTGAATGAGCTAGGAAAGCTACTATCTGGACAATGAAATTGTGCTTGTCAAATGATTAAATGGTGATCAAGTTTTATCAAAGATTATGAGATCCTGTCCGCATTAATCTCTTCCTACCTCCCATTTAACCCTATTTCTTGAGAAGAGCATTTCTGAAGCAACAAAACTATTTTGCATATGTGATATCTATGGAATTCCTAAAACAATCTGTTAGATTTGGACAGGGACTTGCAGTAAGTCAGCAAACAGCCCAGTTAGTAAAAGGCTAAAGTATGCAACATAATTAGCACAAAATTATAAAGTTTTATTTCACATAAATAAATTGTGTGAAAAAAAAATAAATCATAAAATCACAGTTTCTTTGAAAGTACACAGTTTTTGTGGTTTTGGTTTTTTTTCCTCCTGTCAGCATAAGGAGCTGGATTACAATCAGGAAAGGCCAGACTAGAAGCTGCTAACTTGATGGTCATAACAAGCCCCTTCCCTTATTCCTGCTTTTTCCTGTATGGGTAGACTAAGGGGGAGAACAATTTTAACAAAGGCTTTTAAGTTTACCTATTCATTCTCATAATAACTGATCAAAATGAACAACAGGAAATGAAAATCCAAGTTCAACGGGAACCTTTGTTGAAAGTACAATTCTTAGGTTCTTTAGTCTAACACATTTTAACACACAAGAAAAGGAATCAGTAGGATTTCAATGGTGGGTTTTGTAATAATCAAGAGAAGTGTTTCTCTCTGTGAAGTATAACCATTTTAGGGGAAGACTTGTAGAACTACATTAGTTTTAAGTGACCTCCAGGAGGAAATCAAACCAGTTCAGGGTGTTTAAAAGCCTACTTTAGAATTAGTAGTTATTTCAAACAGATAATCTTCTGCAGAATGCATAACCAATTTAAAAACACTGTATATCATTTTATCAAATAAGCAGGCATACAGATAAATGAGTTGAGGTTTTCAGTGTTTCAGAGTATGTGATAGGAAAATATGCAATACACAGAGTTGAAAATTACAAATTTTATGTGAAATTTGTCAAAAGCCTCTCCAGTTTTGAAGCAAGTTTTGTCAAAATAAAAAGAAATATTTTATTTTATATTAATATGTAATAAGTTTTAAAGGGTTCTTTTAATTGGCATGCTGCAGGCTACTGGTAGTGAGGGAGCCCAAGAACTTGCAATGGAAAGGGATTGTAAATGAGATATTACTTGGGTTTTCTCACAAAAAGCTTACAGATTGAAAAATGTCCTCTACCACATTTTTACTAAAATAGGGAGCAATCTTCCTTTCCAAACAATCCAGAGTAGTATGATCTATGTGTCTTATTTTATTTTACAACAGGGAATAATTACTTTGTAAGTGGCTTCCAAACACCTAATTATTTGCAGAACCATCTACTTTCAGACTATCTAAAACCAAAGCTGTGTTGAAACTTATGTCTTGGAGATTCATCATGCTTGGATAGATAAGCAATAAAGACAACCCTAAGGTGAGTAAAATTTTGAGACTCTGAAATGTATAGCTATTATTTATAATTGTCTTTTCTTTGTGTCACCCAAAGGGAGAAATTATTAGAAAGGGTACTGTAAAGCAGTTAATGTGGTTGGATTTTAAATGAACTTGAGAAAAATTGTCTACATTTTTAGGTTTGTGGTAGGATCAATGACAGCTAAGGTTTTTCTATTTAGTTAGCTAGATCCCTTTTCAAAACTAAATATAAATTTCACACTTTGTGGGAAAAAATCCTCTCTTCAAGAATGTGTCCAGGTGTCCTTGTTTTCTCTTGCAAGGGTTTATGGAAGAAAAACTAATAGAAGAAGAACAGAAAGACTGTCAAGCTATTTTTCAGTACTAGACCAAGTCACTCAAATTGATATCTTCATCTACTTTGGCAACATTCCACAGAGAATAGTCAAATTCTAGCAGAAATAGAAGGCAAGGTAGACATAAACTAATCATACCAGCAATCTCATACTACAATTTTAAAAATATTCCTTAATACGTTAATAATCAGCCTTAAAAAAAAAGAAAAAGAAAACCAAAAAAACCCAGTAACAAAAGCAGCAAAACCCATTTTATACAAAACATTTGATAGAAATAATTTACACATAGATGTTCCTCTGCAAGTTTTGATTGTACTGAAGATAGTGCAGAAAAAGGGTGGAAAGTGGAATTTAAAATCTGAATTTCTCTAGAGCTTCAAAGTTAGCTATAAGTACTGCATTTCCAGTGATTTGATCTTTACCTTTCCAGTTATTTGTTAAGTCCCTTGCAAAGAGATGTAAATTTGAGAAGAAGATATCATGAGGATTTTTTTTCCCAGGGAAAATATTTCTGTAAACATTTAAAAGAAAATATCTAGGTTTTCAGTTTAACCTTCTGGTAAACAGTAACAATTTTGCTATTTTATTTAGATTCATCTTAGATTGAATAAGCGGCAACCAGTTTTCCATACCATGTCAAGGAGCACTCTCCATAAAGCATGGGAGAGCTACTTTCTTTCTCTTGTGGTCACTTGCTCTCTTGGGAAGAAGTCTTCCTGTGCACAACAAAAGAAGCAGATGGAGAGAAAAAGTTCTTTGGGATGGAAGAAACTGAAATTTGTTGCAATTCAGAAGTCAGTGAAACTGGGAATAAACTCATGAGAAGAAACAGAATGGTTTGGGTTGGAAAGAACCTTAATGACCATTTAGTTCCACCCCCCTGCCATGGACAGGGACACCCTCCACTAGACCAGGTTGTTCAGAGCCTCATCCAGGCTGGCCTTGCACCCTGCCAGGGATGAGGCACCCACAGCTTCTCTGGGCAACCTGTTCTGGTGCCTCACGGTAATCATATACAAAAGAAGACCATGGTTGGAAAGACTTATTTACAAAATCTTTTATTCCTGTTCTATTTCACCTTGAGTTTTCTTTTCACAGGTACTTTAAAGGTGAGCTTCTTCAAAGTATTACTCATGCCTTTTACTGTTCTAATAAAACCTATCTTTTGCAGGTAAGAGCTCTTCTCTCTGCAATACCTGCTGTTTAAAAAAAGGGAAAATGGTAGGCTAAGCTATTTCTACATTTTTTTTCCAAATGTCAAGACCCATTTTAATATTATCCAGAACTAGAATGTTTTGTGTTTCCTTGTCTCCAGTGTACTTTTTTTTGTTCTGTTTTTTCTTTCTTTTGTAGTAAGACAAGTTTTATCTTTTTCTGCCAAAGCTACTGTCCTAGTTTGAGTACACAGACATGTGTTAACAGTCATACTCCAAAAAGCCAGAAGAGAATATTTTATACAGGAAAAAACCAGTACCTTTTTAATCTTATGCTAAATATTATTTGATCAACTTTTAGATGTTTACATGTGAACAAACATGATTTACATTCTTAATATATCTTGGTGTGTTCAAGAAAGTATACTATAAAGTATACTATAAAATAAAGTATACTATAAAATATGTGACTTCTTAAGCCAGAATCCTCTGGCTTAAGAAGTCACATATTTTAGTTATATAAATGTTTACCTGATTTTCTTTTTGTATCTGTCAGAGATACAGGAAATTTTCCTGAGTATCATAAGTCTATAGAGAAGAATGATGAAAGTCAAGTTAACACAAATCCTGTTTTGCCAAATATCTAATTTACTAGTATGCTAATTTTTTCTGAGAATTCTGTGTGGAGAAGTCAAAAAGAAAGTGGGGATTTATAATGGGAAAAGTGGGAACTGTCTGAATTGCCTCTAGAAGCAGTATTAGAAGATTTAAACAAAAGAATACTATAGAGGAACTATCTCTTCTTTGTTGCAAGCCCAGGAGAATTAAGTTTTCTTAAGGAAAGAGATCAAGTCAGTCATTAAGCCCTCAATTACCAATTGTATATTAGAAACTGAGTAAAGATAGAATTGTATGATTAATTTTTAAAGTTTTTATAGAATCAATGAAAGGACAAAGAAAGTTTAAGTTTTGTGAGATTAGGACTGGCTTGGCTCATTAGAGGTAACCAGTGGTACTGGCAGGACTGCTTTAAACCAGCCCTGGTTGGATCTACAGTGAGTTGGTACAGCTGGGCCAAACAGGGCAAGCTTGTTCTTTGCTGAGTGCCATTAAATCCATATGGTCAGTCAGAGAGGCCTCAGCTGCAAATGTGCCACTCTTGGTAGTCTCAATCAATGCTAGGGCTACCTTCAAGCTGTCTGCTCATGGCACCTGCACTGACTGTTTTCATAAAACTAGTATTATCAAAAAAAATGTCATATAGCCAGGAGGTTACCAAGCTGGATAGACTTAGAGTGTGATAAAACTCAGAAGAAAGACTTCACTCTGAGAGAGAGTGGACAGGTGGAGGAGATTTGTTTTTACATATTTTTTCCCCATCTAAACAATATAATTTATGTCCTTTTATGATAGTGATGGTTATACTGTATATGCTGAAAAAATTACTCTGGCCAAAAAAATTCCCATTTTCTTAAAGCAAATGTAGGTGGGGGGAAAAAGCAGAACCCCCTCCAAGCTCTGGAAATTCTTGGATCCCACTGTCAAAAAAAGTATTAGACATTTCATGATCTCCATCCTGTTGGCACCTTCTGTATTGTCAAAAACACTTTTGATACCATGGCTGCCAGAATAATATTTAAGCCTAGAGTCAGGGCAATGTATTTAGGAATCCATGGGGGTAGTATAGCAACTCTTATATTTCCTTTAGTATAATTTAGTATAATTTTAATAATTTCTATTTCTGGAACTCAAACTCAGAATTCAGACATGAATAGCAATAAACTTTAAAAAGTCAACATTTACCTTTTTGATATCAAAGAAGAAAATCATTTAGAATATGAAGCTCCATGAAAATGGGATTAGATGGGAGTTAGTCTAAGTCTTAGGTCTTGAAAACAGATGGAAAAGAGACTGAAGTCCTTACTTGCACTAAGTTTTCTAAATGAAATAAATATCCTCAAGGACTTCTTTTCTGTAATAAATTTTGCAAAAGGTACAGTTCTTTATAGTGAACTGCATTTTAGGGTGAGGTGTTTCAATGTTATAACAGATTTGTATTTTAAAGGACATTCATATCCACAGTAAGAGACCTAGATTATTTTGCCTTTTTCAGAAGGGAGTTGAATCATTTCAATCATTTCATGGAGTATTGAGTGCATCAATACTCCATGACCTCATACGAAGTTGTGAACAATTACTTCTTATAGCTAAATAGGGAGAAACTCATATAAATAGAATACAGAGTCATATCATTCTTTGGACAGGAGTGACCCTAAAGATCATCCATTTCCAACATCCCAGCCTTGGGCAGGGACAGCTTTCACTAGAACAGGTTGCTCAGGGCACTATCACATCTGGTCCTTTGATATATTCATTTTTAGGGGTTTTGGTAAAACATTACCAAAAATGGAATGTAAAACCAAACTAAAACCATTAATATTTATAATTTTTTTTTTAAATCTAGTTAAGTCAATATGTATTGTGATCACAATATCCATTACAGATAGAATTAAGAAAGACTTATTTAAGGAATATAATTAAAAGAAGTTAGAAAGTTCCATAATTAATATTGGGTTAAAAGAAGATGAATTGCAACTGAAAACAAAGTGTAATTCATTTTATTACCAAGGTTGTTTTCACTTAATACATTTAATCTATATGAAAAGCAGAGTATCTTCATTAAAGAACTTTGCAAACACTCATAAATTTGCTAAATTTTTTGTCTTTTCTATTACTTAACAAAGAATAAACATTTCTGTATATTCAAAAATATAGTGACAACGAAGACTTTTAAAAAATATAATAGATTCTATGATTTCACATAGAAATTAAAATACTTATCCATTTCATTTCTCAAGAATTCAAATACACAATTTTTGAAGCTACATTTGTCAACTGCAGGTAAACTGTCCACTGTAGTAATTTTAGCTGTCTAGATAATATTCCTCTTGTTCCACACGTAGTTATGTCAAGCAAGCAGTGACAAGTACAAAAGAAACTTGATCCAGGTGCACGTATTTCTCCATATCTGCACAGTTATGATACACATATATATATTCTTCCATGCAATAGTACTTCAGAGAAACCAGCTTTTAAATTAACTACTCAGAAAGAGTACTGTCTTGATCTCATTCCTTTCTGCATATGTATTAGGATGCAAACTTAATTCCACGACCACGGCAGTCCTGTACATCAAAAGGCTAGTGCTCAGTTAATAGTGACTTACTGATTTTCTCTTTTTCCAGTTTGCAAGCCTTAGATCTTTTTACTCTCTATGCTGTTGAATCAAGCTCAAAAAAAAAAAAAAAAAACCCAAAACTTCATTCCCAACTGACTGCTTTTCTGAGATGAAGTAACACGATGATGTTCATTTTCTAAATGGGTCCAAAGGCAGAGAAGGCACAGGTCTTTTACTACTATCTTCTAAAATAAAGGGATTTAAGTATTACTTTATTTCAGCATTTGCTGCCAAAATATCTTTAAGGACATAGGCATAAGATATTAGGTTAAAAGTCATGTGAAGGGTCCATATTTCAGAGGACTCTATAAAAGGCTAAGCAATGATTTTATCTGCACAGCTGTAAGCATACAAAATTTCCAGATGCCTAGCTAGGCAAACAGTTCTGTGAACTGCAGAAAAAAAAGAAGGCTTTTCCCAGCATAAATATGCAGGTGTAGAAGGTATTTAACACCGGTTGGAGTTTTACAAGTTTTCTTCTCAAATTCTACTTGGTCCATACAATACGACACTTCTTTCACTCTTAGAACTCATATTCTAAACGGTAAGCCCATAAGATGAATTCTAGGTTTTGTTCAAATCCTAGGCCCAAAATGTAAATATTTTGCAGCTTCATAGTGCCTGGAAAATAGAAATAGTTTCCTTAAATTACACAGTTTGCAGAAAAAGAAAAAACAAAAAAACCCAAACATTTTGATGAATCTTTCCTCAGGAACATTTAATGCAAGGGGCACCATCTCACATAAGATGTTTGAGGAAAAATGTTTTATAAGCATTATATAAGCATTTATGCTACAGGCCCTAAGTGATCACAAGAATACCGGCACTGTACAGCGTCAACACGACTGAAAGGGAGACTTAAAGGAAGCTTTAGATACTGATATGGTAACTTCAAAGATTTACGCAAATATTCAAAATAATATGACTCAGAATCAATAAGTTTGGAAAAGTGTTCTGAATGCGACATTCAGGAGGGAACTCAGAAAAAAATTCCATTGCCGTATGTGGAATAATTCCTTTCAGATGACAGTGTGAAGGTCACTGTGACAGAAAGGTTTATAGCATGGTATTAGGCACATAATGTGTAACTGTGCATACAAAATCCTGCCCTCCTTCACATTATTTCTGATTTAGCTCTTTGGTATTAAATTTACATCACTGATAACTAAAAAAATATTAAATAACATTCACATTGAAAGCACCGTGCACTGCATTTAATAAAACAAGGTTTTGCCCAGAAATTCAAGACTTGCATTGCAACAGAAACAGCTATCAGTTACTTTTCATTTTAACAAGTAACTATTAGGGAAATAAAGGGGAGGACATTTTCATATTGGTATGTTATGTCAGGCATTTTAAAATTATTCCCATAGAGGTAGTCAAAAGGTTTGGACACATAGAGTCTTCAGAAAACCTAAGTGTAACTGCAAGTGAGACCAAAATTAAATCAGGATTTAAAAATTACTGATCCTGTTGTCCAGCTGACCATTTATTTACAATTATATTTCTAAAACACTCTTGGCTCCAAATCAAATTCGTCAGTGCCAAGGCTGGCACTACTGCTCACAGGTTATTACAATTGAATGAGACAACCTTATTTGAGGCACCCAAATTTAGGGAATATCAGTGTACTCTAAAATATTTGTTTCAATCAATATATTTATATGTGTGTGTATATTATACAGATATATGCATATTACCTGGATTGTATTATAAATTGTATGCATATTACATCTATATAGTATCCAAAGTATTCATATCACAGGCAATATATAGTGCACAAATTATGTATATTTAAACATTACATATGTAATTCTGAAGGATATGCTACCAAAAAAGTTAAAAACTACATATAAAAAAATTTTGCAGAAGGAATTGTACTGGTTTTGTGTGGAGTAGAGTTAACACAGACATAGATGTTATCAAGACCTAAAAATGCTGGTTACTTTCACTGCAAAGATAATCTACTGTTTCAAGAGTTTCCTGTCAAGTATTTATATAGTCCTCTGTGTTTATATGTGTTGCTGTTACAACTTGACAGAACCAGAGGTCCCATTCACCTGTAAGACTTTTTGTTTAATAGTAGGATAAGGTGAACAAAAGATAAAGGCCTTTAATAGCTCTGAGTACTATCTCAAACAACAACCACCCATACAAGAAAATGACTCTTATTTTCATTTCCAGTGTAAAAGTTTATGTGCATCTAATTTTCATCTGATTTCACTTATTCCACCTGTGTTGTTTAATTTAATTAGATATTTTCTCTTTTAAATTATGTACAGCAAATATGGTCATACAGATTGACCTTGATAGATGAAACAAACCATAGTCACCAAATAAACTTGTTTACCACAAATTTGACCTTTATTAATCCAAAATAACCTGATCTTACATTTTATACTAAGTTTAATTTCCCAAAGTCTTCTAGTCTGAATAGACAATGCTCATCAACACCGACATCTAAGAATGCCACAAACTTGAACACGGAGGAAGTAGTTGACTCAGCTGAAATATCTGGTTTTAAAGTTCCATTTTTCATTCCCAGCTTCTTACAATTCTTTCTCCTTTCAAAAATTATTTATGAAAATAAGGTGCATATTTATCCTGCCTTATTTACCCTTGATTTAGTTCTTCAAGCAGAACATTTCTTGTGCTTTAGTCTCTGCCACTAAAGCATTTGTATGGTTCTGTGGTTTTGTTCATCTTCCCAGAGTGTCTGTGTAGTACCATTCAGTTCTTCCACATTTTTAAAGAGTAAGAAGATAGCATTTAAAATTTTTCTAAAGAGTATAAAACCAAACCACTACTTCTTTTTATATGTACACATTAAATGGAATCTATGTCAAAAGATGAGCCAACAAATAAAACTCTTCCAGTTTCAAAAGAGCTAAAAGTGGAGAATATTTTCAGTTCTCTTCCCAGCAACATTTTGTCTTATATAATGAATTCAAAAGACAAAGAAACATAGAATTAAATTAGCAGACCTTTAAATTTACTGTAGCCATTTATTGATTTTTCCTTGAATTACTTTATTAGAATGGCTTCAAGTTCAGTTCTCAGGCCATACCAGACTTCTCTGCATTGAAAACAAACGAACAGAATGTTCCCATTCTTATATGCTGTATTTCAATTGTTTATAGAACCAGTCACACTGGAAACACATAATACTAACTTTTAAAAATAAGTTCTTGATGCTGTTATTTCCTTATTAAAAGGCAGGAGTTTTAAAAGAAGGAAAATCACAATACATTAGAAAGAGCACTCTTATAACATGGGCTGCAGCAGCAACATGTAGATTATCTGCGTGCTATGCATAAATAATTAAAAACCTAAAATGGCCTTTATAGCTAAATCCCTGCTGCAGAAAATATCAGTAGATGAAATTGTTCCCACATGCTATGTTAATAAGATTCACCTGTTAAGCAAATCCAACTGATTAATACCTGCTGGTTTTGAATAGAAACAGCTCTGATGATTAGCACAGCTCCATTTTGTTCCTTAAAATTACCTTATGGTACTGATATTGTAAGTCCTGAGGAGAGCTAGGAGCTTCCAAAAATGTGGTGCATGCAGTCTTTTGAATAAATTTTTAATCAAAAGATGAAGGGGAGAAAGCCCTTCATATTTTTTACCTTCTTCAGTAGAATCCTTATAGCATTTCATCACTATGAAGAGTTTGAAGATATGCTGCTTAATGCATTTACCATGCTGTCAGAATGATCCAGTTCACTTTTCCTCCCCGGCACTCAGCCGTACACTAGGCATTACAGACATTTTCCTTAGTTTTTAAGCCAGATATTTTCCAGCCAGATACAGGTGTCTGAGGGAAATCTAGTGGCATTTTCAACAGAAGGGATGGTATATCAGTGAGATGTATGAAAAGACTGCACCCTGCAGAACATACTTCTTTTGCTTCTTGGCCAATGCATTATCCCAGCAGGTAAAAGGACTTTATAGTAACAAGTGAGTGAATAGGGAAGTAGGGTAGGGACTGGTGGGTTACTGGCAAATCCTTTTATCTGCTCAGCAGAGCAAAGCAATGATGCTACTTCCACTAACAGGAAGCATTCTAATTGCAAACACACGCTATTTTATAATGCTGATGTTCCTGTGCACACATGCATACAGTTTGAGTATCCAATTTTGCCTCATTTTTATGAGGCATTTTTATGAGGCACTGTATAATCGTCTGACTTGAGTTGAGGCATGAACAGGTAGGATATTTATTTTGGCCTATGGAAAAAGGTTCTAATTTTTGTGGATAGACATGTACAATATGTGAAAAATACAGAAAATTCCTTTGTTTTGGAGGTAGACCAAATTTACAAAATTAAAAATTCTGAGCCACTGCAAACATTTGCTTAGAGGATGCCTAGAGGGATTGAAATTATCTTATAGTTGCAGCTCTCTTACACCATTAAATTTAATGAAAATTTAATTTAACTAATTTGTATATAGTGATATATACTCATTCATTATGAGGCACCTGGCTTTCTGTTTTTAATTTTCTTTTCCTGACAATTGGTCAGAGACCTCTACGTGGAAAAGCTTCCACATGCTGACCTCTGTTTTCTGTCTATACTCAGAATCTTTTTTGTCATAGCTTTTAAGTTCCTGGAGTTAAAATAATTAAAAAAGAAAAATAAATAAAAATTACAAAAGTAGCTCCTGTATATTCATTGAACTTCCCAAAATTTTCATCTACATTGCACTTTGTGCTGTAAAGAGTTTATTAAACTATGGCAACTACTATCAACAGATAGTGAAGAAAAAGTAGGAGTTTCTGTGTGCTTCACACTCAGTTTCCCTTATCCTATTATTTTTCATATAACGGAAATCTTGTTGTGTTTCTACAACAATAAAGTCAACTATCTTTTCTTAGTCATCTCTAAAAGATTAGTTATTAGATAGCAATATTTCCCTTTCCTTCCTTAGCAGGTGGTCTATTTTTCACTTTGTATTCATTATTTTTGATCAGTACAGCACATTCACAAAGGAAGTTATGATCTTCATACAGTTAAATAAAAATTTAGGTTTGCAGGAAAGCATGGTAGTCTCCAATATTCACTAGTGTTTGGGACTTGAATGTAGGCAGAGCATGTTTTCTAATTTGTTCCAGGGTTACTTCCATTTTTTATTGTTAAATGTCCTCCATAGGAACATAACATTCCAAATCATCCATAGAAGCTTCCCAGTAACGTTACAGGGCCTAATACACTCGCAGATCTTTATATGAAAATGAGATTGCACATGCAGTTTTATGACAATGTGAATATAATATGCACTGCCCTGCATTTGCATGATGTTCTTTCACGTCTGTTCTTAGTCATAGGCTACATGCAGAATTACAGGATAATTGGTCTGGCTTCTGTCAAATAGACAGAAATGCAGTTTTGAAGAGCTTGCCTGCACATATTCAACCCCTGATGAAAACCAAGAGACTGGAAGATCTGTTCCATGCACATTTCCTGCACAAAGGGACTTGTCCATATGATTAGTCCTGCTCATTCTGTTTTTCATAGCACGTTAGTTTTCATAGCATGTTACTTTCATGATTATTTCAGGCAGAAGGAGTTCAAGTTATGACTTCAAGAGCTAGATGGTGACTTGTGTGAACTGTGCCAAGAAAAGACATAAATAGGTAGGACCTGAATTGAGGTTAAAGCAGTAAGGTTTGGCTGGTTGATTGGGTGAAACTGTCACAGGATTTAAGAACCCACATATCATGTCAGGAAACATCTAAGGAGAAGGGAGAGAGAACCAGTCACTTCAGTTCTTTCTTCAGTCTAAACTTGCTGAGTCCCCAGTCCATGTCCTGATGTTGCACAGATGTTCTAAGACAATTAGAGAGCCACACAGCTCTGCAGCATTATTTTGTCTGATCAAGGAATGATGAAGAAGGACTGAGAGTGGAATTCTGGATTCAAGCTTCCATCTTACCTGACATGCCAGCTTACAGAGCTGCAATATCTGAAAGATGTACACCCCCTGTCTTTCTATCTCCCTGTCGAGAGCAAGCAAACACCATAAAAGTGATCAATTTCCAACTGCAAGCCTTTCCTCTTGAAGCAATGCAACCATTGTGCCTGTCTATGAAACACACAATCTGCATTCAAGGTTTTTGGGCAAATTGGAATTTTACTGTTTTTCAGCTTAACAAAATGGATGTCTGTGTATTGAGAACAGTTTATATTTTCATCAATAAGAAACTGCAGCTGTGGAACAGAAGCTGTCACAAGGCATTGACCTGCTGCAACAGCACTACAAGGAAAGTTTGTATGAAACTGTAATGAACACACATCAAGATAATGGGAATATGAATGCAGACAGAATGACTGTTCAGGGAAATTTCTTTTAAATTTACTTTACAGTCTGATGTAGTAAATTTACACACAGTCGGATGTGTGTCATTATTCAGCATTCTAAACAGAGGATAAGAAACATAACCAAAAAAAATCTGAACAATTGGTTTGAACTAATTTTTTTTTTGTCAGAAAGCATTTCCTCGTTTGTCTCCAGCAATAATTTCAATAATTTGAAAGCTATTTGCTGTATATCAATGCCACTTTGCAGAATGTAGTATTCTCATGAGGCTTTGGGCTATAAACTTAATATATAGAACCACCTATGAGTTGTCTATGGGACCTGAGGAATCCTGTCCAGCTCATGTGTGGATGGACAAGTACAGACCAGTATACACATCTATACAGTATATGTGTGCATACATGTATATATTCTCACTAATGGAGCTCCACCCTGCTCAGCCAAACTGGGGAGGAGGATGAGCAAATTGGTGCATTCTGGGTTTGCATGAGTGTCTTGTGTAGTTACCTGTAATCACTGTGGCCAGTAAAGTATACAGGTGTACATGTTTATTTATGTGTGCTCTATCTGTGTGCATGTGTGCAGGAATGCATCTTCAGCCTTGCTAACAGTAAATCTGGGGACATGAAACTGTGGCAGACTCACCTCTCTCATTCTGTCAGATCTAGTATGATGTATTTTCCACAAAAAGTTAATTATATATAAATATGATTAATCTTTTATCAGCACACACTGGTACTTATTGTATCACAGAAAGTCTGAGCTATACAGCAAGTATCTGTTGGCAATGGCTATATCAGTAGCTTTTCAATCCCATTATCCCTGCAATTAGAGAGAACCATTAGCTTCAATGTGGAAAGCCTGCCTTCTTCCAAATAATATCTGTATGATAATGAAATTCATCAGTTCTTTGCAATTTTGCTCACATTGGTGACTTTAATATGCTATTGTGACAATTTTAGGTAGTTTGAATAAACAAATATTTGTGTAGAATACATAGTCAAAACAATTCTGGTTTCATGGTTGCAAGGTAGATTATGAATATACTAAATTCCAACACACTCATCACTCCCATGTTTTGTTCTTCCTGGTTGAATCTTTAAGACTGCAATATTTTTGTTTTGATTCTTTTTCCTCACAAACACACTGAATGCTCTTCAGCTTAGTTGGACTCAGTTGACTCTTTATTTTGCATATCAAATTCATTAGTTACCATTCTGTTTAAACTTTTTAAATTATAGTACCTGTGATTTTGCTATAAAATTCAGTCTGATCCACCAAAACCAAGCTAACATGTTTAACTGTTAACCCTCTGATAATTATGTATGTTTTACTCATTTTCTATGTGTTGAATAACTTGAGGATGTTAAAGAAGCTTTAGATTTCTAAACACATGAATCTTCATTGCTGGCCACACAAAGGATGATCTCCTGTCTTTAATTTATTATGTCAGTTCTGCTCTTAGCCCCTGAAATATCTCTGCTGTACAGCTTGGACAAAGCCAACACAAGCATTTTAAAGAATGTCTATTTTCTACTTCACAACTTTGAACATATTGAAAAAAAGAAGATATTCTAAGACTTTTTAGCAGAAGAATATACTGTTGTTTTGGCTGAACACTGTAACACTTCAAAGCTTCTCTAACACTTCAAAGCTTCTGCACAACCACTTTGCAAAATGGTTCAATGCTTTTATAGACTTTTTAACACAAGAGCAGTGAGCATGTGTTGTAGACAACTTCCCATTTTATTTTAAAAATCACATTTAAAAAAAAAAAAAAACAAGAGCCCTTCTGCTCTTCAGAAGACACTGACTCACTGTTAAAGTGTCTAGAGCAACTCTGCAAGCAAACAATGGAGTGAACAAATGGAGGCAAAATGCACCCTGCTGCTCTATAAGCATCTCCCACAATACACAGGCACGGTGTTGACAGGTGAAGGACAAAGCCTTGCATAGGTAGACTAAGGTATTTAAGGCTGAGGAGAAAGCTGATGGTTCTTGCTGATAGTTCTCTCACATGAAGGAAAAATCAAATATTCATGAAGTTTCATTTCAAAAGTTTCAAAAAGACAAGAAAAAATTGAGTCAGTTCAGCAATAAGAATACATCTGTAGAACCCTCATGTGCCAAGAGAACATGGAAGCAAGGTCATTAATGGAAACACAAGTATAGGAATGACACAATTTCCAATGCTCTTTTGGGTCCTTGTGGTGGGAAAATTGGCAAGAAAGGACTGCAAGTGTGGAATCAGTTTCCTCTTCTATACCTTCCACTGCAGTTAGGAATGTAGCTTTTACTTTTCAATCAAAAGATGTTCTGATATTTAAAAGCCCATGCCAGTGACTAGAATATAATTTGTGGCATTATTCTTTTTAAAATTTCCCCCTGAATGTGTCCAAAAGGCGGACCTATTTTTTACATACTGTTAGATGATGAGACATATTAAATCATCCTTTATTTTATGTATACGTGGTTTACCTCCAGTTTCAAGAAGAAGAGTGTACTTTATAAAATGGTGACTGGTAAACTTTCACCCCATGAGATGATTGATAAATACTCATAAATATGTGTATCAGAAGGAATCTGTAAATTACTGTCATTTTTCATGTCCATGAATGCCTACACTTACTTAAAATAATTCTGGAGGTTTTTGATTTTCATAATTTCTAGGTTTCTCTATCCTTTGGTATTTTAATAACATCCATTTTAAAAAAAATTATCACTCTTCCCCATATCCTCAATAAACAGATTTCAAAATAACACAAATAGACCTTAATTCTACAAATGTACATAAAAAAAAAAAAAAATCATAGAAAAAAAGCCTAATCACCAAGAAAATGCCACCTGGAAGTGGGCCTAGTCCTAAATATGCTCTCTTTTAAGGCAAGATTGGTTTATCTTACCTAATTAGAAACTCACTGATGCTGAGCCACAAAAGTTGAGCTGAGAAAAGTAATCTTCATTGGAAATGCAAATGCTAGACTTAGTTTACAGATACAAATCTTTTGAAGCCTTGAGTAATGCCTTTTTAGTGGTCCTGGCAGGAGAAGGAAAAAAAAAAAAAAGAAAAAAGTATGAATAAATTAAACAGATGGACCAAAAAGAAAAAGAAAAAACAGGAAACAAAGAAATTATGAGGAAAGGAGACTACTGTCACAACTTTTGATAACATCTTTAAAGCCATAATACCTTTTACCTGAAATCTTTACAGTTGTCCTCATTTTCAGTCATATTTGCATACACCATTGCAGAGTTTAGTCGCTGTCCTCCAGATTCTGCAACTGACAATCTCAACCATAAATCAAACAGATCCAATCTTGCCATGACAACTCTATCAAGTAGAACAGGAACAGTTTCTTTTTTTTTTTTCTCATTGATTTATGTCAATATGATAAGACTTTATGTCAATAAAGTGTTTCTATTTCTGTTAGAAAATACTGTCCACATTTTCCCAAATTAAAAAAGGGAACAGTAGTTGGAAGCTCCCATTCAGGAGGAAGACAAGGAAACACCCTGATTTTTTTAGCCTATTTTCCCCACCTGAATAGGTGGTTTGGCTATTGATGCTGCATGGAACTGTGCTGCTTAAGAGTAAATTGAATACAACCCCATGCCCAAAATGCTACAAACATGTTTATGAGGGGTGGGGACAGAATTGTCAACAGCATTCTAGTCCTCTTGTGGGCTTCAAGGAGGGAGTGTCTTTTACAGACATTAACAGAAACTGAAACAGGGTTTCAGAAAGAATAATCTTCAATTTAACATAAGTTTTCCTTTAGCAACCCTGGGAAAACTGCATGAAACTATTAATGTGCATTTTTAGCAATTAAAATACCATAAACCCACAGTTTTTCTCCTAGCAGCAATGATTTTCAACCTCTGATTTATAAAACATACATTTGAATCTCTAAATGGAATATCTCATGGTGGAAAGTGGGTATTACCAGGTTTCGCTGGTTGATCTAAATGAAAATAAATACAAATGTCAAAGTTCCTTTTGGGAAGGATCATGGATACAAATTGTGCTACTTACTTTGTTCACTTATGGTTACTCAACTTGAGTGAGTAGAGGTGTTTTCAGTAAGTCTTACTATAAGAGGCTTTTAGGACTACTCCAAATCTATCAATTGATGCTTCAAGATGGGATATAAGGGTTCATCTGACAGCTTCTGGTGTGAAAGCATCATCTCTGCCACTAAATATTTCACACTTGCACTGAATGTTCAGAGAGATGTGTTTATAGCTTTTATCAGGGCAGTTCATTCACTGACGTTTCTCTCACTTACAATACTGTCAAATGCTGTCCAGCCAAGATTAGACCTTTCTCAGTTTCATGCACCAATAATATAAATGTGTGTGGTTTGGGGGTCTTTTACCATTTCCTTTAAGTTACTAGGTATAATAAAATTTTCATTCAGCCATTGAGTGATGATGCACATCCATACCAGACCAATGTTTTCTAATGCACACAGGTACTGTAAATAATTTCTCCTATGATACAGCCTGCTTGTCAGTTACAGTACTGCTGTTACAAAAAATGCAGAAGTATTTAATAATTTGCAAAATGTTGAATTTTTAATCTGGTACTGTATGTTTAAATCTGAAATGCTTAAGTAGGTACAGATTTCTCCTAAAACTATGAAAAAGAAAAAAAAAAAAACAAGCAAAGAAAAAAAAAATGAAAACAAGCAATTATTTAAAGGGATTTTCCCATGTACGCTGATAAAATTTATACCTTCATGGGATACAGGACAATCATTAAAGATCCACATTAAGAGTTTTATGCTGCTGAGTTTTCTATTTGGTGCAGCTGTATATAGTGATTTACATTGAATTGGAACACCTAAATCTTCTCTTTTGTGAACTTTTGGATTGCTGCCCTTGTATTCATACCTTTTGCCCAAATAATTGTATTTCAAAATGCTGATTAAAAAATCAATTTTCCAGTCCACAACATTGCTGACTATGTCAGTTCTTTTGCCTTACCCCACTGATTTCTCTTTACCTGCTACATTACTCTTGGTCATTTGCTGTCCTCTCTGGTACACTCTGTTTTATCCCATCTCTTTTGTTCATAGCCATGCTGCTAACTCCTGCCTTGCTTATTGCATTTGCCAAATTTTTATCCAATTCTCAAGCTTCAAAGAAGAATTCTCCTGCTTTCTCTCTGACTGCTCTTTGCTTGGGAGGATTTATCTGAAAACCTGAACTTAACTATAATGTTGCTATGTTTCAGAAACCGCTTAAAACTTTCCTCTTTCTATGATGTCTTTGAGAAGCATAAGCTAACACAAATTATCACACTACATTTGA
Organism: Urocynchramus pylzowi; assembly: GCA_013397555.1. Lineage (NCBI taxonomy): Eukaryota > Metazoa > Chordata > Aves > Passeriformes > Fringillidae > Urocynchramus > Urocynchramus pylzowi. Next base: position 38,433 of record VZRH01006092.1, read on the forward strand.
ACCGTTAGCCATTTTAAGGGATTTATTTAAAAGACTTTTACAGGATTTAAATAGTTTTAATCAATATTTAATCTTAAGTTGTTAAACCATAGGTTCCTAAGATGACAGTTCACAAAATAAATGACAATAATATTGAAGTTTTTCAACACCAAGAGTGACATGAATAAAGAACGAGTCCTTTTGTATGCCTGCTTTTCTATTTCTCACTTTTTATAATAGTGAAAAATATTACATCAAAAATTTGAGCAGATATTGAGAAATGAAGTGTTACTGGGTAAAGATGTATTTGTATTTGTGAAACTGTTGCTCAGCTGATTGCTGAGCATATAAAAAAAAAAAAAGCAGATAAGTACATAATCTTTGGTTTATTAATTATCCTTTCATCCTGGAAGCCTAAAATTTTGAACAAATAGATCCAAAACCATGATTGATTTGCATAGGATCTGAGTAACCAAAAGAACTCAAAAGCAATTGTAGAGAAAAAAAAAAACCTTGAAAAATTTTATTTAGAAGAAGACTAACTCCCACTAAATAGTAATACAGCACCTTTTAAAAACGTTGAGACCAGTCTCTGTGCTACCAAACCAAAAGATTTTTTTTCTGTGAAGTCACACTTGCTCCCAAGATTGGAGATAAGGCAGTATAAAGGCTTTGCAATTTTCTCTGAAGTCAGTACAGAGTAAGGAAAAACAGGTCACATTTACTTCACATGTCTAAGAAACACTTCACATTTCTGGTTTTTAAGTGAAAATGTTCCCAATGGCATTTTGCTGAAGGTATAAAGATTAGCACATTATTTTAAAAATCTTATCATTAGCTATTATAAAAAAAATTAAGTATGCAATCTTTAACTTGCAAAATGAAAACATCATGTCAACAAGAGTCAGAGATATTATCATGACAAAGACAAGCCCTTATTAATAAATATAATAAGCATTGCACAGAAATTTCATTAAGTAATAGAAAAGTTACAAAACTACTTTACAGATTTTTAAAATATATTTAAAATACATACATACATACATACATGTATATGCATTTATCTAATAGCTGATAGAGTTAAAATTCTTTTGTATGTGCTTTCAGTTTGGTAAACTCACCTCCTAATTTTACATTTATTTCATGTTTCTATGGCTTTTTCTGCTTTATGGGGTTTCCCTATACTGTAATGCAGACAATTAATGCATATTTATAACAATTCATGGCACTTCTTTCTTAATTAGTCATTAGGTGCACAATGTCTTTGTACCTAATGTAGTGCAAAAGGATTTAACAGTCTTAAAATTACGAAAGAACAAAATTCTGCAGACACAGGGACCATTAATAAGCAGGTAGAGATTTTAGAGGAAGTGTGAACATAATTTTTTTTAAATCTTTTTAAATGTACTATATGATTATCTAGTGAAAGGGTGGGGTTGGTTGGTTAGTTATGACTTCAAAGATGTTTTCATTAACAATTATAAATGCATTCTACAGAGCATCTGAGATACCAATGATTTGCAGTGATGGTTTTCCACTGATTTCCTCTATAACACACATAAAGCTATGGCTTGGCCAAACACCTAGACTGCTGTCTAGCTGTTGCCATTACCCATTACCTGATTCAGTATAACAAAAATTAGAGAAGAATGCATCTTGCTAATTGTGTAATGAATAAGTAGAACAAGTACCTTACTGACTGTAAGTATATTATTTCACAGAAGTTCAGCCTTAATTGGCCATACCATCAGTTTACTGTAACAAAGACACATGCATTATTTATGGTAGCTGCATTACCACTAAAATCCAGTGAGTCTTTACATTGACATGAATAATATCATGCATAATATCACTTCTCCACTGATATCAGTGGAACCTCATTGCTGCTGGTAGATGGAAAGAAATACGAAGACAATTAAGACTAAAATTGCCAAATATTTTTGGAGTTACTCATGTCATATTGAATCTAGAATCTTTGTATTTTCAAACCTGTGAAAGCCTTTCACAATTCCAAATAATCAAAGAAAAAGTGTAGGGTTTTGTCAAGATATGGAAGAATCTTTCCCCAGAAAGCTTTATTAAGCTCTTGGTCCCCTTTAATTTGCATATATACTGTCAAATTATGCTCATGATAGACATAAAACAAACCAATCTGATTGAAAAAAAAGACCACATCAAATGTACATCAAACTACAAATTCATGAAAGAATGCCCTGCCTATGCTTCCCCTGTTCTGCCCAGATTCCAAGAACCCATGGCAGTCACCAGGGCTGTCAGCCTCTGCCTGAGCAATGTTGCACAAGTGCTGTTCTCCAGCTACCCACAGCCCTGTCCTGCCTTGCAATGGGTCCATATTCATCCTCAAACTCAGTCCATCCTCAAGGAGAATGCCATCCAGCACCTGAGGCTGGGACCCCCAGCTGCCCTGCTCCTCAGTGAGATGTTGTAGTGCTGGGCTCCTGGCTCCTACCTCTGAGGCAGGCATTGACCCTCAGGATGCTCTGATGGTGCCTTCAGTCTTGTGTCATGCTGAACAAAAATGCAGTCTGGGAGATAAACACTCCCAAATTACTGTGCATAGAGATACAAAGCTGTGGCAGATTACAAAGGAAACCATTAGAACCCTATAGATATATTGACAGTTACACTTCCATTGCACACATTTCTCATTCTCTTCATAGTGTGACTTTTCCTCAGCACCACAGAAGATAATGAGCAGTCCCCAGACCCAGGTCCAAGGAGGGGTTCCTCTCAGGGACTGTGGTCTCTTTAGAAACCAAGGCTTATTTTATGACAAGGAAGACAAAAATACTATATGTATACTCAATAAAAAAGTGAATAAAGAACAATTTGCAATTTCATTGTGGTTCAACAGTTCATTGTAGATCCTGGGGTTTCTTTCAGCCATTATCACACCATTGGAAGAGCAAACAATTTCATCTTCACTAGGACTTAGGACTGGAAGATCATTCTTTGTTGTTACAGGTACCTACATTACTTTTTCTGCTTTATTTAATGCTTATTAACTTGGATTACTTTTCCCACTGAAAGCAAGACCTACATAAGTTTGCAGATCTTTCCAAACTCATGAGTGCTGGGAGCCAAGACTTTTCTTTATAAGTCTCCAGAAAGAGGCAAGCAAAGAGATTTTCTATTTTTTTTTTTCTTACCAAATACATGCCTGGTGTTTTGTCTAAAAGTAAAAATATTTTTCCAGAGCAATTAAATATACAAATAGTCTCTGATCCAAAAAAAATCAGATATAGGTGAGGTACTACCTAATAATTACAAGCTAAATGTTTAGCAATAGGCTACATTTCTGATGAGTAAGTGTTGGTTTGGTGTAATCATGGAAATATGAACTCTGTTCTTCAGTGACCATGTTTCAATTTTATAAGTCATGATGAAACTTATTGTTACACTTTTTCAAAATTATCTTTTAAATTTAGGAAATTATGCTTGTTAAGCCCTTTGAGAAAGTGTAATATTGTAATAGATACAGTGCAGCATTGCACACTGCACAGTGTAGCGGGCTGGCAATTGAAAGAAATGCCTGTATTGCTACTCCATGCCAATGTCATGCATTGCCAAATTAATATTAGTCCTTTCTGAACTTTCTACTACCCCGAGCATTTTTAAGACTTTTTTCATAAGGATGGAAATCACCCAGCCAAGAGGAAAATGGAGCATGGCAGTTGGTAAGAGAGTACTCCTTGTGCTCCCCCCAACCAGAGCATGCGTAATACTCCTTTTTTCAACCTCACAATGATTATGAGAAAGTTAAAGAGAGATTCAATCCTTTTGACAAGAAATGGCTAGGAGGCATGAAGATTAAGAAATGCTGTCAGAAATAAAACACCAGGTGTCGAGGTTTTCGTGGGTCTTGGGTCTTCAAAGAGAAGAGAACAGTTATTGGTTGTAGTAAAGTTGTTTATTGCATGAATACATCAGTCTTGAAGGCAAGGAGTTCAGAGTATTAGTGTCTGTGCTAAAAGCTTTCTGGCATAAAGCCCTGATGTTTTAAGCAGAACAGCAGCAGCAGCTCTGCAGTTTCTTTGTCTTCTTCCTCCATTCCTTTGCACCTCAATACAGGGGGCTTTTATTCATAAATCATCCAATCAGCTAAAAGCACGATTCTAAAACACTCTTTCTACACCAATCTAAGCTTAATTCTAATGTGCAAAAGTAGTACAAAAGTAGTGTCAGTTTTCATCAAAAAATATGTATATAATATTATTTATTTATGCAAATATACTATCTGTTGTCTTACTTAAAATTTATGGATATATATTTATATTTACATGAATAGTTCTATCCATATACTTCTATCTGTTCTAGAAATGCAAGCAAAGTTCTGCTATGTTTTTTTATGTCTGGAGCTAAGTTAAACTTGTGAAAAATAACACTACTTAATTTTAAACTAGGCTTTAGGGCCTTTTCTACTTAGCACAGTCTCTTAAGGCACTTAAGATATATTTCTATTTGTTTAAAACTAAAATTTCATTCTTCTATTTCATGTCTGTGTGGCTTAATATATTTCAGCTTCTCTAAAGTTTCTAGTTTAAACCCTGCATTTATTTTTCTCTCTCAGGAGCTCAGAGAGGCTTCTCTTCAGTGCATTCCAACAATCAGGGAATTCTTTCAGACTAGGGTAAGGGAAACCAAGCAATAGAGAGTAGATCCTGCAAATCATCTTGAGGAAGACAGCACTCACACAGCTGACACAGCCAGACTGCCCCACTTTCTTCAGAGAGAAAGCAGTTTGCCATGCAACTGGAGAAACAAAGGCTCACTGGAGCCACATTCTCATAGCCCCAGTCAAAAACAAGCACAGCTAACAAAAATCTATCATAAAAAATGCCTGAGAAGATTTCCATCAGTTGTTGCAACAATGGTTGTGAAAATTATATAGGAAACTCCAAGAATTGAAGGGCTGAAAAAGCATATTTACAATCGCATTTTTCTAGTATCAAAACATGACAGATGTTAGGGATCCTTTAAATATTAAAATGGATATACCTTAGTAAAACCTTACATTTGTAGCATTAGCTATGATTGAAAAAAATTATAAATATATTTTCATATATATTTTATATATATATATATATATATATAGTTTATAAATACATATATAGAAAATGGAAAATCCCTTAATATTGNAATGTATTTTATGTACATATATGCATTAATGATTAGTTTGTTGAATCAGTCTTCAGGTGCTTTGTGAAGAGAATTATAACTGTCCAAGGTTTTAAACAGACACAGTGGATTCTACAAAGAAAAGCCGGAAACTAAAATTTCAGAGGCAGTGAAAGATTTAGACCTGACATACCTCTGATGAGATAGAAGAGATTACCTCTTTTATTTTACAACATTTATAGAACAGTTTGGGACATTTTTTTTCATATAACTGAATATCTAAGAGCAAAAAATTACAAAGTTGTAGTAGTGAAAATATATAGAATGCATGCAAAAAACCAGAAGTAATTCCTTCATTAAAATGGAATACTTTCTGGACAGAATATTTTCAAATAAAGGACTTTTCGAAAGTGACTTATAAAAGACATCAATAGATTAGGCGTTCACAATGTGCATTACACTATATTGCATTAACAGATGTAATTTAACAGATAAATCCCACCCTCAGTTTGGGTGGCAGTAGAGGCAAAATCTGTGGTTAAAAAAAAAAAAAAGAAGAATGAAATCATGAGTTTTTAAAGAAAGATTCTGGGGAGAGAAAAGATGAAGTTATCTCATTTGCAGAGTGGTCCTCAGTTGCTAATTGGGGATTCAGCAAAGTCTCTCTCTCCTGGACAGAAAAGAGTATGAGTCTTTCAGAGCAGTGAATGCAGAACACTGCTTGAAAAACTCCACAAGTTAGAAATGGGACATGGTTTTTGCCAGACGCGTACGCTAAAAAGAGTTATAAAAAAGGACAAGGCCTGACATTGAAATTTTACCCTGAACTTCATAAAGATTATAATAGTAACAGAATGAAAATGTAATGTGTTAAAATATGATTTGAATAGATGGTTTTTCTCACCATTTTACAGCAGGAGTTTTCATAATGCATTAATTATCTCTGAATCCAGCATATGACTTGGAGAAGATGCCTTAAGATGTAAGTGTACTTCCTTTACCTTAGCTTTTTATGCACTTTTTATCATTCTTTACATGCATTCTGGGATCTTCAATCTTGTGGAATTACTTACCTGCTCTAGTAATTAAAGGATCATATGCCCTCCCCAGACATTTATATAACCTATAATTTATGGACATATATAACAGAGTAAAAGACAAGACTTTACAGTCTCCACGTCCAAATGACAGTGTGTCAGACCCTTTCCAGTTTCCATTCACTCGAGAGAACCTTCTTTAAGCAGTTGATCTGATGAAATGTAAATGCAGAAGTCTAAATTTCCATCTACAACGTCTCATTTTCCCAAAGTTTAATACTTTAATTTTGACAGCAAAAAATTTCATTTGTACTTTTTAGTCTTTCTTTTTCTTTCATTCCCTTCAAGTTATCTGAAAGATTTGACTTAATTTTATTGATCATTAAAAAATGAATAAATAAAATACTTTTAAAAAGCTTCTTCTCTGGAACACTGTCTACCTCTGGCAATACTGAATGTGAATTCTTCTGTTCATTATAAAACTTTTACTGGCCAGAAGTGCAGCACTACCAAGTCAACCTGCCAGGATACAGCAATATCTATAACTCTGAAGATAAATGTTTAATCCTGAATAAGAAACACATCCTATATAGCCAACAGAATAACTCCATCTATTTTGCCCAATGTAATAAATACTGCTGATTCCACAAAACATGAAGACCACTGCTTCTGTTATGGACATTGTGATATGAACCTTTTTTATTTGGAGTACAAATTACTCTCCCTTGTATTTATTTTCTAACAGTTGAACAGCATGGCACAGCTAGTAGAGATCAAAAAATATTACAATTTTCCTCAAAATGAACTTTTATACATAAAAATTGTCAATTTAATTACAATTTCTTTTCTGTGACAGGAAGTATGCCTTGCTGTTTACAATTCTTGCATTTTGTAAGAGAAAAAGTAATTTAATCTTTTCTTCTGCAAAAGTTTTAGTCTGGTTTACATCTTTCAACTTTTGTTTATGAGAAACTAGGTCTTTGTAGCTGTATCATGCCACCTTTTTAAAACTGACATGTATATATGCCATGGTTTTTTTGCTGGCAAAATGTAAAAAAAACCCCAAAACTTAAACTGTGACAACACACCAAATTTCTCCTTGATATGAAAATATATTTAGATTTCTTTTTTCATCTCATAGACAAGGATTAAGGCCAGTAACTTATACATGCCTAGGAAAGGGAAAAATGTAAAGAACAGGCTTAATTTTAGAGAATGCACATTAATTTTCCTCTCACCTCCCTTACAGTGAAGTTGAAATGCTACAACATTGTGTTATAATCATTTTGCCAGAAGAAGTCAAAGCTGCCCCTGGAGAGTAAGAGAACTAATATTTTGTGGAAGTTCTATGAAGCCTCTCAGATAAAAGGAAGAAGTTACTGGAAGTACTTTTTTTCCTTTTTGATGGTAAGACATATAAAGAACTTTGAAAAAAGAGCAAAAATCACCAGTAAATTCTGAAAGACTCTACAGCTGTCTACAGTTTTGTTCATTGGGAAGAATGAAGAAAAATGAGAGCAGTTATGTGAGAGACAAACCTTTACGTGTCAGATGTTTGCATTCCATCTGAAGGGAATATCTTCCCTAAAAATCCAGAAAGATCTGTAAAGTACTCATTGAGGAAAAACTCTGAAGCCTCAGGAGAAGCCACATAAACATCAATCACTCTGCCTCATTTTTAGAGGCTATTGGTCAATTAGGGGCAAAAAGGAAATGTCAGACTTGCCTTTTTATATATGCATCCCATGACACTCTTCTGTCTTCTGCAAGGGCTATGACTTCAAAAATATTGTAGGCCATATAGTTACCAATACTCATATGGGAAATAGGCAATTAGCTAAGAAAACTGCTCTCATCATTGAATTTGTGACAGTAGGTATTTTTAAGTGTGTTTATGTAATGACCTCAACTAAAAATGCTTCATCTCCCATCACATGTACATGAAGAAAGTGAGGAGGGTTCTCTTTCAAGAAGCGGTGAGGGAAAAATGGATGAATGAATAACAGAAAAGATCATTTAGACATACAATTTAAACCTCCCATGAAAAAGTCAGAAATTCTATTTATATCTCCCAATGTCCCAGCCTGGGAGATGGGAAATGAAGAATGTTGTAGCCTCCCTCTAGCATCTTGACAGTAAAAAATAATTACCTAATGAATTAATAGTTTAAAAATACCTCTGCTCGTAAAATAGCGACATTTGTACAGATCTGTGCCTTACAAATTCCACCAGAATCAGGGAGTTAAGGGAACTGAACAGAAGCATGTTGGCCCCTTATGCTGCTACTTTGCAAGTAAAAGCAGTCATGATAATAGAACATCCCTGTTTGGTTACAACACAGATGGAGGGTCAGGGCATGTGAACAAAGCTCTAACAAAAACACTGAGTACAAGTCCCTCCGTTTCTACAGTATGGTTTTTCAGCTCTTTTTCTGTATAATTAAAAACATCTCTGAAAGTAATTGTGAGCTAGATAAATCAATGCCCATCATCCCTCTGCTGAGATTCTCTGAAATAAAAGAATATAATTTCATAGATATTAACAATGTATGCATACTGACACTGAATGAATGATGCATAGAAAAATAATTTAGAATGGTTGAGAAAGAGACCTCTGGAGATCATAGGGTTCAAACACTCTGCTCAGGCAGGGCCACTTAACGCTTTGTTAAGGATGATTTCCAGACAGCTTTTATCTTATATATCTTCAAAGAGGGAGGTTTCCCAATTTCTCTGTGTAACCTGTGCCAGTACTCAGTCATCCTCCCAGTAAAAGAGTGCTTGATGATCATAGAGTCACAGAATGACCTAGGTTTGGATAGATCTTAAAGATCACCAGCTGCAACCCCCTTGCCTTGGGCAGGAACACCTTCCAGTAAACTGGGTTGCTCAAACAGCCAGCTGGTGGCCTTGAACACTTCCAAAAAGGGGACATGCAAAACTTCTCTGGGCAACACAGGCAATGTTCAAAGTGACCCTCCTATTTCTCAGTTTGTGCCCATTGCCTCTTTTCCTGTCACTGGACACCACTGAAAAGAGTTTGGCTGCTCCTTCTTTACAACCTCTCTTCAGACATTTGCACACATTGATGAGATTCCTCTTGAGCCTTTTCTTCTCTAAGATGAGCAGCTCCAGCTGTCTTCAGCCTTTCCCCATAGGAAAGATGCTCCAGTCCCTCATTCATTTTCATGGCCCTCTTCTGGATTCTTTCCAGTATCAATAGCATAGACTGCTTTTCTGAACTTGTGGTTTTGTATTTCCTTGCATTTGCTTATTGAATTTTTGCAGGTTACACTAGAGTTTCCTCAACTTTACGTGGATATGGTGGATTGTTCTGAAATATTGCTGGTAGTAACAAGGTTCCCATGGGCACCCATCCATTCTGTTTACAAAATGCATGGCACTTTTTATTATTTTATCTGTATATTACACTCTGCACTGCCCTAGGCTCTGAAAATATAACTAAGCCCTGTTCTGTCAAGCAACAAGAGCATTCACTCTGGGCAGCTAAGAGCAGGAAAATTTGAAAAAATGTGTTCCTACACCATGATTTTATCTAGAAAATGAAGAACTATTTCAGTTCCTTATTGAATTGGTCAACAAACTAGTCTCCAGTGCTTAAAATTGGTCAAACAGCCTCTATAGCAGTATCACAAGACTAAAATAAAGACAGATTTTTCCTAACATCTTTTGTAGCCAGCACCAGTTGCAATCTGTTTTATATAATCAAAGGGTTGAATTTTTATTCAGAAAGCATTTTAGATCTCTCCAAAATCCAGTCACAAAAATTGACAAAAGAGACAAAGAAATAATAAAAAAAAAGTTGCCCTTGCTATAAAGAATTAGATACTTGCCTTTGATCCAATTCAGTGATGACAAAAAAACATACTGAAATGGTCTGAAGTCTGCAACAAGTAGGAGGAAACATCAAGTGACTGTTGGCTGTCTGTGGGAGATGTGATAACATGAGGTGATAAAACCTCTGACTCAATGAGCTCTGCAGAACACGCATAAACCACAGAAAAGTGGATTATGGGAACAGAAAGCAGTGAAAAATAAAATCAAAAGGAAGACCTGATTTAACAAAATTGAAGAATACCAGAATAGCAAAAGAAACACCATGAGAAATCAGACACCCCTATGCCATTTCTCAAAATCCGATGAACCGTCATTCAACCACTGCTTTGCTTCTCTGTAGCAGATGTAGCACCAATTAGATGTGTACTTATTCTGTAGCTCCTGACAATAAAATCACATGTTTATTTATAGTATGAAGCACCAGGGTAAGACAGAATTGCTACTCACACTCTTTGTAGGGGCTCTCTTGTCTACTGTCTGTAACAACCATTTATTACAGACTACCCACTACAAGCTAAACTAGAGTTCCATAATTACTTTTGTACAAAAATACAATGCCCGTTTCAAATGTTTTTAATTTTATGATTGCGATGGTCCATATGAATTTATTCCATCTGTAGAGTAATCACATAGAACATGTGCTGCATCCAGTGGAAGGGGAAGGAAAAAAAGATAGAGCATTAAAGGCAACAACTATTGTTGCAGCAAGGATTATTTTAAGGAGTGAAAGCTGTTTAGCCCTCTCCCGATTTAACTTTTTCAGCTGGTGTCTCCATTTACATTCAAAGAGCACAAAAAAACAAAAGCATGAAAATTTGCACAAATCATTACAATCAGCTCTTCTGAATACACAATTTTTGTATTCTCATGATACTTGATGTTTAAACAGCTGCTGGTTTTGCAGGCAGTCCCAGTTGCTGTCATATATCTTGCATGGAATTACACAGACATGCAAGAAGGTTTTATGAAATTATAAAAAGACAAAATCAATTTAATGCTTAAATTATGAGTTTCCAAATGATCAGGATTCACAAGGACAGAAATACTCCCTTAAAAATGACAACTTTCAAAACAATATATAAATCAAGAAAATTTATAGCCTGGACAGACCAGAGTATAAAACAGGAAAAATAATCATAAAACCTGCAACAGTTCTGTCCTCCTAAGCATTCTACTTATCTCATAACTAAATCTACAAAGCAGAAAAAAATGAATACACATGATTCTATATTAAGCATTTTCAAGAAAGGAACACAAACATTTGCAGTCTGTTACTACCTCACATCCTCTTGCATAGCTAAGATGCATGCACATATGCCATATTTTATCACACTTTTTCTTCCTTGAGCTGATATGGATTCCATAGAAAACCTGGCAATGTCCTAGAAAAAACTTGACTCTAATTTCAAATGTGCTTACAGGTAATTCAAATTCATGTAAATGCACCTATTTGACCCTCAGTGATTTTGAAGACATTTTTACATTATCTTCATTCTTCAGAATGCACACAAGAGGCAATGGTAATTAATTTTTCTTTCACAAGCTCCAGCTGGTCAAAGTAAAGCTGTGTGATCTATGACAAAAAGAGTGACTTAGGATTTCCTAGAATAATTTTTACCTCAAAATTTCTATGAATAATACAGTTTAATCATGAAGAATTAAGTGCATGCTGCTGTAGTGATTATGTTTCAGCTGAAGTTATAACCACTATCCTGTCTTCACAGTCTAGTTTATATTTCTCAGTTTCTGAGATTCCTAGTTTTCCACATTTCAGAAGGCAAAAAAACACAACCAAATTTCAACCATCTCCAGCACAAAAAAAATGGCCTTCAATCAGGAGAGGCTTATCTAACAAAATCGTGCCCCATTTAGTTAGAATCGAGACAGTGGTCAATTACTTGCAGTTCCTGAAGAATCCCCTCTGTAATAGCATCCAATGTTTCACCATTACCAAAAGCCATGAAAGACAGAAAAATTAAGTAGCAATAAGCTAAAAAGGCATATTGTGTTACAAAAATAAGAAATCAAGCAGCCCTTAAAATACAAGTCCTATGTTCCTACAGTACAGTGAGACATAAACTTTAGAGAATGAAAATTTTAAAGGAGCTAAGATTTTAGTTAGAGATAAGCTTTGTTGAAAGTCATTAAAGTAGGTGGATAGGCCTTGTTGAAATTAAAAGTTAGTAGTTAACTAATAACTGATTGCTTGTCAACTTTATGTTTGGTCAGCTGGATTTATAATGAAGAATATAGAAACTGATAAATAGCTTTTAGGAACAAAAGACAACTGTGGGCCTCTCCTGCTTTGAAACCCATTGAACGGTCACGAAGACAAAAAATGGGAGTTCTACTAAGGGTTCATTTGTCACATTTGCATTGAAAAAGTAGAAAGGTCAGAACGAGGAAGACTTCATTTTCTTCCTGATTTTGGGACCCCTCCCCATGAAAGGGACCACCGACCCATTTCAAGGAACAAACTACCCGTGCTTAATAGCTTTTTAGGTAATTAACATACAAAGCGGGGAATGGGATGTATCAAAGCTAAGAATATGCATTTTTGTTTTGGAAAATCAATACTTGTGTAAATAAAAAGACTCTGTAATCACCTGTAAATTGTGGTGTGCATTTGGGAGCTATCCTGGCATCACAATAAACATACTCTTTCTAACTTTAAACTGTTAGAGAGCTTTTGTCCGTCACAGTTGGGCATCGATACTAGATCAATATCCATATTTCTTTAATAAATCAACAGAAGCAGCAGTGTGAATGAAGGTTGTAATATATATATGGTAATTAAACATGAGAAAATGGAGGTGTTGTCTATATTGACATGAGCCAGTGACAATCAACAGTACTGAGGGCACAGTACAGAGGGACAAAACTGTCAAATTATTAAAGAAAGTTGTGGCCATTCTTTTCCTCAGCAGATTACATCATAAACCAAAATTTGGCATTAATAAAATGCATTTCAGAAATGATCAATATATATATATCCAACAGATATTTGTCAATTGTTGCATTTCAATATAATTAATTATCTCTTTAAACAGACATGAAAAACAGAATGTAGGCATCAAAAGTAATTAAATATTATTCCAAGAGATGTTTCATGGCATTCCACCAATCAATCTAACCCTCCCAAATGAACTGACTTTTTTTTTTTGTGATCCAGGTTACAAATTTAAATGTTTGAAATTCAATCATTTTGAGCCTTGCCATTGAAACATGGAAAAAAAAATATTTTACTTCAGATCACTCACTGAGTCATTTGACAATGGTGCTTGTTACTATCACTTCAGGACACATGGCATATGTAATCAGCTCACTGTATGGGGCTTAAATATGTACCTATTATTTATCTCAGATGTATTTCTGATATCTTTCCCCATTAAATTTTTCTCCTGAATATCTGTATAGAATATATTCACTACAGTTCGAATTCTGTATCCTAATTGTAAGATAAGATGTAAAAAACCAAAAATGACAACTTGTTTTGCTGGGTATCCAGTGATTCTCAGTCATCCATATAGCCATTATCTCTTCCAAGTGACAAGATCATTAAAAAAAAAAGCTTTTTGTAGCTAAAATTTTCACTTATCTGTAAATGCCCTTTAATTTGGAGCAGAAATCCTGACTTACTCTCTGCCATTTTATTTAATCTCTGTTTTTTTAATTCATCCTGGGTGAAGTTACAGGGAAACAACAAATTTCACCAAACCTGCTGGACATTTTGTAGGAAACACAAACTGTTTTCTGAACTCACAGAAAATAGTTTTTTCCAGCACAGGGGAAGCAAAAGGATCTAGTGTGAAGTCAGAACTGGGTACAGTATTAAGCCTAGAGTGTTACAAGTGAGAGACAAAGCATCACTTTCTTTGTTTATTGCTTTTATTCTGAGTGTATAACCTCATGCATAGCTCAGAGATAAAGAAACCAATAGCAAATTATTCCATCATCAGGTCTTCTGCACAGTACCTACTGAAATAGACATAGCTGAGTCTGAATATTTCATGCAGGAAAGAATCACTTAGCAATCCATTACTTCACTCTGCCACTGAGCTACCTGCAGTCCTCATTTTATCTCATCTCATAGTTTGATGAAAAATGCCACACAGCCTGGTCATAAAACAAAAACCAGATTGCAAACAAATTATAAAGAGAAAGTAAGTCATGTAACTATTTTATAAAATCATGCATATAATTTTCAATTAGATTTTATTCCTGAATATGTACTCAACAGATATAAAGTTAGTTTATCAGCTCTAGGTCTTTAGGATTTTCTAAATTCTTAGAATATATTGAGAAGTAAGAAAGAAGACACAGCAGTCTATTAGTAAATTGTTTTCTTTCCTCAGGCTGCTTTCTCGCAAAAAGGAATCTATTTTACACTACTCTGTATTAAAAAGTAATTTGCTAGCATTGAGCTGGCATAGCTCTTCACAATTCTGCTCTACTAACAAAAGCTTCCATCTTTCTAATTATTTAAACACCTTGTAATTGGCCTAAATCTGCACAATCAATGCATTCCCTCTGAGGTTAATGTAGTATATCCATTTAGTTCTTCAATTATAAACTGAAGGATAAGGAATCTCAATATATCTGTCAGCAATTCAAAATAGCTTGCAGGTTTATACAGATGTATAGAGCTCTTGAGAGAAATCAAGAGGTTTCTCTTTAAATTTATTGCTATTTTGTTAGTGTATGCAAAGATTGTATGTTTTAATTTTTCCACTATTTTCATTATATTACATTTTCAATTTTCCAGCTGCTTATTAGAGGCTCTCATGAGCTCTCCCTAGTTCCCTTTTAAAATTTTTTTTGTTTTCCCTTTGGTCTGATTCAACTATAATTTCATTTTTTGTAGCAGAAAAAGACTAAATCAAACCAAAATAAAAACAAATAAATGAAAACAAGTAAACAAACCACAAAATCTCCCTAACACATGAAGCCAATTGTTTTTTACAGCAGAACTTAATAAGATTTACATATGACACTAATGGAAAGAGCCTTCAAGTAACAGTCAGAATCTTCTAGTGCTAAGAATAATAAAAAGGTTATTCTCTTTGTTACAAACAACCAAAAAAAGAATTTTGTGGTAATTTTCTCACAACCCTGTCATGTGCCAATTGTTCACAACATTATTAATCATCTTTAAATTGTTTAGGTTATTTGTTCTGTGATCTTCTCATTGAAAGGTCATCCTTTAATCTTACCAACTTAATCTATTTTCTTCATTAATTTTAACATATTCAGGTCCATTTAATGAAATGTCTACATCTCAAGCTCCTTCTTTTACTGAACAAACTTTCCTCTTTTCCATGCGTTTATCTCTGCAGGTAACGGTCCAAAATCCCTCACACTCATTTTGTGCTGCATTGAACAAGCCACTAGTTTTCTGGAAAAACATGCTCACTTGCTTTGCTTTCTGTAACTGACTCACTCTCGTGATTCACAAAAGTACACAGCACATATAAAGAAATATGTGGAAAATTTAACATCAGCTATGTTAGAAGCTATTGTCTGTATAATCCATCACTGGCTCTTCTGTAGCCAAATCTGTGCTTGGTTCACAGAGAAAACAGGTGTCATGACCTCTACAGTTGAACCACAGGTTCAACTAAGTTCAGGTTATTCTTCATAACTTGTGGTGACTTGTGATGACTTGTACTATTAAAAGCTTGCCCAGGATTTAAGTATTTTGTCCCTTTGTGCATTACAAGCTTTCTGTTTTCAAAAGATCCATATAAGCAACTTATCATTCTATGTATATCCTATGTGCTTCTGCATGTGCCTCCTCTACAAATTGTCTGAAACTGTGGCAGTTCATAAGGGCAGCATACAGATATCCAAACCCATTCTGCAGACTTCATAGGAGTATTTCATCAACTAGTACTAATGGCAAAGGGCAGGCTAAAAAATCCTTTACTGCTCTTTTATCAGTGCTCAGAAACAACATGAAAGCCAATTTTTTTCATTCATCAAGAGGCCTACAATGCCTAGTTTGCACACTTGCATGTTAGCCAAAATAGCAGCCAATACATAATTAGTAAATTCTTCTTTAGTGTTCAAGGTTGTGAATAAATGGGAGTGGAATAAACTCAAAGGTGTGTGACATGGTATTCCATATGCTCCTTCCTCAACCAAGAACTTAACTGCAAGCTTTGTATTTAACTCTTAACACCTGACTGGGATGCAACAATAAAAATACAGAAAATAGTAGGTGGTACCATGGGTACTCTGAACTAACACAGTTGTCGCAACACTTTCTTTGATCAGCAGTACACAAGAAGAATAATGTCATCAGCATCTTACCTGGCCACCCCTGACATTTTCTCCAGCCATGAAGATCCAGATATCCCCTTAGAGGGTAGGGCTCTTCCATCATGATAGCAAAAGCCTGGGTTCCTCACCTAGTGGTCCCTGGCCTATTTCAGGAAAAATTTATAAGCATACTCAAAGGAGGAATAAGAAACTACCTTTGGGACTTATAGCCAAATTTGCAACAGCCACTCTTTCACCTTCTCTCGTTTATTGAATCTTCATGCAATGTAGTGAAGTAATACCCATAAATATAACAAAATAATTAAATATCTTGTTTGCAATCAGATAAAGTACATACACTTCTCTCTCCTATCCAAAAATCCTGATATGAAATTAACCCACTCTCCTTTCAGTATGAGTTGTAACTGCTTACCAGAAAATTGTGTATGTAAAATATAAAAAAACCAGTACAATGACCCAATTATCTTCTATGTCTAACTGCTTAAAAGGTAGGGAAATAATTTTTATATTGATTTTCTCAACAAACCAAGATGATGCCTAAAGAATTTATATTTTAAAATCCTAATCTTGGAAATCTAATTTTTATATATGTATAAAAAAAATAGAAAAATATTTAAATATTATAAAAACATTATCCTAAATGTGAAAAATTTTAATTCAGTTACATAGGGTTTCATTTTTCTTTAAAACTAATAGACTACATGAACCGTGACGAAATCTGACAAAATTATTCCCTTGGAATGCATTGTGACAGCTTAGAAAAAAAAGACATTGAAATAATATGGAAAATGTGTTCATAACAGAGAGAGAAATACAAAATATAGAACTATAGCTTGCTATGTTCAGAAAAATCCTAAGGAAATAAAACTTTCTTCTAAAAAGTTTAAAGGACAATATCTCCTTCAGAGAAAAGATTTTGTAGACTCTCAGTACTCTAGAGAACAAGATGGCTTTTTATGATGTCTTCTTTTTTCTGAAATATTTTGTGCAATCTGGTTCTAAACATTTGAATGAGCAGAATATTCTTAGAATTAAATATTTTAGTAGTTTATCCTTGTATTTCAAATAACAGACAGGTTTGTAAGTTGGGCTTGTTAAGATGATACCAAAGCATGACTATAGATTATTGTTCAGCACTGAAAAAAGAAGTGCTTTCAAATTTACAGCTACTGTTATTGTTCTTTATTCTTTAATTAAGAAGGAAGTGAATGTAGATTTTGTAAATGTAAATTAACAATTAGATTTTAAATGTAAATTAACATTTTATATCTCTTCTCATGCCTTATCCACTCAGAACTCACTCCTTTCCCCAAAATAATCCGCTTACAACAAACACGCTTTTCCTCTCAAAGAAGAAAAAGTGTTTATTCTTACATGCTTAGCAGGGTATAAACCCATTTTTGATGGGTTTTGTTTGCATTTTATGCCCACATACAAAATTCTATTATACTGACATATTGATATTATTCCTATATGAGTAGTGAGCTATTTTATGAATGAATGTGGAATTAAATCACCTTGTTAGAAATCTGTAGTGACATAAGCCACATGTATTCAGAATGCTTATAGTAACTGAAAAATATATTAGGCATCTGAATCTTTTTTAAGCTCTGAAATATAGAACTACCTTTTATAGAACTGTGAAAATGAACAGTACTTTCTTTATAGAGTATTTAAGTTATTTTAAAGCTGAATGGCTTTAACATGTAATTAGAAGTAAACATGTCAGTAGAATGTAAACCACTTGAAAAAGAAATTCAAGGGTTGAAATCTAAAAGAAGTAGAGGAATACCTCAGAAAAATGATGAGAGGGGAGAGGAAGTGTTAAAAACTATATTCTCAAAATTGTCCAGAGAAAGAAAAAGACAACATAACCATAAAGCCAAATTCTTGCAATTCTATTGAAATATGAGCATATGTTTTACTCATAGAATGCAGTCACGACTATTTCATAAAAGGGTGGTATCAATGCAAGAATGAGAGCAGCAATTTGGAAACCAAAGAAACTAAAAATAAAAAAAACCCCACTTCACATCTCTGGATTGTGATTAAAAGATGAATCATTACATATGGCCTAGTACCTCGAGTAGATAAGTATTTATTAAACTTTCCCTGAGGCCAGAGAACTCATGTAATAAGAAAGAAATGGGCCAAGACAGCATTTCAGGTCAGGAGTATTTTGTTCTCACAAAATATTTTTATTTCTGCTCAAAATTTTAGTCTATCAGAGGTTGGGTTTTTATTCTTTCCTCTTGACTTCCTTCAGAAAGACTAAGGATATTCCTTAAATTATTTTTCATCTCTCTTAGAAATAAAGGTCAGAGATACATCTCTGAAGAGGTGGTAGGTGAGAAGAAAATCTTCATTTTCCAAGAATACAATGCCAGCATTTAAATGAAGATGTGAAATAGAATAGGATTAGGAAAACTTGTCTGGAACTGTCAAGACCTTCTGTATAAAATAAATTCATGAGGTGAAAGGACTGTTTTAGAAGCAACAGAGGTGAAGAGCTTTGAGGTAGGTTGCATCTTTTCTGGGTGAGCAGGTGCTGATTTGCTACAGCTGGAGAAAGAGGAACTGACCTAAAATCATGAGGGAAAAAAGATGGATTGTAGGAAAAAGGGAATTCTCCACTAATTTTTTTTGAAAGATAAGGTCTTGGAAAGCCTTTGTCAGAGAAACATTCAGGGAAGATGAAACTCTAGGTTAGGAAAGAGTGGATGAAGCTGGGGCAGAAGAAAGAGACCTCAGGACTCTGAGTCACTTACTTCAAAGCACTCTATAACTGAGTGTCTCTATTGAGATTGATTGGGAGCTTGAGTAAACCCACAAAAACTGCCATATTTTTGGTAACCATTCCATATCTCCTTGTATGGGACTTCTGTAAAGCCTGTGGTGATTTTTTTTCTTTTTCTTTTTTCTCTGTATAAGAAAACTTCATTTTTGTTCAATAGGTTTAATTATAATTACAGCAGAATCCAGGTTGATTTCTAAAAATCAGAAGGCATTTATTTTTGCATTTCTAAATGCTAAATTTCCCATTATTAGCTCTGGCCATGGTAGCTGTGTGATGGCACTTTTTAAATAACTCCTTTTAACTGCAAATCAAGTTTGAATGATACTTTAGCAACAGTTAAAGGGTACTTGAATGATGCATAAATAAAGTGCTCTGAAAGAATGAACAGTGATTGGGGAATCAGTATGTGTCAAAGTAATGATTCATAGGACAATCTTTCTCTAAATATTTCATTTAAACTCAAGAAAATTTACAAACCATTCATTTGCACCTCTCTGACTCTTGGCTTCATCCTAAAAACTGTATTATCAAGCCCCTTTCCTCAACAAGCTTTTTCACACAGTTTGTAAATATCATGTTCCCTGCATCTCTTTAGGCATACTTCTTGTTTTTCTGGGATTGATTGGGGGTTTTTTGTTTTAGTTTTTTTTTCTTAATGTAAATAGAATAAAATGTTAGACATATTTCACTGGCAAAGACAAAGGTTTTTATAAAATAATCAATTCAAACTTAATTAAATAATTGTTCTAAGCTAGAGATATGAATAAAAAAGAGCTTAGAAGCTTGAATGAATTTAAAGTTGAATTTGGTGGAACATGAAGACAGCTGCAACTGGCTGCATTATTGATGAGAAACACAAAACAGTTACAGAGAACATTGAGTTAAAGAGAATAGAACATTGCTTTTCAACTTCATGTGCAGTCAGATGTTAAAGCTTCATTATCTAGGTGGATCTTGGGGAGTTATTTGTACTGGGATTACTTATGCTTATGGGGTATTCTCACTTGCTGACAACACTAGGCTTTGTTCAGTATGGCTTAAGAAAAAGACCTTTCTAGAACTTTTCCCTTTCTTCCCATTGCCTAATACTTCAAGACAGATTTGGAGCTATAACTAAACCATTTGGATTGACTGGCAATTAAAAAAAAAGGGTTCAGATTAATGCAGCCACTACTATAATATCATTAAAATACCTAAAGCAATAAAGGTTAGGTCAAGCTACAGAGAACATTCCTAGCCACACAACCAGATAACAAATGTAGGGTGGAGTTCAACCACCTTCTCCATTACATTAAATGGCTAATGCTGCAATTGAATTAGGGCATTTTGAGGTAAAATACTGGTAGATCTGGAAACAAATTGGAAATATGTCATATTTCCAAATTTGACATATCATTCAAATATTACATAATAGCAACCTTAAAAATAAAAAAGAAAAGTTTTTAAAAGTTTAGGCTAAATTTGTAAAGGTCCTAGGTTATATTCTTATTCTTGCTGGCATAATGCAGGCCTACTAATACAAAATGCTTTTAACGATTAAAAAATATTACTTCACTAAAGTGAGTGTGCAAAGGAGGCTTCAAACAATTCAATTTTTGATAATTCCATGTGATGTCCCTTGTGTTTGCCTCAGTCAGTGGGCAGAGAGAAGCCTGATCTGTGGTCTGTGCCATTCTCTTTGAATTAAGCAGCCCTTTCTTAGGCTACACCTTGCAAACTAGACGTGGTTAGGTGGTTAGACCCTATTTCAGTTCAAGGTGTTAGAATGCAATTTCCTGTGCAGACTGCCTCACCCCTCATTTTGAACTCAACTTTTCTACTACTTTACAATTTTTTTTTCTCTTTTCAGATTTCAAGGTAAAAAGCAAGATTTAAGCAGTTTTATAACTCAATAACCTCTCACTATATACTCCCTTCCTGACAACATTGTTATAAAACAGGAGGACACAAGATAAAACTGGTTTTGGGTTAGCTTTCATCAAAGCAAGACTGGGTTTTTGGTTTGGTTTTGTTGTGGATTTGGGATTTTTTTGTTTTGTTTTGTTGATGGTCGGTCGGTTGGTTGGTTTGGATTTTTTTCATGTGTTGTGGGGTTTTTTGCCTGCTGCTGAACTAGAACTTGTGCTTTAAACAAATCTAACAAACCTGATTTATGTTTCACATGAAATCAATACACAAAGTTAAAAGATGTCTTGCTATTCTGTGCCCTTTGGCATTATATCATTAAATTCCAGGATTTTGTAACAGGAAATAACTGAATGTTTAAGAAATTAAAGACTTTCTAGGAGACTTACAAGGAGGGAGTTTCTCCATTTGGGTCAAGCTTTATTTCATTGTAGATAATGAGCACTTGATACAAGTGGAAATCTAGACACAAAATGGCTACACCTGCATGGGCAAATGTTGGTCATGGAGAAGGAGAATGTCTGTGGTTGTGCTGAGTAACCGATGGCATTAAACTTGCTCCAAATTTCCATACCAAAGTCTAGCACTGGATTAGTGAAAATCTGATGAAGTGAACAATCAATAAAAGATGGAATGTAGTTTTGAGTCAAGTTTCATCCAAAGGAAATCCAGTTTGAGCACTCCCATGCCACACTCATACAAAGCATAGCAGCTTTGATAATCGACATCAAGAGTTTTGCTTCAGACATGTATCTCTGATGCAACGGAGCCACCCCTACAGGGCTGCCATAAGAAACCTATTCCACTATTCCTTGAGGCAAAAATCTACTATATTGACCAAAATTGAAACTGCAGCCTTAGGATTTGCTTCTTCTGTGCCCAAAAAAATCTTACAATGGACATGTGTCTCCAAAAATTTCTTTTCAGCTTCAGAGAATCATCCGTCTTAGGACCGTCACGTGCCTCAGTCAGCATCCATTTAACTAACATTTTTTCATTATTTACAGGATGAATTTTATGTTCTGCATAAATGTAAATTAGTACACCAAAGCATCTGAGAAAAGAAATCTCTTTTTTGAATATATTAGTAATCGATATAGGATTGCAGTGATTTGAAAACCATGAAAAACCTAGGCCTAGAAATACATACTAGTAAATACTATAGAATGTAAATTAAAATATTAGAGTGGAAATTAACATCTACTGAAACAAAGAATTGGCTTTCTGTCTTCATGGGAGCTGTTTGGGAATTTTTTGCTGTTCTGTGACCTACTATTTGGCTGTTTCCATTTACAATTCTCAGTGTGATAAAACAGAGTCTTTCAAATTGTGCTACTATATTGGTGCCAGCACTAATCCCTCTCAGAAAACAAACAAACAAACAAACAAACAAACAAATTAGATATTCTAGATGCATTCAAAATTAAACAATCCACTGCCTGGATGTTAGTAATTATTAAAAAATTATAGGTGAGTTACTTCAATGTTTTGATTCTTGCACTCAAATTATTTAGCACTTCCACCAAAAGACAATGGTCAGAATACACACAGGAACATAAATTCATATGAATTCCAAAGATGTTCTGATTCATATACTGTTTCATTCCCTATTAGTTACAAGTAGTAATATTGGCTTGTTTTAGACTGAAGGAAATGGTATTTTGATTTGGATCTTTAAAAGATTCTGCTGTACAGTTAAATCCCATAAATAGGGATCATTTTCAAGGGAACTGCAATGTCATCCTGATCAGGAATGTTTCTGTGAACCAGGACCCAACAAACCCATAATTCTCTACTCTGTGCTTGTTTTCAACAGTGATGTGGAAACATAAGCATACTACTAACAAAAGTTTTACATAGTCACAGCAAAAGAACCCTGCAAAAAACATTTATGACCTGTTATATGCATATATATATATATATGAGCAACTCTAAGTCAAAACTTTTTATAATTCTTGATGTACGATATTCCACTAGCACTGAACATGCCATTACACAAATATGTACAACACAAAGGGACACTTCAAAGCACATTTATATTTCCTGCACATGTGATTAGAATACTTGCTATTTTATTCTTCTTATGTATGATCAGACTCTTTTGTATGCAACAATGCAAATGCGCTCAAAGTTGAGGCAATGTCTGTTTTACTGCTTGGATTATCTGTAACATGTCTACTAGGATAAAAATTATGCTGCCACTTGCTTTGTAAACTAGAAGTAGTTAATAGGTAAGTCATCCAAAACTTCTTCAGAGTTGTTGATTATTTTTTTACTTAAGGTGTGAAGAGGTGAGTAATGAACCTCCTCCTCTCATGTGTTCCTTGTGCATTGGGCTTTGCAGCAATCACAGTCCTGGCAGTTACCCAAGTCTGGTCACATTTATTCCTGGTAACATACCAGCTTGTTTCTGTCACTGTTACTTTCTTCTTCTCCCTGGTGATCACCCATTCTCACTAACAATTCCCCAGTTCTCCATTTACTCTGAAATATACCTGCTGTAAAAAGGATTTAACACTTTATGTGCAAATGCTATGTTTGTTTGTTTTTAAAATGTATGAAAAGAAAAATCACACAAAAGTCTGCATTGTCATTCCTGAAATGGCCATTTTGTCTAACTCCTAAAAGAAAAAAGCTTTTTAAAGACTTAGAATCATCACGAACATCAAAATATTAATTGAAAACTTGACTAATTTTTTACTGCATAATAAAAGACATTAATTTTAATTGAGCTTTCCTGAATAATATACATTGACACATTTGGGTTTAGGTGAATTGGAATTCAAGAATTATGTCTGTGATGATGCTTTCTAAACTTCTTCTATTTATTCTGTTCCTTCTCTTGCATGAAGCAGCTGATCAAGGAACTAAGCATGCTTTCCTAGATGTTTTGTTCTGTGGTACATCCATTTCCAATAAAATATTAATATGAATCCATTTTTAATAAATAGAATTGCACCACCTATGATTTTCAACTGAATACTTCTGTCATATATTTTTTACTGTCTCTAGTATCCATGGCCAGTGTACACAAATGATCATCTATCTTCTGTTCCTGATCTAAAAAGTAGATAAAAGTCATGTAGCTTAAAATTTTAAAATTGCTCAGTTCATCTGTTCTTCACTGGAAAACCACTACAGTGAAAACCGTACAGCACATATTCTGTGCAAAACTCTGCAAGTTAGTAGAAAACATATTCTTCTGGAAAAGCTAAGTCAAGATCTCAAGATCTTGAAAACTAGTGGCCAGAAATGTCAGATGAGCCTGATTTTGCAGGTCACCTCAATGAACTGAACTGACTAGAGGATTGAACTCTTAATAGGTACTAGACTAGCTTCTTCATGGCTACCTCTATTTAAACCTATGCAAATATCTAACTTAATGCCACACAAACTTAATGTAGGGTAATTATTTTCTAGAGGGAGGTTATGAGATTCATTGTAAATGCCAAATGAAGACAGATTTTTCTTTCTGAGAGCCATGCATATTTACTCCCTCCTGCCTTTAGTGTAGGCAGTCTTATATTATGGAAAAGAAATATTTTGAATATGTTTTCATCTCTACTCACTTTGCCAAAATGGGAACATGACAGCAAGTTTATTACTAAAATTTTAAAATCAATCTATCTTACTAAATTTAAATGAAACAAAAAGACTATATAGTCTACCAGAACTGACAGAGCATGTTAACTCCACATAAAAGTGTTTAAGTTTAATAACATATTTAACATTTTAACATATAACAACATGAAACAATATATTTAACATTTTAAGTTTAGTAACACATTTAAGTTCTACTAATACACAACAAAAGGAAGCTCTGAAAAGAAATGTCTGCAGGCACCATGAATATTTCACACTTTCAAACCAAGTAGTTTGATTTGAAGTACATACTAGGAGTATGTCCCTGTAGTATATGACTAAAAATGCTTGCAATATTTGTACTAAACATATATGTTTGCACTTGCTTTATGATGGACATGAAGGTAAGAGCAGGCAAAAATAGTCCCCATAATTCAGTCTACAAAAACAGTACTCCTTTTCTATCACTCTCTCATAACAAATCATAACCGAGTAAAAATAAAATTTTTAATTAAAATCTTTGCAAGTATTTCTACATGGTAAGGGGGTTTGCCATTATTTCTTCCTAGAGGAAATAATTTACCAAATGGAATAGAATCATAGAATCATAAAGTTTGGAAGAGACCTTCAAGATCATCCAGTCCAATCATCAAATCAGCACTATCACTGTAACCTCTAAACCACTAAAACACACCACCCAGCTCCAGATTCAGATATGTCTTAAACACCTCCAGAGATGGTAACCCCACCATCTCCCTGGGCAACCTATTCCAATGCCTGACCACCCTAACAGTGAAGAAAATTTTTCTATTGTCTAATCTGAATATCCCCTGCCTTGGCTTAAGGTCATTTCCTCTTGTCCCTCAGATTTTGACATAGATTTTGCTGGGAAAGTTAAGGATGCACTTAACTTAAAGTTAAGTTTAAACAAAGCATGTTTAAACTCAGTATTATGAATTCTCTTTCACTTTAGAGTTAAATTTATAATAGCATCTCAATGTACTCTCTCTAGGTTAAGCTTAGATTATAAGTGGAGTAATTGACTAATGTATGGCAATGCTCATTCTAGTCCAAGTGCACTAGAATGAAGTAAAGATCTCACTGAGAAAAGAGTTGGGAGCTGTTTTTAATGCTTTAAAACTACTCCATTTTCCTACCTTTTTACAAAAAACATTTTGAAAAGGCTGTACACAAAAGTGTACAGCAGGAAATCTGTTCCTCAAATTACCTGGCTTCTCCCCCAAAAGGCAAGCTCTGATCACACCTTTCTTTCAAGGCTGTGCTGACTTTTTCTAAACAAGAACATTCACAGGGGTAGGTCTGACAGTAGTAGCATCTAACAGGATGATACAATGAGGAAACTGTTATTTCCAAAAATCTCAGCTTAATGTAATTTGTTACACAAGCTGACTCTTTTAATCAGAAAAAGACTTTTATTAAAAATAAACAATAAAAGGAGGCCATTTTGTCTTAAGATGTACAGCCAGAAAAACATCTGTAGTGAAATTCTTTTCTCTCCTCATAACAAATAATTACTTTTACATTTCATGAAGAAATGAGTCAACAGTCCTTATTTTTCTAAAACAATAGCAGTTTTTCAATTAAAAATTAGGAACTCTCCAAGATTGATGGTAGAACCAACGGAAAAGCTTCTAAAATATATTTATAATATTTATAATAAATATATTTAATAATATTTATGTTGAAGTAAAGACTGCTTGCTCTCATGTCTGCCCAGGACGAGTGATAGATCAGCATAAAGTGTTGTCCCTTGTACTCTACTTCAGAAAGAGGAATACAGTAAGGGTAAAGATAGTGGGGGATTTACCCTTTCCCAGGCAGACAGAAAGTGGGATTAGGATGACTTCTAGTTGCAGGATCCAATGTAAAAAATAACCAACCCAAACAATCTGCAACAACTGACAATATTTCCTCTGGACCAAAAGGGAAGACGTTGGAAGGCAGGGGAAGAAACCTTAATTGTAACTTGATTTGTGTTTCTTCTCTGCAATGACTTGACTCTTAATGTGGGACTTAAAGAATTAGCTTCTTCTGTCTTAAAAAATTAAGTATGTACTTGACATTTAGCCCTAACTACTAAGTCCTGAAAAATACAAATATTATCAGTCAAAATTTAAGAGATAAGAGATTTGATCTGTCTTAAGGGTTGTAAAGAAGATCTTTTCTATAATTGTGGATTTTGTTATCTTCCACCTACACATTCCATCACTGGAGACAGCTTAAATCACCAAAGAAGTCTTTTAAACACATTTAAAGAAATTACCATATTAGGATGCTGTCTTCATGCTCTTAACCTTTGAGATTGAAAATTTTTACAGAAAAGATCTCTGTGCTTTTTTAGGTGGATGTTTTAATGCCAGTTAGATGAGAAGGCCTTTCAGAGAAGAAGCTGTACTTTAGAAATAATGCAAAGTACATAGAAAAACAGAATTCCCATCAGTGAACAGATTCTTTTTGATACATAAAACTGTATTTACTGATTTAAAACTGCTTTTCAAGAACCAGATGTTTACTATCTACAAATATAAAGTAATGTAGTCGTGACTATATGCTATTTTGAGTATCTTCTTGTCTTAATTATATGGAGGATGATGTTTATAGATCAAGAATAATCTTTTCTGTATGCTAATGATATAGCCTGGTCACTTTGAACAATTAGGTCAGATGAGCATAGCAAGCTGTATGACTTTGAAGTGTATGTTTTATGACACTCTGTCACACATTTACAAGAAAGGGAAATTCTGAAATGACAAAAAACAAGTCAGCACTATGCATTCTGCCTAATAGCATCACCATTTATATACTGTGCTTAAAAACCTGTGTATAAGAGTCTGCTGAAGTAGCTGAGGGCGGTAATATATGCATTCAGGAATCAAACTTCTAATTAATTTAGGAGTGAGAAATTAATTTAAAAGTGAGAACAGCAGAATTCTTTAAATAATCTGGCCTAAAACAGAACAGAAATTCCCTACCGGCATTTTTGTTTATTTTAACAGAACCTGGTCTACTCAGTTGATTTCACTGCTTTTTCTGTAATAGGATGCTGGAATGTATTTCAAAATAACAAGATTGCACAGACATACCATTAGTCATTAAATGCATTTTCTATCCGACTTCCATGTGGAGTATAGAAGTCCTGCTTGTATAATAAACAGAATTTTAATCATCTGTCTGTAAAATTGGGTATTACAAAAGCAAATGAGCAGCAGAATGACAAGTAGAAACATTAAAAGAAATAAATGTCACATGAAGATCAAAAACAGAAATGTAGAAGGAGTGATTTAGTCACATCCTGTAGGACAAAAAATATCTTAAGCTACTATGACAGATTTTCTAAGCAGCTATTAGTGCTCTCAAAAGCAAGTGCTGGACAATGAAACTTTGCAAAATTAAACAATTTTCATGTGTCCAGTTCAGGTCTCTGAAACACAGGAGAAGATTTTTTACTAGCAAAAACCTGCAGACTGACTTTCCTACTAGCTGCAAATTATTTTCTAAAAGGAAAACATAGGCACAAACATGGATTCTACAACAGGCTTAAAATCCTTGAAATAATTCCAATACTTTTCCTGGTCCCTATGAGCTCAGCATCCTCTTAAATTTCACTTGAATAATTTCCTTAAAACCATTCCTCGATTTTCCATCTCTACAGCATAAACAAGAGCAAAGAAAATTCTGTCTGAGCTTCAAGTCAGCAGAAAAATCAGCTTTAACTTCCAAGTTGATCTTGCATGATAAAAGAAATCTATCATCTCACAGATATGAAAGCATCTATTTTTTTTTTTTTTGTCAGCTTGCTTGATCCAAGAATAAAAAGTAATGCACACTTAACAGATGTCCTACCTTTCTTGTGCTGTGTTCTCATCACAGGTTTTTGCTGGCATTTTTCTCCCTTATGTGTCTTTGGTGGTTTTTTTATCAATGTCAAAATGGAGTAAATTATCGGAAACTTCTCCAATGCTCACACATTGAGAAGCTACAAAAGCTACAAAGACAGTCTTAATTCTCTAATTTACTTTCATATTTACAGGTCATCTCTTGTAGTCTAATAGACAGCTTTAAAGTTCCATGCATCTATTATTTTCTCAAAAAAAGAAAAAAAAGAAAAATAAGAAACAAACTACACCTTTAAAAATCCATTAAAATTCATGTTAAACAACTGAACACATTAACCTTAGAGTCTGATCCTCCAGAAATATCCCATGGCCATTTTTTTGAAGGTTTACATTTCTACATGCTCAGGCTATAACACATTAATAAAAACAAGTTTGTGTACAGATTTTTGATAGAATTTATTAGTGTGTTCAATCTTACCATTTAAATTATCTACTAACATTTGTTATTTTGTTCACAAACATGAGTAAAAATGTCTCCATACTAGAATATTGTCAAAGTACTTTTCTTAGTGAAAAAAGTCATAAAAATATTTTAATTAGGAAAAAATGTAACAATATCACACTTATTTGAATGGTATCCCAGCTGTTGTTACTAACCACATTTAAGTAAAACAGACTAAACAGTGAAAAAAAATTTCTTCTTGGTTTAGAGGTTATTTTCATCACTTATTTCAGCTACTATTTTCTGCTTTTTTATTTGTTTGCAATTCAGCAGTACTAAAACCACAATCCCTGCAAGACTTACCCTGCTTATTGTGCACACACAATTATTCTGCATAAGCAATAAAAAACCTTGATTCAAAAACTGAGCTGATGTAGATTTACCTAAATACAAGGACATTTTATGTTACTTCCCACTCTGTCTTAACATAACTCCTTCTGAGGGATTCGTGACACCCACCTACAGCCATGGACACTGCCTAGTTTGTCTTCTGAAGATCACTCTGTACTAAGATGAGCTCTGCCTGAAAAAAAATGGCTAAGACCAGGGACTAATTTTGCAGCTCTGAATCTCATTGTGACTAATTTGTTTTCTTTCGCTGTCTCTTAATTGATCATGGTTTTCTGACTAGGGCACGTAAATTAAACGCCAAGGGCTATGTAGCACGCGCAACTTCAGAATAACTTTCTCATTAAAACATCAGAGGACAAATTCTCAAGAAGAATTTGTAGTCAATATTCCATGTTGTCTTTTATAATTCCTTTCTTCAGTGGCTGTTCCTGCCACTGTATTTGTTTGCAGATTCTTTTTCAGAAAGGTAACTGGAGACATGTAGACTTACATGAAACTAAATTTAAGTATGTTGTTTGTTTCTAAAATAGTTATGATTTCACACCACACAAGCAGAAAGTGAATGTAATAATAGTTTATTAGAGAAAATTCTGAAACTTTAATGGTCTTTTTAGTAATTCCTTGCTCTGGTAATGCTTCAGGGAGGATTTCCCACTGGTAAAAGCTCTATAATTTAAAATAAGTGAAGACATCAGGATGTGAGTCATTAATTGTTAATTATAGTCACCTACCTTTATTGGTTTCCTACAGAGTATCTAGTTAACAGTGATCTATAGACAGATTTTTTAGAATACCTGTAAACAAAAGAAGACTAAGGTACTTTATGTGATGGTTCCACACCATCTGCTACACTCTTTGAATGAAATGACAGTAAGAGAGAGTAAATTCAAAATGATGTACCAGATGGTCTTGACATAAAATGATGGCCTTTATGCCTTATTTTTATTTTCTTTTTATTTACTACCAAAGAGAACAGAAGAGGATAAGCTGCAAATTCTATTAGAATATGGTAACATTATTTAGAACTATAAAATATGCCAGAAAAAAAATTTAAGTGTAGCTTGTAAATCCACTGTAATATAAAGGGGAGAAAATAGCATCCTAGATTAATAGAAATTGTTAAAAGAGAACTTGTGTATGCACCATCCCTGGAAATGTTTTAAACCAGGTTAGATTGAGCTCTAAGCAACCTGGTCTAGTGAAAGATGTCCCTGCTCATGGCAGGGAGTTGGAAACAGATGATCTTTAAGGTCCCTTCCAACACAAGCCATTCTATGATTCTATGTTAGTGAATATCTCCATTCATCCTTCTTTCTACCCTTTCTAGGGCTGGCTTTTTTAGCTGTCCTCCCAAATAAGCAAACCCTTACTGGTGGAAGAATCTTCTGTTTCTTAATCCAGTGTTCTTTCCTCTGTATCTTCCTGGAATTGTTAGTGAGCTTCATTTTAATCAGAAACTTTAATTGGCTTTTGAACTAACTTTTGGAAACCAAGCACATAGTAGCTTAAAATGTATCTATTTTGTCAGTAGTTTCTTTCTGTCTTTCCTTTGGGACATTATCTCAGTGACCTGTTCTCAAAACACTGAGTAATCTGAATGGCTCCAATGCAATGCTCTCTCTATTGGTGATTCAGTTTATCCCCAGCAACTGCATTAGCAGCCTTCAAATAGTCTTTTCATAAAATAAGGCCTCACAAGTCATTATTATTTACAGATGAAACCTGAAAAATTACATTCAAAGGAAGAATAAATAAATAAATACTGTAAAGGAGCTTGAATCAGATTGATTGTGACACAAACAGTAGTTGAATTTTTCCATTTAAACAGAATTTTTACCTTACTATTGCCTTTTGCAACCCTATCAGCAGCAAATTTGTTTCTGTTGCTAGACAGTGAGGTGCATTCCAGGTCTCTCTGAGCATTACTTCCCATTACAAAACTTTCATCTTATTTTGTAGATGGAATGCCAATGTATTTTACACCCAATTCTGCATTGTACAGCATATTTCGTAGTGAAGTAAGAGCAGCCTTCTTATGAAATTCAAGTCACAGAATCAGCTACTGAACTACTTGGCAGTCCTCAAAATAAACAGAGGTAAAAATAAAGTGATGAAAAGTTACTGAGAAGAATGTGGTTGCATTTAATTCCATGATGCAGTGACAGGTAATAGGACACAACAGAATAAATTCTGTAAAAAAAAGAAAAGTACTGAAAGTATTGGGAAAAATTATAAAGTCAGATTACATAATGAAAAAAACTTTCCCATGGAAAAAGTACTAGAATCTGATTTAAGGAGCCTCCTTCTATAAAATTTTTATTTGGTAAAGATAAGACTCTTTTAATGTATACAGAGTTGTTTCTTATTATTAGACAAAAAGATAAGTGAGGTGATCTAGAGATAATGAAATGTGTTTTCAGCTATGTCACAGAGGAAAAGATAACTGAAGATAAAAGTCATAAAGCACAGTTTGGCATCAGTTTTTTAGATACAAATGTCATAAATGGTTATGAAAAATCTGTGATGGGGGAATGGAAAAAATTATGGGGAAATGAGCCTCCTTTTTCATAGACATCTGAATAATTGTGTGGAACATATGCTGAGAACAATAAAAAATAATAAAACACGAACCTCTTAGGAGGGTCCTTCTCTTAGGAAGTAACACAGTCTTCCTTCATGAAGTAGTTGAGAGATTGTGACACTGGCACACGACCTTCTGTACGGGATATTTATATCTAAACATGATGATAGAACCATGAAATCAGGGCAGCTAGAGCAGCCACAAACAATGCATTAATGAAATATCTATCAGAAAAGGAAAAAAAAATACACCTCAATACTATACTGCAAATCAAAAATTGACACAGAATTATAATATTTTTCTCATTAATGCCATGCAAGTGCCAAGCTGCATATTTTTGTTTGACACTTCAAATGTCTTCCGGCAGAGGAAAAAAACCATTTCTTTCATACATCTGACTGACTCAAACACTTGACTGCTGCCAAGGATTCAGACATAGGTCAAAACTAACTGTAGAATGCTTAAAAGGGTTTCTGTGCTGCTTTTGAATGTATTTCATTGGAATGTTAATCACCCAAAAGAGAAGACCTAACAAGAGATAAAAGGGTGGCCCCACTGTTATTTTAGCATGAAGAGTTCAATAACATTTTCATGGAAGGATTTTTTTTTTCTTTCTTTTTTTTTTTAATTTAACTGAATCCTGAAAGTTGTGAAAAGGGGTGGAGGAAGCAAAGGAGTTTTAGTTTTCTTTAGAAGTTGATAAACTCTTTCTTGAAAGCTTGATAAATGTGAGACAGATGCGACATTCATCTGGAACAGTCTGATGTGAGATATAGAGGAGAGATGAAGCACAAGAAAGGCACAGATCCTCAGATCCTGCTTTCTGTAGAAGTGACACTGAAGGAGAGAAGGAATAAAGGATTTGCAGAGCCTCAAACTAAGGGCAGACAGAATGAGGGAGAAGTTGAGACTAAGACCAAAAGCAGACAGTCACTGAGAGAAGGCAAGTAAGATTTTGTGATTGTCTCCTAGAAACAGCTTTACAGAAGTCAAATGTTGTTTGAATCTCTATCTTCATAATTATAACATACAACAGATCTGACAAAGATATAGTGTAATCATCTCCATGTATAAACCCAGAAATTTTTATTTTTATCAACAGTGTTAAAATAGTATTTATGTTCACTGAATTGTATTTCTTAAACTTTTAGAGTATTGGACTGCTTTGGAATGAAATTATGAGTCAGGTTGATGTGTCAACTCATTTTGGTGATGTCCACTGCTTAACAGAGAGATCCATGCAAAGAAGACCCTACTGCCTTCGAAATATCATTGTTGTACAGTAATGACTCCCTTCTTCCTTCAAAATCCTGGCAGGACTCCTGCAAATTAATTATCCTTTGTCTTAGAAGTGGAGACCTCCATGGCACAGAGCTAGGTAGGGCTCCCTATTCCCCATAATTAAGGAGCCCAGAATTTTGACATTCCTTTTCACACACTTTACTAGGAGAAAATAGTATAAAGATAATGATATGAAAAGAAACACACCAGAGGCAAAAATTGTTGACTCTTTGATACTTTAAGGTACAATACTCAGCTCTTGCAATATAATCTGCCACCATACTTAACTGCAAGAGACATCACATGTCTTCTACTAGGTAGATATGTTGGATATGGGCTCCTGCTTTAAAGCAACAACACCAGACATTGTAAGTGTAGGTAGTACAACCTGAAGTGCCTTCTTGACCATGGGCCATTCATTTCTCCACAGTAATCATGAGCCAGGAAGTAGCTGGGATCCCCTCTATCCCCATCTATAATTTAGCCATTTGTTTATAAGAATAAAGAGAGGACAATATTTATTTCATACAGAGATAAACCTCCTCTCAGAATGCTGAGGTGGTGTCTCTTGCTAAGCATGATCCAGAAGTAAATAACATCAAATAAGTAAGAAACAACAAGAATTGCATAATTTTGAAGGTAAATATATATCTCGTTACACATACCAGAATTAAAGCCTCCTAATAAATTATAAATAACTTTTGGTTCCTGTAATATAAATAGAATCTTCAATCAAAATTATACCTAAAAATTTATTCTTCTGGCCAAATGTCACCCAAAAATATAATCTACAAAATTTTCAATTCTGAAACTGCTGAACATGTGCCTATCAATGGGAAGTGGTGAGTGCTTTCCCTATTAAAATTTATGTCAAACCACAAGTTTTCTCACTTTTTGTTCTTTCACTTCACTCCTCCGTCCCACCAGGCAGAAATGAGTAAGAGGCTATGTGACCCTTAGCTGGTGGCTGGGGTGAAACCATGACTCCTGCATGGCCTTGCTATGGATGAATTCACAGACAGAGGTTCCAGAGAAGAATTCTTTATTTCTTCCTGCCACTTTTCCCCTGCAGAACTTTTTTTTTTTTTTTGTCAAGAGT
>VZRH01006092.1:72723-130895 GCA_013397555.1 Urocynchramus pylzowi
TGTCAAGAGTCGCTGATGGTTCTTTCATACACTTACACATGTTTTCTATTTATACATAGATAGTTATGGTACATTGACCTGTGCAGCAATGCTTGTTGTTTTATGTTGCTGCTTATTTTTGTTTATTCTTTAGAAAAGAAAAATGTTCAAGATTATACATTTTGGAATATCTAGGCACTAACTAAAGTATTAAAAGCTATTATTACAGTCTTCTTATGTTTAAACAGCATTTAGATTTTCTAGCTGCATAGTCAAACACAAAAGTACAAATAAGGAATGTTCCCTAAAAGGTTCACAATCTATTCTGCCCTTGGTAACTGTAACTTTTTGTTTCATTTTGATAAATACATAACAATTACAAAGCACAATCACTGTTGAAAAGGTATATGTTTGGGGTTTGTTGTTTTTTGTTTGTTTGTTTGTTTTTGTGTATTTGTCAAGAATTAAAATTTCTGACATAACAGGAGGAAGGCTTGAGCACCTGTACATTTAATTTCCACTGCTTGCGGTATATTGTTACGTGTGTTTCCAAGACAGAATTATCTGAGAGGCAATAGCTTAAGAAATGTTTGGATCTGGATGGAGAAAACCCTGAACTAGTTCTGCTTGTCTTTAGTTCTACTGTTTTCCCTTATTGTTATTGGTGCTAAGAAGTGGACTTTAAGGTCCAATGAAATTTTCATCAAATCTTCCTTTTAGACAGGCTTTAAATATACTTCAAGTTAGAAGAGTTAAGAGCATTTACTACATATTTTGTTGAAAGGTGTTA
This sequence comes from Urocynchramus pylzowi, assembly GCA_013397555.1. Taxonomy (NCBI): domain Eukaryota; kingdom Metazoa; phylum Chordata; class Aves; order Passeriformes; family Fringillidae; genus Urocynchramus; species Urocynchramus pylzowi. The sequence continues at coordinate 73,493 of VZRH01006092.1, forward strand.
AGTTAGTTTTAAAACAATACCACCTACACAAATAGCTAGAAAATATCAAACATCACACTGTGTTACATACTTTATTGCTGGCATGCTACAGAAAGATGAAATGTATTCATTATCTTACTATGATGGTGAACCAATCCATTTATTTTGTACTGTTACAATTTTAAGCAGGAAAGTCTCCTTTAATAACACAAAAAAAAAAAAGTCCAAGTTAAGACAAGAATACTTGTGACAACTAATTTATATATTTGCTCCATGAACATGATACACTGTGACAATAACATATTACAATAATTACTAAGTAGTCACTGCTTTAAAATTAAATACAAATACAAACTATCTCTAAAAGCACTAACACATAAGAAAGTCTCATCAACATTTAGGGAATGTTGAATGTGTAGCATATTTGAAAGTAGTTAACGAAATGTAAATGTATTTCCATATGCCTAAGCATTAGATAAAACTTCAAGTCTCCAAAGTAATATTCAATCCATTGTTCTGGTTTACAGTTTCTTCTTTCTCATTACATATTTTTAGGTGTTATATATTTGTATTCCAGTATTGTTACAGCTAGTTTTGTCAGCTATATAGAAAAATAGGTCATTTGTGTCAGGATTCCTTTTGAAAGTGCAACCTTTTCATGAGAACTTCATAGTATGTAGCATGTTTAAAAAAAAAAAAAAAAACCTAACCCATTTTTTCTGGATTTGTGTAAAGAAAAATATAACACAAAATGAAGAAACTTCATAGAATTATTAGGTGATAATGTCACACTTAGTTTTCAGTTGAATTTATTTTTCAGATCTCCTTGCCCATTTTTTCTTGGAATCTTGCTTGACATTTCTATAATTCACACTACTGGAAACCTCAGGGTTTTCTCTCCTTTGCCTTTGGGACTTGCCTTTGCTAGCATTTTACAATAGTATTCTCCTCCTAGTTCATAGACCAAAGTTACCAGGATGCTGCACAATGAGACCCAGGCACTTCTGGGTAAGAGCCCACACCCCACAGGCTGCAGGAAACAAACTGCCCGGCAGCAGATGCAGTCTGGTAACCTTCCAACATCCAGCAGCAAAACCAAACCAGCTCTCTTTGAAATTCTGCTGTGTTTTATTGCCATATCAGTGTTGACTGCATATTTGGAAGTGGTTTTTCCCTTCATAAATATTATGGGATTTTTTTCTAATTGTTTCTTCCCTTCACTTAACCTCGCAAATATGTTTCTTCTTATTAGAGTTGTGACACAGACAGCCGAAGTCAATTAAAGTTAATTAAAGCCAGAAGACAAAAGACTGAAGACCTAAATGAGAGTTAGATGTTTGGACATTTGTATAAAACATGATGATCATGGTAAAATAGCCATATTGTCGCTGCAAATATTAATCCACATTAAATTAATTTATATTTTTGGGTAGTTTGCTAACTACTAATGAACCTAAAATTCTCATTATAAAATTCCATAACGAAATCTTACCAATCAACTTGAAGTGCTTTTATCCTTCTCACATGCATGCTTCCTTTTGTACGTATATGTGTACGTATAAACAAAAAAGCAACTTTGTGAAGCAATGTTAAACAATATTTTCTTTCTCTGGAAGGGACTGATAATTTTTATGTTCAATTATTTTTCAGTACTTGTAAATAAAAATTTCAAATAGACTTAAAAGACTGCATAGGAACACTCATTTTGCTATAACAAATTAGTATTTAATCCAAAAATAAGAGAGTTTGTTATGAGTGGCTTGGCCAATAGACATAAATTTTAATGATAGACAGATAAAAGCAGGCAGAGTGCAGTATCATTTTTAATACAGTAACACAGGCATTCCCTTGCATAACAGCTCTCATTATGTAATTTCCAGTGGCAATGTAATTTATCTACTGTAATTTGCAGACACGTTCAAAACTAAATGTGATTAATATTTATGCAGCTGAATTTTTTTCCAAAAACAGATTTTATTTTTTTAATTTGACCTTGTTCCTCAAATTAATTTTTTCCTTTCATCTTTCTGCTTAATAAATCAAGGCGAATATATACATAATGATTAATGTTAATAACTGCCCTGCAATAATATTGTGATGTACTGCATTATATGTCCTACTGGAATTAAATCTAAACTCTTTTACCTTTTATTAATTGAAGAGTGATAGTAAAAATCATAATATATATGCCAAGGGGGTAGCAGAGACACATGCAAAATGTGTTTCAGCTTTTCGTATATTCTCTTAATTTATAAAAGGACTTATGTTTTAATTTTCTTATAATTTTTATTCAATATCCAATTTGCATGTTAATTGAAATGTTTCAAACTGCAATATATTTAGATGAGCATCTTCATTTCTGTAATTTCCCCCTTCATTCCTTCCATGTCAATACAAATTCTTCCTGATGAGAATGTTTTAGCAATTGAAGAAGTTTATTGTAATTTTCCTGTTTTGTAAAAAGTTATGTAGATTATTTTTGAACACATAGCTATCCTTTCATTGTAAAGAACCTACACACTCTTGTGGCTGCTCAATAAACAATATTGAAAAGGCGTGGTTTTATTAAACCATATCCTGGAAAAATTTGGTTCTATCTTTTGAAAAAAATAAGCATTAGAAACAAATTCTGAGAAAAATGAAGACATTTTTCTTTGTGTACCAGTAAGGGATCAGCCTCCTCTCAATTGATAATCCTATTTTTTTATCAGTTAAAAACATCCAGAAACTTAAAAACTCACAACACTTTTAAAATTGAAAACAAAACATGTTGGAAACACAATTGGTATATTAACTGGACTAGGCTTCAATCACTTTTTATTCTATTAGAATCTGAGAGCTCCATTTCCTTGGTACAGGGTGTAAAGGATATGATTCCCTATTTGGAAAGACACAGCTGTCACACTGTCCTTTTTTTTCCCCTATTTTCCTGTACTTCAAGGAAGTATCTTTCTAATGCTTTTCATTTATTTTAAATATGTCTCCTCCTCTTTCTAGTGGAAAAAATACTTGCAGAGAAAATATTTAGGTTGGAAAGTGATAAAATTTTATTTACTGCCCAGTCAACTATATAAGCCCTAGAGCAAATGTAATTTATTAATCTCCCCAAGAAGATAGTGTGTGTTAGAAAGCAGGACAAACTGAAAATTGAATTTTAAAAAAATGAAACTGCAATCAGGCAAGAACAGCTAGATTCCCCACTGCCCAGATAAAACTACTGTTCAAAATTATCAGTACAAAATAGGTTTGATACTGAGACTTGGTGGGTAGTGGAAAAAGAAAAAAGAAAGGGAAAGAAAAAAAATGAAATTATAGAAATGCTAAGATTATTTAAACCAACATATACATTAAAGTATTACTGAAGAAGAACAGTAATATTCTGTTTCCCACCACCTAGACAAAAATTAATTGTGAACAACAGTTTCCCACCACCTAGACAAAAATTAATTGTGAATAACAGTTCTGATTTGCAAAGATTGACTTTAATGAATGGCACTGAGTGAAAAATTGTGAACCAGTGAGAACTGGAATAACTGTGGTTTTGCCAAAGAAAAATAGAAAATAACATCCCCAGAAATGGTGCAGAAAGCAGAACTGCAGTCCACTTCCTCTTATCTTTGAAAGTCCATTGTCTCAATGCACAATTTATGTATTCCAACCTAACTTGTGTTACTTATTTTAATTCAAAACCTATTCATCCATTCTAGGCAACTGCTTCAAAATACAAACTATAGAGCCAAGTTTGCTCACTTTCTCTCAGGTTTTAAATGAATCATCAAATAATTAAAGTTGGAAAAGACCTCCAAAACGATCAACTCCAACTGTTGACATAATTCCACCATGACGCTGAAAACATATCACTCATTTCTTGAACACATCCAGGGATAGTGACTCCACCACTTCCTTGGACAGCCTTTTCCAATGTTTAACCATGCTTTCAGTGAATTTTTTTTTTCCTAATATCCATCCTGAACCTTGTCTGGCACGACTTGAAGCTGTTTCCTTTTCTCCTATTGCTATTTTCCTGGGAGAAGAGACCAAGAACATTTGAGACAAAAATGTATGTCTGAGCTGCTCAGTACCTAGGTATAATCTAGCTGCCTGCTGCTAGAAACCAGCACACTTAGGAGACAGCTTCTAAGCACCAGAGTTGGTGACAAACCTCCAGGATTAAGTTCTACTGAGCAGATTTGGAGAAGTATATTTTGGGTGCAAGCAGCAACACTGGCTATTGGGCACCACTCATACATTTACATCCTATTTGAGACTTGGTACAAGATTCTGCAGCTCACCTCTGAAACTACACCAAGGTGGGTTTTCTTCAAGTAATGTGCCTGTAGAAATTGTAACCCAAATTTCTGAACTGCACTGTGCAGGGAGAATTTTAAATTTTCATTTAAAAAATAGTGGGTTTTTTTTTTTAAAATGCATGACACCATCTACAGTAAGAATAATCTAAAATCACATACTGCTATTTAAGGCAATGCTAAGAATATTGCTTTCATCAAAAAGACAAGGAGAATGTGAGTTTCAGACAAAAAAAATAGTTACAGAAAAATGAGCACAAGGTTTTTTGGAATGTATCAATAATAACTGCTACAGTAGCAAGACAGTGACCAAGACAGTTTAAACATATGACATAGATTACTTACGTAAGTAAAGCATGTTTTAATCAGTGTGTCAAGGCTGAGATTATTTCTTCCAAAAATTTTTATTTTACAAAGATTTTCAGAGTGTGCCTGGTGTGGGAGGTAAGGAGGTGGAATAGAGTTCCGAGAGTTTTGCTAAGGAAATCCATAATTTGGAGTACTTCCCAGTGCAGGAATAGCATCCTTGATTTTTGGGGATTTTTTCCCCTCCACTAGGCAAGAATGATAACAGCAGCATTCACAGTGGATAGGAAAAGCCTGTGGAGACTGAGTTCAGTAATGAGGTAAGTGGAAAAAAAAAAAGGGGGGGAATGTTGGAAGTAGGGAAGGGCCCTTAGATTAGATAAGAACTGAATGAGGTAGGTGTTTTCTTTCAAGCACTCTAGGAGGAAGAGAGATACTCTGAGGGATGAAAGAAGCAGGAAAGGATACTGGTGCTAGAAGATGAAAGAAAAGCAGAAATGTTTCATCTCCTCTCTAAGTAAAGGGAATTTTTCAGAGAGAGAAATATATCACATAGTGTGCTATCCTTTCAATGCTCCCAGAGGAAAAAGGATAAGTAGATTAGGGAAGTGAGGGTCATGATACAGATCATCTCTTGCTGATCCATAAGGTCAGCTTTTAAAAATATTTTAACCACAGAGACCTGTGGAAAAGAGGCAGCTGAGATTTGAACATCCAGTTGTTACTTTGGCATTCCAGAAACACCACCACTGCTCTTCCAGCTCCCTTCTCTTGTCCGTTCTGGGCCACTCTCCTCCTTTCTGGTTAGAGAGTGGGAGCATACTAGCATTTTTCTCAGCATGAAAACAGAGCTCTGTGCACTGTGCACATGACAAAACTGCCATTTCCTTGGGTCACCACAGCTGCAGTCACAGAACATTTGAAGTTAAAGAGCACCTCTGGAGACCGTCCACTGCAATCCACCGCTCAGAGCATTGGCAGCACCCACAGCTGCAGGATTCCCAGTCAGATTTTTAATGTTTTCAAGGATGAAAACCTCACCACTTCTCTGAGCAACCTGTTCCACCGTTTGATCAGTCTTAGAGACTGTGATTTTGTCTTCCTCGGTACTCCTTCAGATATATCCAGTGTCCTGCAGCAGGAAAAGATCACTTAGGAAAGACACTGGTGCTGAGTTCTTTAAAAGGACTTACCACAAATACATTATTTCTAGACTTTATTCTATCACTGACATAAACAGATGTATAAATAAATTTAAAAAAAAAAAAAAGAAATCATCCATCCAACAGTGAACAGATATTCATGAAGATCATTTAAAGGCAGATACTAAAAGAGAAGACTAACAGTGAAAACAAATATAACATATATGGAAGAACAATATAACAGAGAATTCAAATTATTTTTATATCCATTAGTACATAGTGTTTAGAATATGCATTTAGAAAAACTAAATTATGCTACTCTGCTCCTAGTGTACTTGTACAATGGACTGCCAGTATCCAGAATTCCAGTTAGTGTATTTCCAATCTGATAGAGTGCAAAGATAAATTTTAGTTCTTGACTAAGGAAGAAATATGTAATTGTCTTCTCAAACACATTTTCACTTTGAAATCTTAGGATGAATTCATATGAAAAATTTGATCCACCTTTCTAGGAAAAACTCTTCCTACTATAACTTAATGGTCAGGAAAGGAAATAAAAGAGATTAAAGTACACAGGAAGAATATTAACTTACTTTTTTCTACTATAGTTATAATATTAATTTAAAAGAAGTCTCAAAAGAGTTTTCCCACATAACTGTTTCAGTGCGTTCTTATTATCTAAGTAGTCAGACACGACTTTGTCCCTACACTCACATCACAGTTTCTGAAACAGTAAAATTCACAGTTATGAATTTTATTGCACACTTCCGTACTACAGCTGAGTACCAATTTATAAGTTCCATTTTGTACAGTACATTTTGCCACTGCAGCCCTCTGAACTGTGTTTAACATGTTAAACTGTTAGCAGCCAGGCAGTGCCTTTGTCTTATTGAGCAGACGTGCAACAATAATGAGGTTCAACAACAGCACACCAATGCCAGATGACCATTTGACCTGAGACTTGACAGCCACAGGGAAAGGGAAGCTCTGCATCGTGGCATTTTATGTATGTGTGACTCACTATCTTCTAAAAATCAGGGATTGCATTCCAGAAGGATTGAAGTAACACAAGATAGTAGGATGAGAGGCTTTTTTTTTTTTTAAGCAAATTTTGGTATAAGAAAAGATCAAAAGACCAAAAGATAATTACAATACTTTTAAAAGACATATTTAGATACAAGTGTGTGGGGAAAGAAGAAAATTATCAAACATTCCAGGGACAGCCAAGGACTTTGAAATAACCTGTCTACTGAATATTGGCATGTCAAAGGAAATTTGCAGTAGTTAAACGCTTGTTTTTATCTCACATCAGGAATTAATAAGAGGCTAAAAATCTGTAGAGTTTAAATGAGGCCTCATCTGGTGCAATTTTACAGTGAAATGAATGCAGTTAAGACACAAAGGAGCAAGTGTGCTTTCAGGTGGATGTTACCTTCTCAGAAAATCTATTTTTAAAAACAGGTTAAGATATTATTTACTCTCATAAGGCAAAACAGCATACAAGACAAAAAAAGCCCATATTTTTTATTGTATATACAGACACACACACATATTTATATACATGTATCTCCATGTATATATATATTTATGCATACATGTCTATGTGCACACACAGGAAGACTACAAGCTTGAAATGTTCCATTATTGAAAAATTCATAATTAGTATTTTGAACAACATTTTCATTTTCTTCTGAAAAAGCACTTTAGAGTTAAAATTGTTGTTCAAGTATATTAAACATATAATCCACATCAAAATAAAATAGCATATGCAATCAAGACACAAATACTTCATGAAAGATATGTAGAATGAAACTAATTATTTGAAAGCTGAAAAAGAGTTTTTCATCCCCAGCCTACCCAAGAAATGCATATACCAGCACGGAAATCCCCCTCTGGGTCAAGCCACTGTCAGCAAAAGTACTTTACTGACAGTGGAGTTCTATAATAATTATCCAATGAAAATAACATATATCAGCAAAAGCATTTTACTTCTTAAATTACATAAACTAAGGGTTTTTTCTTCTAGTATAATATAGTTTCTGTAAGTAGTGGAATTAGTGAGGATAGTTTCCTACGAATGTGTGTCTCTAAACTCAGTTCCTATGTCATAAAATCCTTTCCTTCCCTTTTTCCCACCACACTAATGGCACTGTGTGTGTTATGGCTAATCCATGTTTATAAATAATCTAATTTGGGGATCTTAAAAAAAAGCCCCCACAACTTTAAATGGCTCACTTTTTCTTACATTTTCATCAAGGAGGGGCACTAACTGAAACTCCTCTACTAAGCTGACCATACTAACCAAATTTTCAGGATCCTAAATATTTGAGGTTGACTAACCTAAGTCAGTCATCAGTAATGGTAAAGAGAGTTATAATGGAAAGTGTTATAATGAACATTAAATGGGATAACTACTATTGCTGTTAAATTTAACTAACTGGTCAGCACTTCTAAATCAAGTTATAATGACATAAAGAGGTTTTTTTTATGGCATTAATGACACTGACAACACTCAAAAAAAGAGCCGGGAAGAGCTAAAATAGATGCATTTCCACTACAACCTGGTGAAGGAACCATTTTAGAAGGATCACACCGGGATAAAATGAGGAAAAAAAAAATCTGTTCTTCTAAGAGTGAAAATGAAAACTGAAATGCAGCTGTGTGAAAACATGCAAGCAGGTGACAGGCAGTAAGAGCAGAACCATATAGATTATTTAGTAAACACTGTGAGCAGTTCTACCCTTTTTTCAGTGTGATTCCACAGGTGCCCACCTCCTGCCTTAGTAACACAGTGAGAGCAACAATGACTAAGGAAGCTGTTATTTCCATCACAGTTCTTTAACCTTCGGTTAATAAACTGGATTAAAATTACTTTCCACAGCTCCAACAGTAAATAATTGAACATCCAGTTTACTAGACGGATAACCTCCAAAAACATACAAACAGAGCCTTGATGTAGACAAGAAGAGAGGGCATAAATCTGTCCCTTGGTCACAGCGTTTATTAAGTTGTTCAAATATCTATGGCTAAGAATGAGAAATTAGATTGAAAAAGCAAAATTTTAGTTTTGTAAATTGTAATGCTACTGATTTTTAAATCTTTGAAAATACCAGGGTGCTTGTTCTGCCTGATTGCCCTGTTTCCTTCTACACTGCTTTTCCTGCTTATATAATATAGAACTGTAAAAAAACACATTTCTTTTTATATAGTTTGCTGCCTTCAATTGCAAAAGATTTAGACTGGTTGTAATGTTGTGAACTGAAAGGTTTGTCCTTTCTTTGATTTCTGTAATTTTAAACAAAATATTATCCAGCAGAAAGAAACAGCTAGAATTTAACTACACAAGTATCCATATTTTAAAAATTTTGGCTGTTAGGTACCTCTCACTTCATGTATTGAAAAAAGCAGTAGGATATCTAACCTAAATCTACTTACAGATGAAAAGTGGACTGCTGCTTTCAGTCAATAAAACATAGAGTGCTTTTTCATCTGAATATTAGGGGGAATCATCACCTCCTTGGCTTACACTTTCACACCACAGCTCTGATCATCAGATACCAGAGAGCAGTCGGCCCAAGTGCAACATTGCTGTTGGCGGCGTTGGAGTGCTTCGATGGTTTTAGATCTCTCTTTCCACAATAATCCATTAGAGTTCAAGTTTGTTGTGACCCCAAGGTGTATCTTGAAGCTCATATTTCTTATCTAGGGGCACCAAATAAAATGAAGCTTCCCATTTCTAACCTAGGCTCTTAGCCAAGACTTAAAGGCAAGCTGATTGTTTCTGTCATCACAGAGAAGCCAGTAATAGTGTCAGACACCTGTGATGACTATCTTTATTTCTGTTAAGATAGTGCACAGCACTGCTTTTCCTGAAAATACACAAAACCCCCAATAAACTGAAGGCAATTTACTTCCTTATAATGCTTGCTTAGGTACATTTCCAAATAGGTATTTATAAAAAGACAGCAAAATTATTTTATATATGTGTTCCCTTCCTCTGGCTTATAGCAATTGGCATTTTGGAAACAAAAAGGAAAAAGTATTGGCATAATTTCCCTATAATAAGCACCATAGATTTCTCACACAATGCAGCACAACTACTACAATATGCTACATGCATGATGTAGTGTACATCATGCATGTAGTATGTTCATTAAACTCACAGGTAAGAACACCCACAATGTAATAAGTTTCATGTAATTAATTTACATCTTTTTCCCTCTTCTAACTTTTCTCCTATTTAGATAATTGAGATGATTTCCTCAAACTTCTTAGAGAAAACAGAACCTATTCAAATTTATATATTTTTGTATATTTAATGCACATTTTAATCCAATGACATTGGATTTGGAAGTATCTGACAATTTCTAAATTCATGCTTTGAAGCAATGTGTCCTTTCCATCACTCCTGGAGTGAAATAAAAGGTAATTATAACACTATCCAATTAGTCTACATTTTACTAATATTTAGCTCTTTGCAGCAATATGCTCTTTCTTTGTTAGTTAGCTGATCATATATTTCAACCATTTAAACTGTAGTTATTCTCCACAGTAAATGGCAGATAATAGCAGTTTGGGAATCTCAGTCAAAATGTCAAACTTGCAGCTGTGCAAGAAAGGGATACATTCATTAGTTACACTCTTGAAGACTATCTGACTCATCACATCAAGGAAGGAAAATAAAATTGGTTATATAACCTGGATTGTTCCACTTGCAGCCAAAGTATCCTAAGAAATATACTGAAGAAATAATGACTCTATTATCTGTTTAGGTATTACCTAACATGCTGTGAAGATAAAGCAAGTGTGGCTTTCAATGAATCATCATCTGCCAGAAAAGAGGAAGAGCATCTTTGGTCATAGTTGTCAAGTTGTGAAGAGGGCTTTAAACTGAAGTTACAATAGAAGGGGAAGTCATTCCATCCCAATCCTGGCAGTTTGATGCCAGTGACAGCAGGAGATGGCCAGAGCCTGAAGAGGGATCACAGAATCAGCAGGAGGGCACCTGCTGCAGAAGAACAGCACAAAAGAATTCCAGCCACTCCACAAAATAAGATGGCTTCATCACAAGCCAAATTTAAATTTCTTTGTGAAAGGCCACATAACATGAAGAAAAAACAACAAGAAAAGCTTCTGTAGGTGTGGTGGTGATAAAAGGAAAACTAGGGAAAATGTGAGCCCTTTTCAGTAAGAAATAGGAGACCTGGTTGCTCAGGATATGGAGAAGGCTGAGGTACTCAATTACTTTTTTCTATTGGTCTTCACCAGCAAGTGCTTCAGATGCATCACTCAAGTCACAGAAGGCATAGGCAGGAACTGGGAGAATGCAGAAGCACCCACTGCAGGAGAAGGTCAGGTCTGAGAACATTTAAGGTGAGGCGAGAACATTGAGAGGTGCAGAAGTCCATGGGACCTAAGGGAATCTCCTGATGAAGTGGCTAAGCCACTCTCCATCATCTTTGAGAAGTCACAGCAGTCTGGTGAAGTTCCCACTCATTACAAAAGGGGAAACATAACCTGCATTTTTAAAGAGGAAATAAAAGAAGACACAGGGAATTACAGACCCCTCAGTCTTACCTGTATGCCTGCCAAGATCATGGAGCAGATCCTTCTGTAAACCAAGCCAACCACATTCTGCACTATAACAGAAGAAGTGTGACCATCAGGTGAAGGGAGGTGATTCTCCCCTTCTGCTCTGCTCCTGTGACACCCTACCTGGAATACTGCATCCACCTCTGGGTCTCTCAACCTAAGAAGGATGTGGATCTGCTGGACTGAGTCCAGAGAAGGGCCACAAACACCTTTCCTATGAAAACAGGTGGAGAGAGTTGGGGTTCAGAGAGAGAGTTCAGCCTGGAGAAGAGAAGGCTGCCATCAGAGGGGCAATGCATAAGGACAGCTCAAGTGGTTAAAATTGACACATAAGAAATTTCAAGTAGACATTTGAAGCAAAAAGAAAAAAATACCATAAATATACCATAAATTTGGTAGAACACAGCAATAGGCTACTCAGAGGAGTCAAAGAATTCATATCCCTTGTACAAAAAGGTTACTTTCTTTAACCTGATTTCTTTGGAGCAGGAGGTTGCTCTAGATAACCTCTAGAGGTCTCTTCCAAACTAGATAATTCTATAACTGTTATGGACATCATAAATAGCAGCTTGAAAAGTAGCTTCTACAGGAAGTACTTTATCTGTGGTTTCATAGGGCTTGGCATCCAGTTTGTATGTGGATATCTCTACTGCTACTCCAGACTGCTCTGGGTAGTCAAAAGTGTGACTAATTGGGGATCTCTCTTTACCTCAACCAGCTGAACACAGCTCAGAAGTTGCTCTGTGACAGAATGAACTAGAAAACGAGGCTGTGAAAAATTCATCCTGCTCATTTACACTCTAAATAATTTTGAAGATCAGTCTATCAAAGCTTTGTCAGTAGTCTTGTTGCTGATAACTACCTCTGAACTTCCTAAAAGAAGTTTTTCAACCAGCCTACCTGAGTCCGTGTCCAAGTGAACCTTCAGACCATGTCACAGTTTAGCTCCAGATAAAGGCAACAGTTTGCTTTCTTGTAGGCAATGAGATTAAGAAATTGAAAGAATGAGAATTTCTTTGCATTAAAGCAGTTAGTCATAAGCATTGTTTACCTAATGGGACTTGATATGTTCATCCATATGCTAAACACAAGAGTTTTCTTTTGATCCAGTAAACATTGCACTGTCAGCTGCAATGTAGACTATATTGAATGACTTGACTGAAAAAAAAGAGTTCAAATACTCCAGAAGCTATGTCCTTGTGGTAAAATCCATAAGGACACTTTGTACTTCAGATAATCCTCTCCATTCCTATACATGTTAAAATTTGCAGCAAAGAGAAATGAGCATGATGTGATAAGTGCCACGAGCAGGCTGGTTTTGATTTATTCCTCCTCTCCCTTCATCTTACTATCTGACTTCTCTTTGGATAACAGCTGCACTCCCAGATGATGTACTGTTGGTGCTGTTCTTAACTGAGCTTTCTCAAAAGCTCTGTAAAGGCAGGAAAGCCGTCTGCAGGAATTATGAACAGATGATCCATGGCAGAATGTTCACTCTTGAGGTTGACATTGCAAAGTAGACAAATTAACCATGTGTCCATTAAGTTCTTACTTTTGCTTATCCTTATACTTTACTTTCCTGACACTTATATGGTGTTCTGATGCTGCCACACGTAGGTATAAGAGTATATGGCATTCAGGGACTCCCCTTTTGACTCCCAGTTACCCCACTTGCAATTTCTGGTTTGATTCTCCCTGGCCATATTTCCTTATTAACAAATTATCAAATACCTATATATGTGTATATACATATATACCTATCTTATTAAGTCAGTGCAAGCTGTAGCTAGGCTGTGAAAAGAATAAAACTTGTTGAAGTTCCCAGAAAATATGATTTCATTAATGGTTTTCTACAAGGGGGCTAGAATAGCAATAGTTGTTCATTTTCCCTCCAAGCAGTGTGAACAAAATGGCTCTAAGCATTTTGATTAGACAAGATATTTTCTAGCACAATCTACAAGCTACCCTCAAGCCACCAGAAAAAAGGGAAACTGACCTGCTACCCTGCAGCCTGACCTTTCATTCAGAGAAAGCCAGAATGGAGTCCTGGGTTTTAAGCCAATTTCAGTTCTAAATGTGTCCTGGTTTTAAAGCATACAGCTGAACAAAACAGATTAGCCCAGCTGGTTTAGAGTTTCAGTTTTGTTAAAAGGACCTTTGGTGCTGCAGCAAATCAAGACAGAGAAAAGTGCTAGGTATTTTTCTGTTCAAAGTCTGTGTTTTCTGTGTTACTGTAGTTTTGGAATCTTTCTCAGTTAATAAGTGCCACATCACCATTTTTATTTAATCTCCGTTTTTGTGGCTTGCCCACTTGAGTTCAGAGAGCCCAAGAACCCCAAAGTTTATTGCCTAGATAATCTTTAAGACAAAAAAACTTAATTATATGGCAAATATATATTAATTATATGGCAAATATATATTAATTATATGGCAAATATATATTAATTATATGGCAAATAGCTTTTAGAGTGGAAGTATTTCTAATTAAATATAAAAAAGAGCCTTGAATCCCGAAATCTGGCTAAATAGCTCAGTGTTTCAGGTTCTCCTTATTTCTTAGACTAGATAGGTTCCATGTAACTTGATTCAAAGAGTGAGGGACCTATTTTAATGAAAACTAAAAGGTTACTTGGCTTTTGAAAATTTAAATATTCATATACGTCCCTTTATTAAAGAGATTGGAAACATAATTCAAAAGTTGTAATAAAATCATATCTGAAATTATCTGAAGACTGTACCTTAAGAAACTGAAAGATACTCTCAAAAATCTGAATTTTTAAAGAAACTTTTATTTATTACCTTTTTTATATTGGAGATTTTTGACTATTTTTCACATTTAAAAAACTTGGCTATGTCAAGTGTAGATACAGGGTATCTTGAAAGAATCTACCATTCTTTCAAGGAATAAAAACTTTATAATACAAAGAACATACAAATATAGTATTGGTGAAGGAAGTGAATGTTACTCAGTAAAGCTCTAGATTTTATTTTTAATTTTAAAAAAATCTGTAAAAATTATACCATACATCATCTTTGTCTGATCTGAGATATATATACATGCAGTACTTCCTGCACATTCTTACTAGCTTCCTATCAATCTACTTTTTTCCTTATCACATCTGCTTAATAAGACTTACTATTTTTTCAGATGTTTAGAATGAAACCTATTTTTCCATCAGGAAAGGGTTCTAGCAGTTTTTGCTGCACTATGGCTTTAATGAATCACAATTCTTTTTATCTTCTGGCTGATTTTCAATTATATCCATGAAAGAACTGCTTTCCTTCTTCACTCATTTTAAGGGATGGAACTGAGAGGACATTAGGGAACTAAATTTAGTTCAACAGCAAGGTCAGCAAACAGCAGGCTGTCAAATTTGACCTAACAATAAGCACCTGGCCTGTAGGAGACTGGGGACTTTTGAGACCTCAATTTATGTGAAACAACTTAAACCAAGTCCAGAGACAGAGGTAACATAACTTAAGACTTTTATTTTTCCCTGCTGACGTATTTTTATTTTTCATAACACAGTGTTTATTTCATTATAGTAAGAGATGCTGTCACCCACTGACTATAGCAGTCACATGAAAAAGAAAACTAATAAGACACCTGCTTATTGCAGTAGTAATTGTAGATAATCCCCTCACTATGAAAACAAACTGTTGCAAGATGAGAATGAGAAATCTATGCCAAAATGTTCTACAGCCTTGTAACTAAGGTGATGATCTTAACAAATAAGGGTTTGATTGTCTTAGGAGGGAATTCAAACCCAAATCTCTCTCTCCCTTTACATCCCAGAGGTCAGAGGAATTATCAGTAATTAATGGCAGGAGCTTTTCTTGTTGCACTTGAGAAGGGCAATTAACCTGACTTTCACACAGCCTCAAGAACAAAATTTACTCCTGGATCCCAAATGGAGGCAGGTGATTCTGTTGATTTAGGTAGGTAACATGCTGAGTTAGTTCTCTCAGAAAAATCTCATGCTCTGAGTTTTCTTTTGAGAGGCTTCTCTAATTTATTTACATTCCCATTACTGATTCTAGTTTTCTTTGATTTGAGTGGTATGAAAAGGAGGAAAAGAAGTTTATTTGGCTAGGTTGTGTTCACTGTTCACTGAAGTAATGTGATGCTACACAACATACCTTGTTTCCATATCTCTATTTATCTCTATTTTCTACTCCCTAGACAAGCATATCTAAATTATTGAAAACGATGAAAAATTTTCAGACTTTTAAATTATACATTGTAGTTTCAGTTCTTGTTCCATGTGGAATTTCCATTTATGAATTCCCCTGGTGATTTTTGGCATGTGAAGCAGAGGCTCAACGTTGACTTCTTTGTGACTCTCACCTACAATCCTTTCACAAATAATGTTATTGACACCAATAGGCTTAGCCCAAGAAAGGAAAACAAAACAAGATATTTTACCTAGAATGCTAAAGCAGGTATTAGAATGTACTCAAAAAGAGTTATGCAAGAGACCATTTTAAAATTATGAAACACTAATGGAAGAGGATCAGGTTTTTTCTTTCTTTGCTACATTAATGCTAAATTACACTATCTTTCCAAAAATAATAGTAGCTCAAAAAACAGAAATACATGAGGATGTCTATACTCCATATTTCCACATCTACCAGCCTCGGCATCTGGTTTCTAGATTGAATCTGTGTAACACAGGGATGCATTAAGACCAAATCAGAAGCTACAAAATAATTCACTTGACTTGTTTTAGGGTAAATTTCTAAATCTACAAAGATGAGCAAATATATTTAACCATGAGCAAAACTCCCAGTATGTTTCTAAGACACCATAACTATTATAAGAAAATCCTGAAACCAGCTGCATAACCACCTTTAGCCTCCTCAGAAAATATTTAATTTCAGTTATGAAAGGAACATTTTCTGCTTTTAACATGCCATTATTTAGCTTTTCTTAGAGAGGCATTTTTTTGCAGGTCAGATAGCAATCGTGTTACTCGTTAAATATGCTTGATGGTGACATCATGAGCACATTCAATCACAAAATTTTAAGCACTTGCATTTCATCAAGCATCATTTTGGGAAGTAACAGCCCTTCACTTCAGCATTTCAAAAGGCAGTTTTTCATTCCATGCTGTGTGAACAAATGTTCCTGTTCTTAGCCACTGGCAACTTTTGACACTGTGGTGCAACACATCATATAGTTAAAAGTCCTCATCTGTTACGCCCAGTGTGCCCCTGGGAGAATTATTGATGCAGTGACAGCTCAAAATTTTATTCTCACATTTCCTGTGTAACATCAAACTCATTATTAATTTAAAAAAGCAACATACTCACAATCTATGTGCAGGGTAGAGTAGGTTAATTTGAAATTATCAAATCAACTTGCATTACCTAAGGACAGAGGTTTGATATTCCTGGAACAAGAAATTGTCTTGCTTTACTTGGGTTTTGAGATGCCACTGTAACTCAGATTTTTACTTCCCTTTCAATGAATCATCACTGACTTAGAAATCTTTGTTAACATGAGAAGGACATGGATCTCTTGGAACAAGTCCAGAGGAGGGCCACAAAGATGATCAGAGGGCTGGATCACTGCTCCATGAAGACAGGCAGAGAGAACTGGGGTTGTTCAGCCTGCAGCAAACTCCAGGGCGACTTTAGAGTACCTTCCAGTACCTAAAGGGGGCTGGAGAGGAACTTTTCACAAGGACATGTAGAGACAGAACAAGGGGCAATTCCTTCAAACTCAAAGAGGGTAGGTTGAGATTAAATATTAGAAGGAAGTATTTTTCTTTGTTATGGTGAGACACTGGAAGAGCTTTCCCAGAGAAGTTGTGGATGCCTCATGTCTGGAAGTGTTCAAGGCCAGGCTGGATGGGACTCTAAGCTCTCTGGTCCAGTGAAGGATGCCCTTGCCCACAGCAGCAGGGTTAGGACTAGATGACCTTCAAGATCCTTTCCAGACCCTTCTATTTAGTTTTACTATTACTTTATTTTAATAAACACAGAAGAGCTATAGAGTTTGTTCATTCCAGGTCACTTTACAACAAATAACTATTGAGCCATACTTACACAGAATATATTGTCTTTACACAGTAGGTCTTGGAGAATAAATTATCCTACTTGTGACACTCAGGATACACACGATCCAACAAGGATTTCATTTCAGTTTAAGATCTTCCATTTTACTTCACCACACCATTACACTCCCAGAAAATGAAAAAATAAAATCATTGAAGGGCACAGTCTTTTTATATTAATTTACTTGTTAAGTAATTTACTGCGGTAAATGCTTAACTACATTCTCCCATGTACATTATTCCAACAATATTTACAACCATATTATAAAAAATTTACAAAATTTATATACATTTATAACAATATATATAATATTAAAAATTATATATTATATATAATATAACTAATTTATAACAATATTT
Organism: Urocynchramus pylzowi; assembly: GCA_013397555.1. NCBI lineage: Eukaryota > Metazoa > Chordata > Aves > Passeriformes > Fringillidae > Urocynchramus > Urocynchramus pylzowi. The sequence goes on from VZRH01006092.1 coordinate 91,238, forward strand.
ATAACATTTCTTCTGACTCTTATTCCAAACAAAGTTATAACTGTCTTGCCTTGCCTCACAAAATAGGTTTCAAACAGCTTGTCCCAGTGTTCTGGTGCTCTGGTGTATTTTAATAATGACAATTTAAATGGAAAAAACCCACTACAGATACAAAACTAAGATAACTATCTGAAGTAGGGGTTTACAGAACATGTGAGAGAGATTATGTTCCTCCTGAGCTTTAAATGTTTTTCTATTCCTTGGACCAATCTGAATTTGGAATCTGAGTGCTCATCTTCAGGAGGGCATCCTAAAATGATACCAGCTAAGGACAAGATATGCATGAGATGTTTGCTATGTTGAAGCTGTCTCTTTCTGTAAAATTAATAAGTATGCCTGGAAGAGAGTGAAATTCACCAAAACTGAAGTCTCCAATATTATTCGTTACTCTAGGGATTTTTTTTTGTTTATGTGTAGTATAACATTGTCACAGAAAACACAAAAAAATGTTTTGATTTTGGTTTCTTTTGTTTCTTTTCTAAAATGCCTTATAATTATAGTGTGAATAGCAGGAGCAGAAATTAGAGATGCACTCTTAACTCCAGGTGTTAGAGTGCTTTAATCCAGGAGACCTCAGTTGGAAGGATACGATGCTCCCTGTTCATCAGTCTTCTTCTAGTACATCAGTATTTTTCTACTTTTTGTTCTTTGTTTTTTAGTGTTGCCCACAAATAGAAGCCACCCAAATGCCTGAGGAGAAAAGGTAATGTAGTTTAAAAATCAAAGTTTTGTTTGGATTAAAGACGTGCAGTTAAAGAAGACAAAGAAGATAAAGAGGGAAAGAGGATTTGCAGAAGGGTTTTCACAGTTTTCCACAGCCTTCTGAACATGTCAGAAGGAAAGTGCATAACTTCAAAGACAATAACAGAGAAAAAATTAGTCACTGACATGTTTTCATTCTGTAGAGACAATTTTTGGGATCTAGATCATGAATTATCACTGTTGTGTATAACAACTGCAATTTACTCTCTATATTTTCCCATATTTCTTAAAAAAACATGGACAAAAGGATGACTACCACCTTGGCTATGTCCATGGACTGAACCTAGGAAAACTGAGAGAAACAATCTCCAATCTTATATAAGAAATTCATAGATGAAATATCATTCAACCATAGGAAGTAGATTTCTGACTTGTCAAATCAAAAGCTTTAGCAGGCAGGTATGGTTCATAAATGAACTGGGATAGAAGGGAGATGGAGTGAAAGGTGATTGCACTTTTGGAAATCTAAGTAACTGCTTGCAACCTAGAGACTAGGGAATGAGTAAGCAACCTGTTTTTGTAAAAGCCTGTGTAGGTAATACCAAGGCAATTTAGCAATTTAATAGTCAAAGGATTTTTGTTTTCTTGGTTGTTGGTCTACAGCCTCTGATGCTTTACACACACACCAAAAAATTACAGATTAAAGAAAAGAAGGCCTTTTATTTAGACCAGTCTAATAGAAAGTCATGCTATTCATTTTGTTAGATGCCAGAACCAATAAACCCCAAAACATTACACTAATCACCCTAGAACACTGAACTTAAGAGTTGTTTGTATTTGGTTATCTACAGAACTGAGTAAATATAGCTACAGAATTAGTAAATACAGACAAGAGAATGAATAGAATCTTTATTATAAAGGGTTTCACAGTCCAACATTTCTGAATAGAAACCAAATTAATACAAACACAGTATAGGCAAGGTAGCTCAGCTATTTATTTAACATTTTCAGATTGACTAAATGAAGAACATGACCTTTAAAGTTGCTGGTCCAGAACAAACCCTCTAGCCATGTGATTTTTTTACTTATTGCATTCTTCTTATGGTCAAAATCCTTTCTGAAATACTTTTCCACACTAATTTACTAATTAGCTATAGTTAAGAAAAATGTACTTACCTGGGGATTTTAAATACTCTCATGCTATTGTCACACATAGAGTCCTTCATCTGCAGCTAGCCATATATCCATTAGATCTGGTGAGTCTGTTTCTGCATAGTGGATGAATTTGGGTTGTTTGACATCTGCACTTGAATCATAAAATGCAATTATTTTATTAATCTATAACCTCTGATGAAATCCTGCTGAAATAATCTTTTGAGCCTCTTTTCTCCCTCAGGTAGAGTTACCATAATAATATTTAGCTACTGACAGGCAGAGGAAGGTAGGGATCTTCAGTCTGGAGAAGAGAAAGTTGTGTGGTACCTCATAGCCACCTTCCACTATCTGAAGGGGGTCTACAGCAAAGCTGGAGAGGGTCTGTACAACAGGAGCTGTAGTGACAGGACAAGGATTAATGGGTACAAATTGAAAGAGGGGAAATAGGTTAGATATATGGAAGAAATTATTAACTGTGGCCATTTTGAGGCCCTGGAACAAGCTGACAGACAAGCTGTGGATGCCACATCCCTGGAATTGTTTAAGACCAGATTGAATGGGACATTGAGCAACCCGGTCCAGTGGAGATACCCTTGCTTATGGTAGAGGGGCTGGAGCCAGATGATTTTTAAGGTTCCTTCCAACCCAAACCATCCTATGACTATGATTCTGTTATTAGAGAATTAATATTCTATAATTTTGCTCTACATTTGAACCTAAAGTTTGGCTTTAGCTGCAGAAAAACTGTCCCTTGGCAAATGAAAATAGTGTCTTTCAGAATAAAAATTTTAAAAAATCAAAACTGATAGCAAAACAACTTTCAGTTACAATATTCTAAAGGTGAAGATGGAGGCGTGTGCCATTCCCATGGGAATTAAGACATTCTAAGGAGGACTGGAATGGGTCTATGCAGCAGGAGTAGCTCCCATTCTTATTAGCCAAGGTGCAGCAGCAAAACACTGAGATCAGTGACAGCTCTGTAGAAAACCACTGGCCTCCTCATTATGTTCATCTGCTCTCCATCACAAATGGAGACACATTTTCTTGTTACTCTTCAGGTTTTCTGGGAGATTTAGACATTGCTTTGGGAAATGAGCACAACTTAAGATGGAGTAGCAAAGTGGAGGGGATGTTTTTCCCATGGAACACCCTTTTTCTTTCTCTCCCTGTTTTTTCACTGCAAAGTTACGCACTTGGAGTTGTTTAGAGGAGTGCTGCCTTCACCCTACTGTCAATAACACCACCTTGTAAACAAGATCAAAATATATCTTGGAGGAAAGGTTTCCTTATAACTTCAGTTTTTCAGATACATATTTTTTTCCTCACAGCCTCTTACTGTGGCTGTCATGCATTATATCTTTTAAAGTAACTAAAAGCTTTACAAAAACAAACAAATAGAGGGGGGCATAAAAGGGTGGGGGGAATGTTCTGGGGATTAAAGATGTACTTTGGTTAGCAGAAATTTTTGACAAAAGGAATAAAATAAGGTCTTGTGAGCAGATGGAAACCAGCTAAGCTTAACACATGTTTTTCAGTCTGAAAAGATGTCGAGGAAACCTGCCACAAAGTCATTGCCAGAAAAATCCACTTTGGTGAAAAAAACATGTAGGTTCTATCAAAAAGGTCGTAAATTTCACCTCAGCATTTAGTTGTTCAATGAACTGATTACAGTAACACATTTTAACTAAAAAAACTAGGTCAAGTAAGGAGAAAGGAAACCCCTGAAGTCCTAGGCTATAAATGTGTTCTAGATGACCTACCAGGGAAGAATTATTTAAAGATCATTCAGCTTGAACTCTCCAGAGATTTCTGGTTGGACATTTATTATTTTCCTACAAGAAACATGAGCCACTGCTCTGACTTATTGCTCCAGTTTTAGAATGGAAATCTCAATGGAACATGCACTGATATAAAAATGGACTGTAAAAATCTCAGTAACGAATCCAGCTCAGTGATATGATGAGTCCTGAAAGCATTTTTTTTTTCAGCTGCTGAATTAATTTTTTAAGAGCCAATTTTTAATGTTTAAGAATAATTAAATTTCTAACTGATCTTTGAAAACACAGCATGGAAAAAAATATTGGATTAAAAACACCTGATTAATGAAAAGACCCCTTGAAAACAGTACTGACTAAAACTGTATGATGTTTCTACCATTTTGACTATATCCTGATGAATTTAAAGTGTTCTTCCTAAGCTTCTAGATATTCAAAAATGACAGTGAAACTGTACGAGAAAGTTATTAGCTCCTAGTTTGAAGACTATATTTAGACAAACTCTTGCATACTGTGCATAATGGGAAGGAGCTCTTCACCTGTTCCTCTCTATTTACCAACCAAAACATAGCTCAGTTCAGAAAGGGAGACTGTGAAAAATTTACCTGACTAATTTTTAGATTAATGTAGAACAATATAACAATATACAATAAAACCTTTAAGCATTTTTGCTCCTTTGAAAAGATTTACTTTTTAAGAAATATGTATTAGCATAATTTGGAGGACAAAATACTTTTTTAAATTGCTGTAACTCTTACTTAGGTATTTTCTTAACTCCATGTAAGTTTGTATATTTAGTCTAAATAAAAGTGGCAGCATACAGAATATTTAGGCATGTAATGCATGTTTTGGCAGGTCCCCAGGTTCTGTGTCTTTAGACTTACAATCCCTGACCATTCCTGTGTTTGTCACCCTCAAACAGAAAGGTTTATATATATTTATACTTCAGTAAAATATCAATCACTACTCTATATTTCCCCCCAGTTTTGCAATAATCAATTGCATAATCAATAACTGATCTTTTTTATGTTCTGGATTCCAAGAAACTGGTAAAAATCCTTGCAATGTTTCCATGAAAGTGACATTACAAGATGAACAACCACAGCAGGATGTCAAGTTTCATCTGTATTTCACATGACAGAGCAAATCATGAGCATTAGATGCATTTTTATCTACAGGTAGGAAAACAATGTTGAAACCCATAGGAGCAGCCTAGTGTACTTGCTAGTGCTAATAATGTGTTACATGTCCCTTCATTCATCCATTAATGCAAACCTAGACTTAGATGCTAAAAATTAGGGTCCAAGATCACACTTAGTTACCTCATATCCTACCTCAAATTATGAGGAAAGAAAACATCATAGTATTCAACAACATATTTTTCCACCCCTTTTTCCTGTAACTGGTTGTAAGGTTGTGCTCAAATTATTACCTGTTCCAAAAAGGCAAACTCCCTCAACCCATCAACATCTTTGAATCACAGGAAATAAAAGTATAGCTGGTCTTACCAGACCTTGCCTCTTCTACCAGCCTCTGCCTGAGCTCTAGTATGCTGCTTCTCACCATATGTAACATCAGGGAGGTTGGCATACAATTTTTACCAGCAGCCTAGGCACTGAGGTCCAGCCTTTTGGTAACCTGTAGTCAGAGGGATTGATTTTTCTTGTATACATTTGATTGCTTCTAACTTTTCGATGATGTTAACTCTGTGATGGGTTAAGATGATCTAACATTATACTTGTTAAATTTGTGAAGTGGTTGTACTTAGGATCCTCCTCCTGTTTTCATGTACACTTTATGTTCAGTAGACATGCAAGATCAGAAGCCCCATGTGATGGGGAATTGTGGCCACAGGAGGCCAGAGCAGACTAAAAACCATTGCACAAAGACACTCATGGCTAAGTCCCTATTGTCCTTGGAGTTTATGGCATCTGAGACTACACTGGATCCAAGGGTGATAGCTGGATCACTGTACACTTCTTGTCTCTCTGTTTTTTCTCTCTTTCTCTCCTTTTCTTCTACTAATTTCCTCTTCTTGAATGCTGGGTATTTTAAGGTTGGATAGGTTAGAANATTTATGGCATCTGAAACCACACTGGATCCAAGGGTGACAACTGTACATTTGTTGTGTCTCTGTTTTTTCTCTCTTTCTCTCCTTTTCCTCTACTAATTTCCTCTTCTTGAATTCTGGGTATTTTAAGGTTAGATAGGTTAGAATATGCTGAATCAATTCATTGTGAAATGCTTTATTTTGATTGAAATTTTGCCAGTTCCTGATCTTCTAGTGTTTGCCAGTGAAGCTTGTGTTTTGACCTCCCAAGAACTTTTGTCAAGTTTTCTTTTGTGCCACCTCAGGGAAAAGTAGTACCTTAAGCCACTTTTAAATAAGCTTGCCGTGCAATGACCAGGGATTTACAGCACATTCCTCTGTAACCTGCACTGGGTGACCCTGTCTTGGCAGGGGGCTTGGACTAGATGATCTACAGAGGTTCCTTCCAACCCTAACAATTATGTGATTCTGTGAAGTCCTCACTGAAGGGCAGGCCAATTAGCCCAAAGGGCAAACAGTGTTCTCATCCAATTCAAGAACATGGTGCTGTGCAACTAATGACATATAATGGAAAAACTCCCAGGTCAGATAAACAAAAAGCTGAAGTTAAGATAATACCAAAACTGTCTGACAGGTACTTCAGAGCTTCAAACCTGGACCAATATTTTTGGCTAAAAAACCAAACTTTACACTAATTTTCTTGTATCCCTATAAAATCTGTTTTTAAGGATGCATTTTGACTATGTCTGATTGAGAAGTTAGGTAGTTTACCGTTGAGTTTACATAACATGGGTAATTTTCCAAATTATGGTGAAAACAAGATAGTAAATTTTTTTTTTAAAAAGAGGCAAGTATTTTAGAGAAAACAGAAAAGATTTTTATTGTATACCTTGTTAATACTGATACTTAGGATTTATCTTTTTTGGTTTCATTTCAGTCTTCCTAACACCTTAAGAACAGTCACCTTCAAGTTCCCAAGTGAAATATGCCTTGGGTTATTATTCTGTTTTAACAGTTACTTTTGAAGAAAATTATTTATTAACAAAACATAGAAAAAGCCACGTAACATGAGCTTCAGGCCCAGAAATACCATGTTTTACTCTCAGTCCCCCAGTCCCATAGGCAGAGAGGTTATTTTCAAACCTAAATTTTTGTAGTGTTAGTGATTGCCTTTTTTCTTTTACAGCTCTCTTCAAGACTCTCTTGACACTTGACTATAACAACAGATTTTTTAAAAATAAGAGAAAGCCTGGAAGTCACCACTAGCAGTCAACCATTAAATGTGATTTTTATTTCCTCTCATCAGGCAGAGAAACAATAAGTCATCTATGAAGTTGAAACCAGGAGCTCTCTTATACTCCATTTATACAACCTATGCACACTTCAGTTAGGGAGCAGTGACATAAATAGGTTTGTAGAAGCCTGTAAGACTTCATAAAATAAACACCAGGGCAAAGAATGTGTGTATAGATCATTATGGAGCTTTTGGAAAGAGAAAGAGAAGAAAATCTTATTGTGTAGCTTAACTTCTCAACTTACTCAACTTGAGAAATCCCAGTTCTTTTGAAAAAAATGCTGGGGGTTTTCACATTTTTATCACCTTAGTCATTTAAATTTATGGGACTTGTTGGACAGTACTGCTAATTATTTTCCTATCAAGGCTTCTGCACTCTAACTGGCAGAATTGTAATGCGTTCACACATAGAAATGGTACTTGGGTGCGACAAGGGGAGAGGTAGAATATATAACACAAATTTCCAAAGATCCAGTTCATATAATGGAAAAGCCTTAAACTGATTCCAACAAAGAAAATACAAAGCCTATAAAAACCCTGCCTGGATGAAAGACTTGAATTGTCTCACTTTATGTGGCCATTCTGGGAATGTGTCCAAAACAAGGAACACAGCTTCATACACTAACATTATCAGTACCTAGGGTTTCAAGTGCAGATCTCCACAAGCTTCATAACCAATACTCACTTCACTTTTACTGACACTCTTCCATGATATAATTTCCTTTTTCCTGTGTTCTGTGTATTGTACAACTACTTTGACTAAAAGGATTTTCAGAACTGAAAATTCAAGAGGCCTGAGTTTTTCTGCAAGTGGCTGGAGAAAGGAAAAGTAGACAAATGCAAAAGAAACGCTATTTCTCAGAAGCAGAAGAAAGGTTACAGAAAATAATGCATATAATGATCTCAAATGATTGACCTCCTGCTAACATTGCACATTTCATTGGCTGACTTGGCCAAGGCCTGCTTTGCTTAAAACAGCTGTTCAGGAGATACATGATCAGGCAGGTCTCACTCAAGAGAAAGGCAGAGTAAAATTCTGCCATTAGTACAAGCAGTGTGTATGAAGATTTTTCGTATTAGGCCACTTGCAGAAGTGAGCCCACATTAAAGCCTGGGAAAGTTTCATCAGAACAGAAGATAGCCAGTACTCCTGAATTCAGATAAATCCATTTGCATTTTAGTCAATCTAGCAAGAGAGAATAGACAGAGAATTAAATAACTGATGCTGGAAGATTAGCTGACTTTTTCATCCTCCAAATGGCATGAATTTAGGGAACATATCTAAGCCTGGAAAATGGGCACTTTAATGAATATCATACACACATTTTTATAGTGCATAATACTCAGAAAAAAAAGCCATGAAAACAGGTCAGATGATTTTGCAATAAGAGGACTCATACCTTGTTATGGAAAGAGGCACCAGATAACTCAGGTGTGATCCCTTCTTCGGGGTTGCCTGGACGGATAGTATGGTCTTTAATTGTCTCTTAACCATGGTAAGGATCTAGTTCAATAAAGCTTTTCCCAGAAATCAGTTACTTTTTATACCCCAGTGTACTGGTTTTGGCTGTGATAGAGTTGATTTTCTTCACAGTAGCTTATATGAGGCTATGTTCTTCATTTGTGCTGAAAGTAGTGTTGATAATAACATTTTAATTACTGCTGAACAGTGCTTGCAAAGTGCTAGGACTGAATATCCTAAAAGAGGATGCTATTTACTCCAAACAGAACAGCAATGAGCTCATCACAACAAATAAAAACCTTGTTCAGGAGTTGTCTGTATAAGTCAATCTATCACAAAACAACTAAACTTCAAGGCAGCAAAAATATTTGCTGCTCGAAAGATGTAAAGACAAAAATATGTTTGTCTTTTGCAGATGAAGATAATCCCACAATCCTTCTTTACTATCCTGTAAATTAAATCTTTCCCATGAAATATATGAGGCATCTTGTGTGTCCTATTCCTCTCCTTTCAACTACAGATTTCTGGTTCAGCTTCTGCAAAGATATGCCTGAGTGGTTTCACCAATGGCCCATCCATCAATCAGTATCCTAAGACTTCTGGTCTTTGCAATTGTCTCCATTATCAACTTTTGTTCAGGGTTGCTGTATCTTTGATTATAATGTATTAATTTTCCTGCCTCTTAACATGTCCTTTTTTATTCTGACTAGCCATAAATCAGATAGTCTGACAATAATCCTTACATTCCTCTGATCTTTGCATTAATTTTAAAAATGTACACCATTCCATGAAGATTAACATTTTATGTCATCTGGTTGGGACACAACCACTATTTGTTGGCAAAATAGCAACAGTCAAAAAGATGTAATTGACATTTTTACTTTAGTCTTTAACCTCCAGTTCATATGACTGATGTTTGTAAGATATAAAGATTTTTTTTGTACCCAATGAGTTTATTTACAGAAAGCAGTCATATTTTCTCTGCCTACAAAAACCGTAACTAAGTGACAATGGTCAATTAGGGTAGATTTTGAGTAGCTCCTAGCAGGTCATTTCCAGGTTGGATGTGAGTGACAGCACTTCAGTTTCTAATGTGACAGACATCTACAGCTGGATCCACATCAGTTTTAGCTTATTGTTGTGGTTTAGAGGTGGTATTCCCCAATTTAGTGCTCCCATTGCCATACCATTTCCCTTCCCCTCCAGCTGAAAGCATAAAAGGCAGAGATCATGGGTTGAGATAAGACCACTTTACTGGAAACAGCAATGAGATAAGAAAATAACAGCAGCAATACTAATATCTAAAGCGTACAAAGAGAGTGTGGGTTTCATGCAAAACACTCACCAGGCCTGGGACAATGAAAAAATGGCAGACAGACCTTCCATCACCACACTTTTCCCCCTCTGGAAAGGAATGCCCTTTCTTCCAGGAATCAAGAGAGAGATTCCGTCACCCCTGGCAATGACCTAAAATGGAATATGGAATTAATTCCTGGCCATGCCCACAGGGTTCCAGGCTCTGCACTCTCACTGCTGATGTGAAAAGTTAACCCTGTCCATGGCTGGAAACAAGACACTTCTATGCAATCACACTCTTTTTTTCCTTCTTATTTATACTGCCTACCTACTGGTTCACCCAAGCTGGATTATACAGTCAGCAACCAGTTCACATAGGCAGGATTTACCATCCAAGTTCCTACAAGGTACTCCATGTCATGTCAATAGTTTTTGAGGGTTTTGTTGAATGCCTAAACAATTACTTGGACGTTGCCTGAAAATCTTTTGGGACACTCAGTGGAGTAAACATACAAGAAAATCTGATGCTTTTTTGCTTCAGCTTTTTTTAATGGTTATTCAGCTAGGAAAGACCACAGACTGAAAACATTGACTTTTCATTATTGTTGGCATTATCAAGTCTGAACATGAACCTCAGTGTTCCTGAAGGAATACGCATAGTTGCCTTACTGAAACTGCCACATACCTTCTCCTGAGTTAAGCTTTCCCCAGATTAACTCAGGAAAGCATACACAGAAACACATCTACAGCAGGACTGAAAGAAAGAGCCCATAACTATACAGAAAAGCTGAGAGTGGTCATCAGCTTCTCTGTGAAAGGAAAAATTCATCACAGAAACCAGTAGATTTCTATAAAACAAGTCAAATTTTGCTATTCTTAAAATCACATAACTGAAGTGCTACCTTGAAGATGGAAAGGAAGAGGAAGAGCAGGTGTATTCTATAAGGACACTGGGGGAATAACAATTTCTTCAATTACACAGATACAAGGCAAAATACATTGAATATTGTGTTCAGTTTTTGGCCTCTTCCCACACGACATTGAGGTGCTGGAGTGTGCCCAAAGAAGGGCAAATGTGGTAAAGGGTCTGGAGGACAAGTCTGATGAGAAGTGGCTAAGGGAGCTGGGCCTGGGACCTTATCATTCTCTACAACTACTTGAAAGGATGTTGTAAAAAGACCTGAAGGTACGTCTCCTCTCTCAGGTAACAAGGGATTGGATGAGAGGATATGGCCTCAAGCTATGCCAGAGGAGGTTTAGGTTGATCATTAGGAAAAATTTCTTCACCATAAAGATTGCCAAGCACTGGAAAAGGCTGCTCAGGGAAGTGAATGAGTTATCATCCCTGAAGGTATTTAAAAACATGTGGATGTGGCACTTAGAGAAAAGATTTAGTATTGGACTTGGCAGTGCTGAATTTACAGTTGGACTTGATGATCTTAAAGATCTTCTCCAGCTTAAAGGATTCTATGGGATAAAGCACATGTGTAATGCTCAGTTCACAGTTGCCATTCACTGATGAAATTACAGAACTAAGCTAGGGAAAAGAAATTATGTTTTGCTTATTCAGTCACCTAATCTCAAGTAACAAGGCATTTTTTGTCAGATATATCTTAACTGAAGAGCAGATGGATACATGCACTAGAATTATAGTCTGGAGCTGAAATGCACTTTCAGGGCATATCTCCACAGCCATTTAGCCATTAGCACACAAGGTCCACTGCACCTGTATGTGCACTGTGGTACAGGTGCAGTGGAACCCTTGAAAAGAAGAAACATTCTTGGTACCCGTTTGTGCTACAAATCTCTTCAACTCCTTGTGCTGCACTGTTAACTAACACAGACTCTTTAGCAGCCATCCTTGAGCAGAGGCATATAATAACAGAATGTAATCAGCACTGCTTACACAGTCAGGTGGCTTCTAGGGATAAATAAAGATTCCTGTCTGCAAATACGAACAGAAAGCTAGCTTAACCTAGGTCAAACCCCCTCAAATTCACAAAGATACGGAAGGCTTACAGAAGCTGAAATATATTAAATTACAGCAGCAGAATGGCAGTCCTCTTTCTAAATTATTTGTAGAGTTGACACCTCAAGAGTGCAACAGATGGTATTCATGTTCCAGTATACAACCCCTACACATTTGGAAGGAAAATACTGAACAAAGCTCTCAGTAACACCTGCAGTGCTTGCCACCCTAAGACAGCACTGCACACCTGTATTGTGACAGCTGACAACGTCAGTCGAACAGTTTGCTTCCAAGCACATGAGTTTTGGGTAGAGGTTGAGGAAGACAAACTTGCAGATGTGATTTACTGGATGGAGAGACAGTGAAAGCTGCACACCAATACTGCAGCTCTGGCACTGAGCATCAACTCTTTCAAGGAGTTCTTCTCTTCCAAGTTCTATGTATGGAACAGCTTGTTCCTAGTCCTAGCCTTGGTTTTCTACTCTTCATCATAAACCAGTTTACTTTGCAAATTATTTGAGAAGATGTGGTATGCCCAAATTTAGTCCTGTGTAAATGCAGTATGGTTACAGCTGGCTTGAAACATTTGTCTCTGACAGCCAAGTCAAAATTCAGCTTATCAATTTAAATTCAAATAATCAAAGAACAGGATAATTGCTCCCTTAGCTGTCCTTAGGTTTCTTAACAGGGTACCAAAGTTCATTGTATTATAGAAAACTTAGAAGCCTTTGGACAGTTCATAAACTGATCTAAAGGTAATCTTTAGGAAGCACCAGAAGGGGAAGAGCACTTTGTTTTCTCTTGTGTATGCAAGGGGGTCTCCTACTGTGCAAGCATTTGATTGCACAGATAAAAGCTAGTTTGCTGAAACTATCTCTATGAGCAATTTAAAAAGGAAGTGATCTACACTTTAAGGACAGAGAAAGGCACATATATATCTGCCCTAAATCTGCTTACTTGTACAGAAACTTGTAGGCTGCATTTTGTTTGCAGATGTTACTATGAATACAACATCAAACAGCCCCTCTAGGTACATTAGGATGCTAAACCACCAAAGAAACTCAAAGGAATGTACATGGGTGGGAAGAACCTGCAGGGCATGGTGTAAAAAGAAAACTTCACTGCAAAATTAATGAAGAGACTTTCATTAAAATATATTAGTATGCAGTCAAAGTAATAGCTTGCGTATACTAAAAATGGTCTCTAAAACAAGGGTGAAATAAATATGCTTTATCCCAACAGGAAGAACAACATATAGAAAAGAGCCTATTATTCTTTCCTTCTCTTCCCATCTTAGTTAGCTTTAAGTAATTGCGAAGCAACGGTACAAAACATACAAACAAATCCCAACCCAGCACACTTTCTTTAAAGCCACATGCATATTCTGGTATTTGAAATATTTTCCTGGGATCCTGAGCTGAGTAATAGTAGGTAAAGGGGGAAAAAAATTTCTGATTTTCCACATTGTACGAGAAAAAAACATACAAACAAACAAAAAAACCACCAAAAAACAAAAACAAAACCACACAAACCCCCAGCAATTCTAGAAAAAAAAAAAAAGGTAAAATTGTCTTTTGTTAATAGCATAATTCTTTTGAAAGACATGTCATAGGGACTTTTTTTTCCTATGGGTCTTTTTGGTGCATAAATCTTCAGCAATGGCTCCACAGCTTCAAAGGCAGCTGAGTGCAGTCTAGNCCCCAGCAATTCTAGAAAAAAAAAAATGGTAAAATTGTCTTTTGTTAATAGCATAATTCTTTTGAAAGACATGTCATAGGGACTTTTTTCCTATGGGTCTTTTTGGTGCATAAATCTTCAGCAATGGCTCCACAGCTTCAAAGGCAGCTGAGTGCAGTCTAGGCTGAAAATACCCTCTCCTCAGCATTCCCACAGGGCTGGCAGCTTCCCTCTCAGCATTCTCACCTCTCAGGTAGGTTAGCTCCTGAGATTTTAGGAGCACTTACAGTGCTCTCCAGTCTCCCTACATATTAAAATCAGGTACAAGGCTTTGATTCTAGAACCTGCTCCAGTCAGCTATGAAGCACCTGCTGCTAAGCCTCTTTACCACTTCCACTGCCCTAGCACAGCCAGTTTAGAAGGGAAAACAAAGCAGCCTCCCTTGCTTGTCATCTTACATTGCAGGTTGAGAAGGTGCTACACCTTCCCTGACAGCAACCAGTACCATTGAATAGTCTCACTCAGCAGGCCTCTGCAAGTTCTTTCCTTACAGCCTAGCAAAATGGAAAGCTATCCACTTGATCTAGCAAGCCAGCAGTTCCTCCCTGCTCCAGCTTTCAAACAGGTTTTAACCCTTCAGCCTTCTGGCTGGATTTCAGCCAGCTCTTCAAAGTGAAGGACACCAAAATCCTCAGTAAAACCATGAGGAGTGAGGGAACTACCTGAAACAAGGAGAGAGAAAAAAGCATCAAGATTGACATCCTGGAACAGGGATGGCAGAAAGATAAGGCTAGAGAATAGGGGGAAGAGTCACAGGTAGACAAGGGAGTGACTGAAAGGATTTGCAGGAACAAGCTGATGGTTTTCTCCCCTAATTCCATAATCAAAGAAGGCTGACTGGCTCATGTTAGGTTTCTAAACAGAGACAGAATACTCCTGTACTCTATTTAAAAAGTCTCAATATTATGATCATCCTCTTTTTATATTTGCCCTTAGATTTCACCTTACTGCTCAGGTTTTGTAAGACTTTTTTTTTTTTTAATTTTCTTTGGAGGTTTCCTCTAATAGAGAGAAAAATATGTTGTATACTACCCAATATATAGCAGTACATTTCCTCCAATCTTATGTACCACTCTCATAATGTATTTTTTTTTCTCTCCAGTCGTTTTATGGGATTTCCAATGGTATTCACTTCTTCTGTCTCAAGCAATGGAACCTCAGTGACTGATGAAATAATCAAATTAATAACAGTAAGTCACAGCAGGTTTCAACTGTGTAGTTGTCAGGGGAAGAATTTGCTAGATGGTTGCCCCTCAATGCAGGAAATAGTTGTACCTGTAGTTGTGTGGAACCAGGACTGGTTACATAACATAAATTCTATTTCCTTCTGATGTATGAATTTTTGAAATGCATTTAGTATTTTGGTTTCTGATCATAAATAATGTGTGTTTTGGTACTTTTTTCTTAATAGCTATATAATATATATTGAGATCATCATCTCAATTGTTGCCCTTCAATTTAATTTTATTCAAGTTTTAGACAGATATTTCTCATTCTGGAGAAAACTAGGAAATACATTCAGGTCAGGAGTCTTTGTTAAAGAGGCTGAGCCCCTGAACACCATTTCTATTCCCATAATAACTTCTAAAATAGACTGAAGAAAACCACAGTAACTTTAATGATTTATTGTATTATTATAATAAAAATTATAATAGTACATCACAACTTATTGTGTTCTTTCTAACAGTAGAAACTATATGTTCTTTGAGGGAAAAAAAGTCTTTTCTTTGGAAACAGCTGAGATGAAGAATCTTTTCTTTGAAAGAATGCCAAAGTAGCTCTGCTACAGCAGCAAGAGCATTTACTGACAGTAACTAGAGGCTTAGATCTGCAACATGTCCTCCAAATGCCAGCCTGTTTTCCCTTAGGAGAAGAATTAAAAGTAATTTTGGGAACAGCATGGGGAAAAAACAATCAAGATTTTTTTACAGAGTTCTGTGCTAGTCCTACAACACAGTATTTTACAGCTTTGTAACAGAGAGCAGTTACAATCTGTTACTACTGTTAACTCTTAAGGATGGAAAGACTCAGAAAAAATACATGGTATTAAAACAAAGTATTTTGCTTTTAGTTCTCATGATATAAAGCAGACTGCAGTCTTTAATTTTAAGTCTAATTAAGACTAATTAAATGTCTAATTTTAATTGTACATGAATTTCTGGCCGATGAGATTTGCCTTGTCAGCCTTGGGTGGTGAAGTTCAGTACAAAGTCACAAAGATGGTAGAGTAGCAACAGCAAGGCTGTGATAATTCCTTGTGATGCTGAAGAAATTGCAGCAAAATTAACTTTTCAGTTCAATTGATCCCTATCTCACATGCTTAGACGCTGCTAAGAGGACAAGGACTGACTGCCAATAATTTGAATGAAACTATCAACAGTAGTTAGAAGCAAATGGCAAACTCCCCAGCTATCCAAGATACAGCAGCATTTGTAAGAAAAAAGCTAAAAAGCTGTGTTTCCCTCTAACTAACAGCCACCATAAACACATAGGGGTCACTGCAACACCAGCACAGAAGCAGGAAAAAACTGTAAGATTCATTTTGAAAATGTGGGAACAGGGCTTCCTGACTCAAGCATGTGTATATCTGAGTACTGCAAATTTGTATCCTTTTTTTAAAAGTACTGATGAGTAGTTTGATGAAGTCAATTTTTTTAACACATTGTAGTGAAATATCAGCCCACACTTTTCACAAGATTTACTTTGGCTATTCACCTGTTCATAATCTTGCAGAAAATTGCATATATTGGTCACAATTCCTCAGGTTTAACTTCATGTAAAAAAAACTCAAGAAAATGTTTAATAATTTGAAGTTTTATCTCCCTTTAAGTCAGCTGGTACACACATTCAAACAGAATGTTAGTAACAGTCATGAATTTTGACCCAATTTCATGATCATTATTTGGATGAAAAAAAGTAGGAACACTAAGAAAGTTGAAAATTATGATGTGTTGCAAGCCAGCTGAACCTGTTAGATGAACAGTGTAGCCTCACTGGAGATCATGAATTACAATGGAGTGGTTCAGCACTTCCTACCAAGAACTTCCTGCATTCAATGAGTTTACTCTGGGTCTGCCAGTAATCTAGTCCCTTGGATTAGAATCACAGAATGACAGAATTACAGACTCACAGAATAAGCTGAGTTGGAAGAGACCCATCAGGATCATAGAGTCCTACTCTTGGCCCTGCACAGAACAGTCACACCATACGCCCAAGAGTACTGTCCAAACACTTCTTTAACTCTGTCAGGCTTGGTGCTGTGACCACTTCCCTGGGGAGCTTGTTCCAGTGCCCAAACACTCCCTGGGTGAAGAACCTTTTTCTAAAATCCAACCTAAACTTCCCCTGGCACAGCTTCAGGTCATTCCCTCAGGTCCTGTCACCTGGCCACCAGAAAAGAGAGATCAGTGTCTGTCCCTCTTCTTCTCCTTACAAGGAAGTTGCAGTCTATGATGAGGTCTCCCCTTAATCTCCTCCAGGCTTAACAGACCAAGCCACTCCTCATGCAGCTTCCTCTCAAGGCCCTTCAACACCTTCCTTGCCCTCTTTTGGACACTCTCTAATAGTTTCATATCTTTCTTATATTGTGGTACCCAAAACACAGTATTCAAGGTGAGCCCACATCAGTTCAGAGCAGAATGGGAGTAGGTGAATTCAGGGGGATTATCTTTGGATTTGCTTTAAGAACCTGCTAAAAACTCCAGCAAACATGAGCCCTCAAAACACCTGTTTCTGTTACAAGCGGCACACTGTCGAGGGACACAGCTTTAGTCTGCCCCATAATGACCCTAACTTTCCTAAGCAACCATGCTTGCTTGTATGGGTAATCCATGGGCAGTCATCTCAGGTTCCATCTCTCAAGTTGTACTTTAATCACCCTACCACTATCCTCAAAGGACACGGATATAATAAACAATTCCTTTTTTTTTTTTCCATAGCAACTCTTCGCCAAGATGAACAATAGTATCTTCCACAAAGCATAGCCACTGTGTCTTACATTATCATCATCATATGTTCTGAATTATCCCATCATATGCCACTGAGCATTTTATTTCTAATCCATATGTGTTATGATACCATTATTAAAATATTTAGAGAGATGCCTCTGCCCAAATTAAGGTACCAAAAGGACCATATGCTGAATATACATAGCAACCTTTTGTGGAAACCAAAGCAACCTTTGCTTCACATTCTGCAGCAGGATTTATTTATAGTATAGAGCTTCTTTGGATCAATAGAACTTTAAATGATAATACGACATGAACATTGATAAAAGATACCAGTTAGACAAAAAATAGAGTATTAACAGAAACTAATGGTAGTATTGGATTAACTTTAGGGGTTTTACTTACATGCTGAAAATTCTTTAGAAGAGTTCTATTAGCACTAATGTCTTCACAATCACCTAAGAAAGTGTTTTCTTTCAAATAATAAAAAATGCTGGAATTGAATTTAATTTATTTAATCTTACTCTATTGAAAGGAGCAAGGAGTCTCACCTTTTAAACTCGCAGAACAAAGGTAGTTTCATATAATCTCCTTGATAAATGTCATGTAAATTGCAGTATTTTCAGCTGGGACATTGTAATTTAATGACCTTTCAGTCATGAATAACAAGAACACTTAGTACCTTACAATAGCTGCAGAGAAATTGAAAACATTCAAACATTGAAAAGAAAAAAAAAAAAAAGAAATTTGATTGCAAGGAATTTCTCAGTAGGGAATTCAGAAGTCCTTGTGACATCTTATTGGAAGTTCTATAGAATGATCTTATGTTGCATAAGAAAAATGAGTGAGACACATGCACAGTGGTTTGGCAACATATTTGGGGGTATGTTTAGACAGCAATAAATAAAGGTTTCTACTATTTATGTATTTTGCTATGATATTCCTCCTTGTTCCTCTTCTACTGTCTATTTACAGATTATTCATTTATGTAACAATAAATTAATTTATATTTTCATTAACAAACACATATATCACGATATATTACTATGCATCATTTCTTTTGATATGAAATACAGAATGCAATGTGATATAGTGCACCACAGTAAACAAGTAAAAGTTGCAAGTAGTAATAGTATTTTTCGGACTCTTACCTTTGAGAAAAATGCAAACATGAAAGAAGCAGGTACAGTGTTTGAAGCC
This sequence comes from Urocynchramus pylzowi, assembly GCA_013397555.1. Classification (NCBI taxonomy): domain Eukaryota; kingdom Metazoa; phylum Chordata; class Aves; order Passeriformes; family Fringillidae; genus Urocynchramus; species Urocynchramus pylzowi. The sequence goes on from VZRH01006092.1 coordinate 109,864, forward strand.
AAAGAAATTATTTTCATATTTAAAGACATTTTTATTCCAAGCACCCTATATTTTTCATTTTTGTTTCTATGAGGACTGAGTTACTGAACAGTTATTTGCAGGTGGTGCTTAAAAGATTTACTCTTATAATTCATTAACCCTGATGACAGCAATGTATAGGGCCAGATGTAAGAGAAAATATTAGGTATTGCCTCGACTAAGGCAGTATCTATCTGGGTATTTTATCCAGAAGTATACACTTAAATATGATATTTAAACAACAATCTTAAGCATTCAAACAATGCATGCAGTGAAATCACATGAAATATTTTCCATGCCCAGCTGCTATTTGGAATAAATCACTATAGATTCTAAAAATCTGAAAAATTCATAAGGCACATAATTTCTGCCCTTCAGCACTCTCTTTGTTTGTAACTGTGTCAGAACTAGAGATGAAATGAGATTCCCTTTTAAATGGTGTTCAGGCTTTGGTGTAGAGGTGCATAGGAGTAATGATCATTGTGGGTCTCCTACAAGCCAATAATTCTAGCCTTGTCTAGTCTAGTCTACTTCTATCCTATGTATAATCTAATAGATAAGTTCTTTGAGTATTGTCAATAAAATATCTTTCCTAAATAATCATAAATATGTTGAGTCAGAGATAATAAATTACATAGAGTTGCAACTGACAAATTCCTAAAAAAAACCCCAAGTACTTACTTTCTTAGGGTCGACTCCAAAATTTCCTGCAGATTAATAAAAGTGAGCCAATAAAAAACATGTTTGGAAGATGAGTTTATATAAAACTATTAATAATTGCAATAATTTACAATTTGGTACCCCTGCCTGTGTTATAGTTCTGCTTCCTATTTACATTTTGTAAAGTAAAATGCATCTTCAGTTTCTACAACTGAATAGTCAAAACTGCTTTCTTGAGAAGTTCAATGACTTGCCTTGTTGCTTTTTCATTTACCTTTTCCATCCATCTGTGACTACTTATTTCTGTATCACAAAGGGGAAAACACTGTTGACCTCACTAAACAAACCTAATATCTTTACACACTTGATTCAGCTATACTTCTACTATTATTGTTAGAAGAACAAAAGAAACAGACAAAAAACCAAGCCATACCACAAAGTTATTTCTTCCTTTTTTAAAATATTCAGGTAAAAAGACCTTAGGCAAAATCAATTCAGATATGAATACATGAATCAGTCTTCAAGAATTCCAACAGGATTAAATTAGTTTCCTGGTAAAAGCTATAAAAACAAAGTCATAATTGCAATATAAGCATAAAATTCAAGTCCGTCAAAAAATTCCAACTGTGGCCTAGGTGGATATTAGTGCATCTGATATCTGGCTGCATGCACACCCAGAGCCCTCTGTCAACAAATTCCTGGGTGGTGCAAGAGCTTCCCAAATCCTCTCAGCATCGAGGAGACAGCACGTGAGACAAAGTCAATGACTAAGCCTTCAACCAGCCTCACAACAAAAATTCTGTTACAGGAACTCTCCAGGTGTGAATTATAGACAGCCCTGGAATTTTCCTAAGCGGGCCCTGCTGTGCCTACAGTCTTTGATAGCCACCATCTGTATGCTTCAATACATCTGCTATTCATGCATAATTTATTAAAAATGCATTTATTAAAAATGCAGCTACCATGGATAAAGAATCTGGCAGGCTCATTGACTCCTTCAGGCAGTTCCTGATGCAAAACTGACCAAAATACACAGATAGTTGCAAACAGCCAGCAGAAAGGTTTTATTGTGCATTTGACAGAAATGGTCATATATTACAGTCTTTAATTATGTATAAAATGTATATGTTATGTATACACATAACATTAATTATGTATAAATGTTATGTGTATCATTTAAAACACTCAGTGTAAACGTATCTATGAGATGCTGGAGTATTATGGAGGACTGAAGGCCAACTGAATTACAGGAAACAAGTGAAATAGCATCACAAGTAGTTCTTAATCTGATCCAGGTGAACACACTGCTGCAGGGATACTTGCAATGGAGGCTCCTGCAACTAAACAGAAAACAACCATCTCATTCAAGAGACTGCTTTCCTGTCAGGAGTGTTATGCTCTGCCAAGGTGCCATTTCTTTTTTTAGATAAAAAATTTATGCCTGTGAGAATCTCTACAAGTTTCCAGTGCTTAAAAGAAGATACAAAAAAAAAAAAAAAAATTAACAACAAATATGTCATCCTCTATCAAAATACATTGCTAAAAAGGAATAGTAAATTTCTGTTTCAAAGTGTGAGAGCACAGTTCCACTACTGTGCAGAAGGATAGGTATATATTTCAAAACCATGCTAAAATAAAAACTTAATGACAGAAAATTAGGTTACTAAATTTGAACCTTGTATATATATACTACCAAAAAAAAAAAAAAAAATTAACAACAAATATGTCATCCTCTATCAAAATACATTGCTAAAAAGGAATAGTAAATTTCTGTTTCAAAGTGGGAGAGCACAGTTCCACTACTGTGCAGAAGGATAGGTACTATTTTCAAAACCATGCTAAAATAAAAACTTAATGACAGAAAATTAGGTTACTAAATTTGAACCTTGTACATATATACTACCAAAAAAAAAAATAGCTGTATGCTTGGCTTTTTCTCTACTTTAGTTATTACTGGAAATATTAGTGACTAATTACATGACTAATTTTTGACTAGTTTCTTTGACACAATTAAAAAAAAAAAGAAAGGAAAACCCCACATGACTAACAGTGATTAACACAATACCTTCCACCTCATATGATGAATCAGGAATGTCATATCAAAGGAAGAGAATTGCAATTAGATCTGAGTAGCTAGGCTCTGCCTAAAGGCCAAACACTTCTACAGAACTTGTTCTCTCCTTTTGGTAAGAAGAGTGGATATACATGACAACAGTACAAAAAGACAAGTGCCATTAATACACCTAATTTTGCATCTGCATCTGGAGAGCTAAAACTGTTGCATGACCCTAGATAAACCATTCCTCCTCTAAAATTCAGGAAAAGCAATACCTATAAGGGCACTGATGTATAAATGAGACAGTGCCACAAGGTGACGAGCTAATTTCCAATAACCAAGTTGAATTATCCTCTGCATTTTTACACAACAATATCTAAAAGTACTTAATACACGACACTTTAGTACTTTACATAACCACTGTACTCCATAGACTCCAATACAACAGAAAAAAAAATCCATAATATTAATAACGTTAGCTATACAGAGTCTCATTCAATTCAAAAGGATGAGTCACACTTACAAAATTACAAATGCTGTGTATAAAAAAATTTATGTCTGTATCCTATGTTTGTTTTAAAAGACACAAAAAACAAATCTGTTTAACATAACTGGCTATGCAGTGGCTCTAAAATACTAAACAAAAAAGTTCTCAGAAACTGACTTACTGAAATTTCTACTGTATTTCATGTGACCTTGATCTTGCAAAGACTTTTAATTAATTTACCTTACTATGTATGAACAACTCCATCTGAGAAAAACAGACTACACAAGACTACTGAGCAAGCATATTGTGCATCATTTGCAGAATTACACTTTAAAGCTAATGCATATTGCAAACATACAAAGCAGTTAAAACATCACAGTCATTTTGTATTAATTCAGACATAGACATCCACCTGTGCTTTGGTAAAAATCAGAAAATTATTCAGACTTCTATCTGACACTCTCCTCCCTCTTCTACTAGACAATTTTGCTCATATAAGAGCTCCAAGTTGAATCCATGAAATAGTTACTCAAGAACAAGTCCCTGAATATTCACCAATCTAGCATTTGCAGTAAAATATGTTCCTATGGTTAGGACAAAATATACAAAATATTCAACGTGCTTTTGCATCTAAGTCTGTATAAAAAATAACCCATTTCTAAACTAAGCAATAAAAGCCTAAGTAGTTATTTCAAAAACACTTGCATTGTTTTTCTTACTTGAACTGCACCACAGTAATGAGAAAAGACAATAATAATTGACTGTGGATAATATTTTTTGGAAAAAACTTAACTAAATGGTGAATGGGTTCAATTTAATTGTGGCCTAGGGTAGTGAGAGAGTACTGTTTTAGAATAGAAACTATAGATTGTAGAATCATAGAATGGCTTGGGATGTAAGGATCCTAGTAGATAAAAACTTCTAAAATTTGCTGATGTAGAAACTCTAGGTAGACAAATTATATATTTTGCATTTTAGGACAGTCAGCTCACAGTGCTATGGAATATCTTTTAGTATGGGATATATGGGATATAATTTCAAAGATAAAGTTCCATTCTTTTGTTTTTTTAAATAGATATCACAGGAACTCAAAATCTAGTGAATTATTTTGTTTAAATACTGCATTAAATTTAAGTACTTCCAACTGGACAATATTTTCATTAGGTAGCTATCAGCTAGGTAGAAAATTAGCTTTTACATGAACAGAGCACTGCTCCCCACCCGAAATAACCAGATCTACCTCATTTTACCACAAGGATCAGAAGTTTGTGTGGATGAATTCAAGCAGAAAATTCTGGAGCTGCTAGATATTTTCCAACTTATTTAGTTGTTTTTCTGTGTTTAATGTTCTGATTCTGTTTTTCATATTATATCAAAAAGAATAAGATATGTAGTGTCCATCTGGACAAGAAGCAGAAACATTAAGTATGCTAAAAAAAAAAAGCTTTGAAACACTCAAACACTTTTTCTTGCTAATATAAAAAAGGATATGCATATATACATGTTATTCATCTTTTCAGCGATACAGGGGGGAAAATGGCACTATGTATTAAGGCCTACATTACATTTCATTTTGAAATGGCTGACAGAAGTTTCCTGTTTCTTTTTAGCCTGACCTATTCTATGCATTCTTGCAGAACACTTTTTCTCTTAAATGATTTATCCTAGTCATGTTTCACTACACTGACCCTGACTGTCTTTTGGTATTTGTTTATGCCTTCCAGTTGACTAGTGCAAATAGCAGAAAGGACTATAGGACTTACAGCTCCTCGTTGAGTTTTGCAGGTTCACAGAGGTTCACAGAGGTGCTTAAAACAACATTTGTTTAAGCATTTATCTGCACACACATTTTTGTGCAGAAATAAACAGACAGAAATCAAGATAAAATCCAAAGAAAGAATCTAAGATGAAATTGCCCATATCAGAGAAGACTGTTATGTTCTAAAGTCTTCTGTTTACCATAAAGTATTTTTTGTTCTAATTAGAAGATATTACTCATAAGACTAAGTTCAAACAATTATCACTGCTTTAGATTATATACTTGATTAACTGTCAGAAATAAAGGATTTTATTCAACAGGTAACATAGCAAAAATATTTTTTATATAATCAAGCTAAACTACTGGGAAATCAAATCAAGTTATTCAAAATGCAGTTTCTGGAATTACTGAGAAAGTCTAGAGATAATAAGCCTCTTAAAAATTCTGAACTCATTTAACAATCCTACCTGCAGTATATTATCTCTGAATTGTATCATACCTCTAGGAAAACACCTGATGGCATTGTTCTTTTAAGAGCCATTGTCATTAAAACCTTTCTGAGTTATTCTTGGCTACTTTATTGCTTTATCCAAAGTAATAAATCCTTTTTCCTCTTATGTTATAACCAATGCTGTTTCTTTATTTTGTTTAGTTCTGTAGGTAAAAGAAACAACCAATGCCAGGTCTGTCAAGTAATGCAAGACCTGCTGTCTATATGTGTGTTTGAGAGGGGCAGAGGGCAAGAGGGACCAACGTGAGTAAGATGATGAAAAAGTATTTCTGCAAACAGATGGCAAGAAAAGTTTGAAAGCATACTTTTGAGACTAGGAAAAGTACATCTTGTGCTGTATTCATTTTCTTATGTGTCACTTCTTGGATCTGAATTCAATATCATGAACTCCAAAAATTTGTAAGAAAACATAGTAAGACTCAAAAAGTTTCTTATTGCATCAAATCATAAAATATTAATTTCCTGGAATCCTGTTTCCCTATGTGCACAGGTCTATAGTCCAATCTTTGTGAACTTCCATTCACAAAGGCTTGACCTTTAAGGGCACTCTTAATATTTTCTTCATCAGTCATTGATTTTATGCCTCAGTACTTGAAGTCTGCTCCTTTCTCTGTGTAGAGGGCCTTACTCACTCAGTGGTCCTGGTTGGACAGTCTGCAGCAGACCCCCACCGTAATGTCACCTGTCCCTGCCCTGCCTTTAATCCTGACCCAAAAATTCTCAGTTGGCTTCTCACCCATTTCAAAGTAGAGCTGGTCATTGAGACAGAGGGAAACACCCCTCCTCATCTCCCCTGCCTGCCTTTCCTAAAGAGTCTGTATCATTCCATTCCAACACTGCAGTCACAGGAGCCATCTCATCGTCTCTCTGTTGTGCCAATAACATTCTAGCCCTGCAGGCATTTGCACATCTCTCACTAACTCATCTCGTTTATTCCCCATGGAATACATCTTGTATAGACACATTTAAGTCTGGTCCCCAGTGAAGCCAACTTACTGTCTGGAGTGGCTGAAATTCCTTTGTGCCACACTTCAGGTACTCTCTTGCTGACCGGTGATCCCTCTCCAGGCTCTGGGTATCATTGCAGGTAGGTTATTTATGACCCCTGGTTTTGCTTTTTCACTGATGTTACTGGGATGAAAAATAGAAATTGAAATAATTTTAAAAACCCAATCAATCAAACAAACATACAAACAAAGAGTTTTTGCTTACAGATCATTATTTTGATTTTTTATGAAACCAGAGTATTGTTGCAGGCCACACCAGAGTATTATGTTTTCAGACATCCACAATATGTGTGTTTAAAAAGCTGTGTTTTGCAGGTGCTGAGTAAAGTTAATTTAGAATTTGTATACAACGTTTTTTTTCTTGCTTAAATCTTCCTTTGCTGTGCAAGTTGGGAATATTTTTAATTGGGCCCACCTCTTACTCATTAGAAGCAGGCCATTAGAACCAATATTAAAGGCCAGAAAGAAGTAAAAAATACTGGTAGTAAAGGGAGACGTTTTCTGTGCACAGATAATTGAAAAAATAGCGTGATAGCCTCTGGCGATTAGGCTGGATGTATACCAGAAGGCAGGGGAGCCCTGTGGTTCTCATTTACTTGATGTACAAGACAGAATATCAGCTGATTTTCCTGAAAAATAGCTCTTCAGGGTAAACAGAAATAATCATTAAAAAAGCAGTGGTTGCTTCTTTTCCAGTTGGGGAAGGGAGATGTTGGGTTTTGATTTGGGGGGTTTTTTGAGTGTGTGATTGTAGAGTCAGCACATAACACTGACTATCCAGAGGCTTTCATTCTCTTGAACAAGGTGCTAGTTTTAAATATAAGTACTATTAAGAACAGAAGTATATTCCAAGCACCTTGCTCAATATCATGCAGGAATGTTAGGACAGAACAGATGATAAATCAGATTTCCCAGTTCTGTGCTTTGATTAAAGAATGTCTTTCCTCTCTTCAAATGTATCCCAAAAGTATACCTTGAAAATAGTGTAGAGACCAGTCAAAGAGATTCACAATTACAGCCTTTGTAAGAAAGAAATTGAAAGAATACCTTGAAGATATTTGCTCAACTACAAATTTATCTAGAAGTTAAAGAGCACACATGCATTTGAAATTTAGTCCATGAAATTGTTCTAAATCACAGAACTGGTGAGTATTGTAGAAATCAGTTGGAGAGGGAGAAGTTCAAGCCCTGTGGAAAACCCTGTGAAGCTTCAAAGCTTCTCAAAGAGCAGCGCTTTCAGCCTCATACCACTGCCTCTGCTGGTGTGATTTATCTCTCTAACACAGATATCTAGAAGTCAAAACACGCAAACTTGAGCGATGGTTCACAGCATGCGCAATTATGGAAGGAAATTCTGTTTAATTTACCTTGTGCAAACCTACTGATGAGTCCAGAAAATAATTTGATATACAAGAAATCTGCTCCAAATAGAAAGAGGATGGCTTCTTTTCTTTTTCCCTACACAAGGGGGTATACATAAAGTCCAATTATTAAGCACTTATTTCCTAGATTCCATACGCATGAAATAATGTGACAGCTCCTCTTCATCACTTCCACATTATGTACCTCGAAGGAAACATTTCCCTCTACTCTGGCCACTCCCTGTACAGGCATACAAAGTTCAAGTGCATGAAGTACTTGTTACTCATTCTCAAACTTACTGTCAGTACAGCTACTTTTCTTTCACTTTTCAGTTTTTGCCTATGGAGGAGGAGAAATGGTAGCAGCGTGGGTAGTGACCATTTATTTTTATCTTGATTTTGTTATCTCATGGGCTCCCAAAGCTTTTACAAGCAGCAGGAACAATTATTCAAGTGGAAGGCACATGGATAGCACATCATTACAGTATTTCCCAAGTTCCATTTAGCAAGCATAGACCAAATTGAGTCTGGAAGTACTTGTAAGAAAAAGCAAGCCATACCCTGCAAGCAAGAGCAGGAAGGAAGACTAGTGTTTCAAGCACTATCCTGATTTCATGCTAGTCTACATTTAGTCAGGTAGAAGGAGATCCTTTAACAAAATCAATTCTTTTTTCTGTGCCAAAGCAAATATTAAAAGGTGCTCAGTAGTCACAAAGTGTTGGGTACTGCTTGGGTTAGTTTTTGCTAAATAGAAATTGATATATTGCTATTATATTAGGCTTTATTTTGTTTCGAGGCAAAATATATCTAAGACTTTTAAGAAACAATGCTTCAAGAAGCCCTGCCAACCCACTATGGCTGTGTTGACCTGGATTTCTAGCCTTTGCCCCCCTCTTCTTTGCAAAAGTAAAAGCATCTGCAGTGTTTGTTTTGCATTGATCAATCTCCTTTGCTGTTCTTTAGATTCTCCATTCTGTACTCAAATCCAGCTGAAAATGTCTCTTTTCTGTACCCTATAAAGCTTAAATATTACACATTGCAAAAAAGAAGCATGTTTTTTCATGTAATAGTTTTTAAAAGTTATCCATTTATTAGGTTGTGCCTCTGTGTACAGAATTCATAAGAGAATTTTGAAAGAATAAAGACTGTTGAGCAAACCAAAATTGTTACTACACACTAAATAAAAAGAAAATTCAGTATCTAAAACTATCCCTTGAAAACTCTGCCCTATACACCTAAGAATCAATCATCAAAGCTTGAGTTATTCACCCCAGCCTTTTACAGTCATAATTTTCCTATTTTGGTTTTAGACTCATAACCAAGGATAAACCTGTCTTAAGTGATTCATGTACTTATTCATTTCCATTGACTATGAGGAATACCTTGGACTGCTAGTGCAGTCTTACAGGTATCACAGTTGGATCTCTGGCAATGCACTTCAAAATGTGGGGAGCTACTTCAATAAAATTGTAGATAACTTTGGAGAAAGGCTCAGAGCCCTTGGGTATCTACAGAAGGTTCACTGCACTCCAGTTACACATGAAAGTCTTGAGCTTCAGATGGCCTCAGCAGCTTGCTTCTACCAACACTGGCATGGCTATACTTGCAGTCTGCACCCATTCCTGATACCTCCCTGAGTTCACTCTGAGTTCTCTTTCTACCAATGCCTTCTAGTTATAAAGAAAAAAACAAGTATTGGCCTCCCAAGAAAGTTTTATGGAATTATTGTTGCACTGGAAAAAAAGCAGGAGAAATCCATGTCACTTGGTGTACATATCAAGCTGTCCATGTGTGGATAAAAACCTTATCACAGGCAGAAGAAATGCAAGAAGCTTATCAAGATACACTACTACACACCCCAGAACAGCCTGATTGTCCATTCTACAGAGGTAGGAGACTCACACTATATTTTAGAAATAGACAGCATTACAAAATCATATTCTTACTCATTATTTTTATGAGCAAATGATCACGTCTTCTGAAAAGAATGCTTGGATAACCAGTTATTTTGCTCTTAATAAGCACAAGAAGTGAATTAAAAAACATGAAGATTTAAATAATCAGATTTCAATACAGAGTAATCATTTGCATAAATTTTATTTTGCCTCAAAAACACAGCTTCTCCCCAGAGGACAAAGAGCTACAGATAAATTGTTTTCAGCACAAGAAATTAAGCAGGATGATCAGCTTGCTGTGGCTAAAGAAAGCTTGCAAACAGGCTGATAAAACATTCAGGGTTGAGAAGTTTATGAACATAACTAACTTTGCATTCCTCATCATCCTTCATTAGCGAGATAATAAAATCAATAGCAATTTAAATCAAGGGTATACTTTACACAAAGTGTCCTTTTAGGACTAGAAGGAATAGAACACTGTGTAATAATTCAGTTACCAGCTTTTTCCATATCTAAATCAAAATCCAGTGCATCCCGTTCGAGGCTCCAACAGTTCATTCAAAGCTTAAAGGAAAAATGTTTTTGTCACTCATTTCTAGTGGACATGTCTAAAAGACTTCAGTTATAACAGGACTGAGCATTATTTTCAGTCCCGTTAGTTTGTTCATGAAAGTAAATATAGGAATACTCCTCTAGGAGTCACTCTGAAATGGTCCAAGTCCTAAGTGAAGTTAAATCCCAGCTCCAGGCATAAGCAAGTAGGAAGATTGATATCCAGAGCAGTGGAGGGTGGAGAGCTCATGGGAATGCAGCCTTTTCCTCAGCTGCAGCAACAGATCAACAAGATCAGTGTGCTATCACACTGATGGGAGTGATCCTCCCTACTGCACTATGAAAACACCTGAATTCTACATTTATCTGCTGTGTGCTAGAGCACATTCCAGCACACCACAAATAATGAAGATGTCTCTTCACAAAGTTGTCACTTCACAAATTTAAACAGTAGTTAAGTATACCCCAATATTCATATTATACACATCTCCAGCAATTTTTCTTGAAGGTTGCTAAGCCAGTTTGGGAAGTTGAACATCCACTAATAATTGCAGCTGCACTAAGTGCAGTTCTGGAGCACATCTGACAACCATCTGAAAATAAATCTAATTTGTGTGCTCTGAGACTGCCTCAGTCTCATGTAAAAAGTAAAGAGGAAAAAGTAGTAAAAATGACTAAAAGATTCCTTGCATCTGTGCACACCTTGTCTTGGCTAATGCTCTGATGTAGAGGCACCATAAGAAGTAGTCACTCAAGCATAATTCTGAAGATAAAGATCAATACTCTATTCTAACAAAAATTCATTCATTATATTTGAAGTCACATAGAAACAATACTTTTTAATACCTGATAATTTTTTCTTAGCTAAAGAATATTTTTTGTAACTCATTCAGCTGGGAAAGAAATAGAACCAGTTGACGGAGTAATTTTTTAGCCCTTTGAATTAGGGACTGTCTTCTCAAATTTCTGAAAGCCTGGAACATGTCTAGAATTTACTTCTTCTACATATTTCCTGGAAACACTAGTAAAGACAAATTCTGCTTTGGCAACCTCTCTTAAGCAGTACTGACTTGTAGCTTTCTTGGTAATGAGAGCTTGTTTGCTGCAGCAATAATCCACCCTGGATAGGTGTAGGTGCCTTTGAAATATGTAAGTCTCTGACTGAGCAGACATAGACAAGACTAGTACCTTGTTAGTCAATGAACAGCCTCATTTATATGAGGTAATAGTGACTCCTCATATCAAACTGGCAGTTCATACCTTGATACTGAGATTAGATAGATAGATAGATAGATAGATAGATAGATAGATAGATAGATAGATAGATAGATAGATAGATAGATAGATAGAAAAAATATTAAAAAATCAAACATCAGCACAGTTCATTAAGCTGCAGAATAAATACAGTTTATTTAAGGACGGGTTTTAAGTTTATTTAAGGTCATCCATCACAAGAATAAATGACAGTAGTGACAGAAAGCCTCTGGAGATACCATGCTAGAAGTCCCTTCAGGTAACTTTATTGCCCTTAAAACTCTCTGATCCTCTTCAATGCATTTTATCCTCAATCTCCGTCTTGATGCTCTCTCTGGTTTTTAGCTACCGTGTTTCCAATACTTTGTCCTGTCAAGTGCCACTTAAATCCTCTGACATTAAAGAGAAGCAAAATTATCAAGGCATCCAACAGAAAGAGCCTAAATAAAAGGCTACCTAAAAGGCTACATTAACTACACCTTTAATCAATTGGTTTAATTTAATCTCTCCTCTGAGTTCAGTTTATCAACAGAAAAGTAATTAAAAAGTCAACTCCTTTTTATAAGTAGATAGAACACTATTCTGTAAGTATTTATCAACAGTTACTGTGGCCAACACAAAATTAAAATTGAGGAAAAAGATCCATTGTTTCAATAAGATTCAAAGCTACATTTTGCTTTGGTTTTATTACAGTGAAAATTGTGCTTATTTCCAAATATAGGGTATTCTGAACAGTCCTGTAATCCCCAAAAAGCAAAGAGGTTTGTTATACATACTTTCAGAAAACCACTCTTTAGACACTTTCAAAAACCCTCTATAGACAAAATGCATAAAAACCAATTACTTTCCATCTATTAATATTACATGTGGTTCTCAGCCACAGGTATATCCAGCCTGGTAAACTTTCAAACTACTTTTTAAAGTTACTTAAACATATACAAACATATGACTGTTGCTTGCTTGAAAGTAAATAAAGACAAAATCACTAGATTAACACAAAAGCTACATCTATGTGCTTTCTCTCTACAGAAATAGGTTTTCACCCACATAACACTAACACCCACATAACTTGAAAACTGAGTTAATTGTCTTTCTATAGAAATTGACTCTGGTCCTATCACAAGTCAATAACTATGGGAATTTTGGAATTTATTTTCATATCAAGGGTTATTTTTTAATTTCATGCCTCTTTTCCCATGACATGTACATTGAAATAATCTATGGGGAACACTTAAGCTGTAAGATTATATCTTTACTACAGACCATGAAACCTAATACTTCCGTGTTTGATGACAAAAACTTTACCAAAAAAGTTTCTGTTGATGCTACTGCAATTATACTTTTTCTTATTTTCATACTTCACTGTTTCTCTTCCTTGTGTCAACCTCTTATAGCCCTTCTGCCTATCTTGACTTTAAAAGTACTTTTTTACATTTTTATTCTTGCTGTATTTCACAGTGTTTTTCACATGGTACCACTGCTTAGGCAGATTGCAGCCCAGGGAGACATAAGATCTAAAAGTAGTTTTTCACTTAACAATTTACATGCTACACAAAATCTGTCAGGTCCTCAAGCTTTATTTTACCTCAGTATTTCTCTAGAGAATGAAACCAGTGTTACTCATATACCCCTGGAAAATGCTGATTGAATCACTTATTTGACATTTTCATAGTCCTCTTACTTTATATCCCCTCTGCTCCCACAGTTTAATTGTTTTCCTATCTCATTTCTCTCCTCAGTTTTCCTGTTCTCTTAATCCTTCCTATTTTTCCTTACCTCAAAGAGATCATCCGTTCATCTTTTCATGTGTTTTCTCTCTGGTATAATAAGATATAATTTTTTTTTCATAATTTCCAATTTTTGTGCAGACTCTGTAGCTGAAGGTCAACTTCAGTGTACAAATAATAACCTAACCAAAATTCTGTATTATTTTTCCAATACCTTCACCTAGGTGTCTATTCCTTAGCTTATGTGCAATTTGACTTAACAAAGCTCTTAATTACTTTCCTCTCACCCCAATCCAGCCCTCATATTTATCAGTGGAACAGTGTAAGTCTATAGATCCTATTAACTGTTATACTGCCTGTCAGGCATGTAATGCCAGGCATCTTTTGTTGATCCTGATAAATCCTCAGTTGCAGGATATGACTAAATCTTGCTGAGGTTTGTTTTTTTGGTGTTTTTTGGTTTTTTTTTTTGCATAAGACTACTGAGTACAACATTTTCTGTATTCCTATTCAGCCAGAACAGGTGCCTAAATCTTCATTGTATTTTATTCTGTTTCTTGAATCATCGTTTCCTTTTGGCAGATAATCGTGTCCTAGCATAGCTTTTTAAAATGCTTCTAAGGACTAACCTCTTCTTCATCTGTTGATTTGACTGTGTTGTCCCAATTCCCTTTGCAGGTAGCTTATAGTGCATGACTTCCACAGTGCTCAATATCACTTTCACCTCTAATATTTGCCATCAAATTTTAATCTTTTGCTTCCAACAATTCCTGAGCGCTGAAATTCCTTGTTCACAGGTCAGATTACCCAATAAGTATCTTTATTCTTCCTGCCTGGTTTCTCTTCAGGTGTGGGTGTACAAATTCACGTGCATTCACATAAACATACATGTGAAATGTGTCTCTGTGTGTCTTTAGATATGCAGGTAGGTAAGCAAATATGTGCATGAACACATAAAAATGCATTTGGGCACGTGTGTGCAAAATCCCACATACATGTGCAAACATCAATACATGCAGGGGGTGTGGGTGGGTAAATACATGTGGTTTATTCCTTAGTGGTGGCTTTTCCAGCCTCCATTAACTCAGCTGTGCACACTTCCACAAGCAATACTTCAGGCTTCACTTCAGTAACTACAGCTGTCTAAGTGTGGCTGCAAATGACAAGTAAGTGAGTTCATTTGACACCCTTCACAGGCCACAAGGAAAGGAAAATAAAACTCAGCATAAAATGTTGGATGAATTTCTTGGATTATCGACTTAAAGTCTGAAACTATTTTTTTCTTTTTATTATTTAAGACTGAATGACTTTCAGAATTCCATTTTGAACAATACACTAAATCCATAAAGTTGAATGGAGCTTTCTAAGTTACTGTACTGGATAATGCAGTTACTGAATTGTCTCCTGAATTTGAAAATTACTGATTAAACTTTATAGGGAAATAATATGGCAACAAAATTTACTTTTCTGGGCATTTATAGTATTTCTTACACCAATATACCTAAGTTTTAACATTTTATTCCACCTTCCTGAATTAACAAGTGCTTGTTCCATATCATAAACTGCTGTTCACAGGAAAATTGAAGTCCTCTATTGTTTCTTTTCTTCCTCTGCATCATAATGGAAAATAGATTAGATTTGTAAACTTTTTCAAAATTAAAGTTTGGTGTGTTTGCTGGGTGTTTTTAAGACAATACCAAATTTCTTTTTAAAATGGGCATCACATTATAAAGGGCAAGAGAAGAAAAGCAGCTAGAAGTAGGCAATCCTAACCCCAAAATTATTTAAAGAGTTTTCATGTGTGAAACAGAACTTTTGTAGTACATAATATTTCTCCATTATCAGCAGGAATAGGTTTGAATATACTGACAGACAACTTCTGAAAACACTCAATGCATTCTTTTTCTTTTATAAAAACAAGCAGAGCAAATGTGTTGTTTACAAGTGAGGTATGTTATTTGCAGTTGTGAGAACAAAAAAGTTAAAATCACAAAGAGATATCCAGGTTAACAGGTTTTGGGATTCATCATGTCAAATCAGCCTGCCTCCTGGAAAGACATTTGCAAATTCATCAGTGTCTCTGTTAGGTTCCCAGAAATGCTTCCCAGATCTCTCAGCACACAGGTTCTCAAATCAAATTCTTTCTTAAGACTCATCCCAAGATTCAGAGTTTGGATTCAAGTAATCTATGTACAAAGGGCAAATTTTCCAGAGTATTCAGACTTCACATCATGGTTTATAAGAAAATACTAGGGATTTCCATAATTTTTTAAATTCTATATCCAGAATTTTTTTCCCACTTGAACTCCCTAAACTTTTTACATCACCAGGCTAAAATCCTAAGTACAGACTTTCATAAAATTTGCAACATTTTCTGACTCAAAGTAACAAGAGAAGATATTTTTATATGAGTTCTTCAACACTACTTCAATATTTGAACATTCTACTTTTAATTTGAGAAGACTCACCATGCTACTAAATTGTATCTACAGTCTTGCAAGGGTGTGATTCTTACCACACACTTAAATAACCATTTTTATTCATTACCTTCTTAAACAACCACATACATAAAGGGGAGAAATTAGCTAAATTTGCCTTATTTTGCATTCTATTATATGGCATCCTTAGTACAGAAATTCAAATATAATTCATGAGATGCCACCCTCCTGACTAGAAAACTCTAGTGCCTACTAGTAACTAGCAATGAATTCACAACAATTCTTCATCCACCTTTCAATAATCTTTGCAAATCTCTTGTTTTTTAAGCAGAATATCTGCAGTCTAGTTTAAAATGCTCTCAGAGCAGAAATAGGTATAGAAATACATATATATGTTAGGATCACAGTCTCTGGGGTTTTTTCTCCACCTAAAGGGCACTTTGTTGTATTATATATTTACAGCACAAGGCATACTTCAAAATTGCCCTTTTTTACATGAAAAACACCAGCACTGAGGAAAGGCATACACTGTCCAAGAGAGAGAAACAAGCCCTGGAGATTCAGCAAAAATTATGGCTTCAGAAGCACTACTTTTATCTTTTACTGTTTCGACAGTCTTCAAAAAAGTATAAAGACTTCATAAATGTCAGATTTCTGCCTTAAACCATTCTAGAGGCTGTGAAGTTGAAGCTAAACAGTGATAGACCTTATTCTTGGCTCTGGGGCTTAAACTCATAGTAGTGAGAAGACAGCTTTATTTGTGTAGATTTACTTTTCATCAATTTGGACTGAGTCCAAGGCTATTTCCAAAGCCAGCTGGGGAGCAGCAAGAGGGCAGGCACCTTAGAACAACACCTTAATCTTACACAGTCATTGTGGTCAATCAGGTCAGTACATTTATGAAAAATGGGGGAGGTGAAGACTGGTTTGTGGTTTGGAGACAGCTTTTCCTGAAGATGGTGTATGTAACAAGAGCTACACTTTTGGTTCAGCTCTTAGAGAGTCATTTATATTAAACATAAAAATGATCCTGCCCATATGGTTCAAAATATCTTTTTTGCTTCAAGCTTTAAAATCAGCACCCTACAGTACCAATAAATGGAATAAGGTAAAGTACAATGTCATCTTTATTGTGTGCATTTCATAGTGCTGTGCTAGTCTACTAATCATGGTGGAGGCACCTTCACAAATAAAAAGAGGCATTAAATTTACAGCACTGGAATTGCTATAGAAGTAAAGTAGTGTGCTTTTAATAAAAGCTTGAGAATTCTTGTACTATTTTGAAACTCAGCAAGCCTGGCATGTATCCAAAAGCTGTAGAAGATTCAATTTCAGTTAGGTGCTTATGCAGCTACCAGAAGTACTCTCACCAACATGTCACCTAGGTACTTGTTATACATCATACCAGCTTTAATTAAATAACATTTAAATAAAACAATTGTCTAGGGTGTTTTTTTTTTTTTTTTACTAATTCTGCAAAATAACTTATTAAAAAAAATAAAAGACACAATGTTATTATAATCACAAAATAAATTAACACACCTCAACTTTTAAGAGAGACTAATGAGAAGTTACTGAGGCAAACAGCAAGTTAAAAGTGTATAAAACATTTACACCACAGCATTTACAAGAACTATTCATAGGTCTTGTCTTCAAAGAGCTGTTTTAAGCAGCTGTCTCTATCCAATCCTTTCTCTATTTAGAGCCATGTACTATAGCAATATAGTGGAATTCATTCATTTATTCCTTTTGTGAAGATGAGTATCTTCCCATTGTTTAGAACAAGACAACTGCACCCATAAGGAATTTTATTGCTTCCTGAATGGAGAAGGGATAAACATTTAGGGAAATTGTAGTCATTTGAGAGCTGACAAGTACACTGGCATTGTAGTAAAAGGTCTGGATTCACACAGAGAAGAGCATTATACTGAAGATGGTCTTTAAATAAGAGCTCAGCAGAACCCTCTGCCCGTAATTGAAGGCCAAAGTCCTTCAGGTTGTCTTGTAAGAATCTTCTCCCTTCTGCTGCTATTCCCCTTCTAAAAGTGATAAATTTGCCTCAGGTTTACATTTGAAAATCTGAATAAATTGTCATTGTTTTTATGTACCCACTTATCTGTTTACTTTCTAGCTAGCAAAAAAAGGGGTTATGCATATTATATTTAAACCAGGAATTACTACATATGAAACAAAATTATTATTCTTCTAGTTTCAGGAAAAATGTGTTTAGGATGCTGAACCCTCCTCCATTTTATTGTTCAATATTAGGAAAAATGGTTGATGTCCTGGAATTTTGTAAACCAATTAAGTGACTTTTGGCAATATTAAGATTGCCAATGGCAGTTTTTAAAAGTTTACATACAAAATGTAGCTCTTCCCTTATAAGGTTTGTGTGAAACAGTTTACACTGCTTGGAGGAACACATACTGGTTTATTAGAAGGTAGTACATTTAAAGCACTAAAAGAACTTTACAAAAATTGAAGGAAGGGTATAAGTGGATTAAAAGAAAATATAGGCCTAGGAAGAACTCATATCTGGATGAATTAATCTTGGGTAGAGAAGAGAAGCTACTGCTTCTTGCCACCTTCAGTTAAGGTGAAGTTATTCTATCACCAACATTCAGAGGCAAAGCTGGTAAGTAGGTAGGCAGTGGCTTCTCTGTTGCTCCCTTGGAAAGAATTTATCAGAAGTACTTTCTGTTTGCAAATAAATAGGCTTCTGAACTATT
The DNA here is from genome assembly GCA_013397555.1 of Urocynchramus pylzowi. Lineage (NCBI taxonomy): Eukaryota > Metazoa > Chordata > Aves > Passeriformes > Fringillidae > Urocynchramus > Urocynchramus pylzowi. The sequence goes on from VZRH01006092.1 coordinate 128,318, forward strand.
CAACTGAATTTGTTATCGGGGTCTAATTAGCTCTTCTCTGCTTATTAAACCAAAGAAAAAAACACCAATTTTTTTTAGTAGAAGTTTTATGCAGATGACAGTTTAGCTGTTTCTAAAATGGAAAAGAGGAACAATAGAAGTACAAGGTAATTAAAAACCCTTTTTACAATGGCCATCAATAAAGAGCATCAAAATCAATTTCTTTGAAAAGATGAATAAATTCAACTTCTCAGTTCATCCAGCAGTAACAGGCAAAGGAATTATTTATAAAATATTTTGGCAATTGGAAAAGAATAACACATACTTTCTAAATTATTAGACTTATTCATGTGCTCTTTGCCAAAGTTCTAGTTGTCCACACAATAGCAGTCCAATGTAGGAGCACAATTAAGTTGAATACATCCACACGTTAATAAATTACACCTCTGGAGTCTGAAGAATCACTCCGAAGTCTGACTCAAAGGAGGGCTTTAGTTTTACTTGATAAAACTATTGTAATGGCTTCAAACTAAAAAAGGGTAGATTTAGATTGGGTATAAGGAATACATTATTTACTGTGAGGGTGGTGAGACCTTGAAACAGAGGAGCTGTGATTGCCCTGTCCCTGGGAGTGTTCAAGGCCAGGTTGGATGGGGTTTAAGCAGCCTGGTCTAGTGGAAGGTGTCCCTGCCCATGGCTGGAAGTTGGAAGCAGTTGATCTTCAATGGTTTTGATATGTCCCAACCAAAACCATTTCATGATTCTATGATTTCCTTCTGAGAACAACCTGAATAAATAAATTCATAGAAATATTTCAAACAGTGTCTGCTTTTCTGATTCCCCTCACTGCCAGAAAGAATTGTAAATTTTCAGGATTAACAACAAAGATTATTATATGCTTCCTGTAATAGTAACAATGAAACAAAGCAGGATGTTTCAACTGAGAAGAGACAGAAGTGGGGTAAAAATTATAGAGTAACTTTCTTTGGTTTAGAGAAATTCAGCGATGAATAGTTTTTTTCCATCTTTCATAACACAGGCAATAAAAACAATAAAAAAATAGTATTGACATGGTTGAAAACTAAGGAAGGACTTTTCCTTACTGTACACAGTTAATCTGCATAGTGACTTTAATTTCATTAGCACTGGTCTGTAATACAATTGAGACAAGTCTCTATTTTCTCTATTGGATCCCAGACAATGTGTGTGGTCACATATAATGTGAATGAAGAACAGAATTTATCACCTTAACTGTGAAGTATTAAACTTCTGTGTCTACCAAAGCAGTTGAAATGCTACAGAAATTAAGAAAGATTTTAATTTGAGGAAATAAGTCTAACAATAAAAATTACTTTCTTGAAGTGCATATTTAGATAATCTTGTTTCATTGCCAAATCACTTATTTGCTTTGTTAAACTATCAACTCAAAACAAATTTCGGATTAATTTTTCCATTAATTTGTTATGCTTGAAAAATATCATTTGCCAAATTATAGTAACGCATTTTGTTACATGAGCTTTCATTTGAAACATATTTTAAAAGATTAATTGCTTGCTATTTTGAAAAACAAAACCAAAGAAAATCTTGAAAATCTTCACTGGATTTTTTGCTGTTTTTTCTTACTTTGCTCAGAAGATAACAACATGTCTTGATAAGCAAGAGCTTCCCAAGTATTTTGCCCTTCCACCCAGTTAGCAGAAGATCATTTTCTCTTAGATCTTTTAAAGTTTAGGCTTAAACTCAAACTTACATCCAAGAAAATGTGCAATCCATTCACAAACAAGCTTCAGCCTGAGTACTTGCATGTACATAGGTGTGAAAGGACAGAGGTGTTGGCATCATTAGCTACCATAGCTAGACCAGAGGTCATCAGGAATGGCAGGCATGTTAAGCATCAGTTTCAGAATTATTAATGCCTGTCTGCTGCAGACAGAAGCTTGTTTCATCATCTTGGCTGCTCTGTGAGAGGAACAACATTGAAAGGGATACTCATGAAAACTGTCTTTATCTTGTGAAGGGATTTGTGGGCTGCTGTCTGCAGGCAAGGTTCAGCATCCTCCTGGACACCTCTAAGAATCTGAGCTCCAGATGCTTCTGCTTAGACTTTAAAAAGCAGCTTTTCCACTGTGACTAGAAATCCAGGAATATCTGTATTCTTTAATCAAAATAAGCATTTTTAACCCAGCCCTCTGGTTTTTTCCATGACAAATGGACACAAATGCAATAAATTTCTCCTGCAAAGTACTAAGATTTGCTTATGCAAAGAAATTACGTACCTATGCCTCTTTCCAGACCACTGTCTCCTATATAACATATCCATGAATGTTTCCCAAATCCAATTCCCAACATTCACTAGGAAAACAAGTAAGAAAAGCTAAGCTATGCCTCAGTTCTTCTGAACATGTACTTTTGATCTGATAGAATTTATTCTGTCATATAAAAAAATGTTCCTAGCTCCAGTACCTTCCCTGAACATCTCCCCCAGGGATCCTGCAAGGATTGGTTTAGAAAAAACCAACACATTTCGACAGAGACACTGAAAACTGGGAGGACAGTCAGTGTCTACAGAACTAGCCATAGTACTAATTAAAAAAAAAAA